>JAFEMH010003969.1:0-235156 GCA_022495995.1 Adenophora triphylla var. japonica
CTACAAAAAGTGTTTTGTAGTCAATACCAAATTCCAAGTTTATATGTGTCCAAAAATTTAGACCATGGACTGGGACCTTAGAAAATTGCTACTGGACAGCAACTTCTCAAGAAAGAAAATGTGGTTTTAAAGGGGGTTTGGCATACATGCTTGTCCCCATTTCCCTAGGTTTTGATTATTGATCACTTGACATTTTATGTTGGTGATTTTAGTGTCATCAACTTGTTTTATTGTAATGGTGATTTACTAAGAGATCAATGTGATTCGTATTAGACTCGGATACGAGTAAGGGAAAGTGTGGAGTACACACTCGTTTGAGCTAAAACGAAGTCAACCTCGATATAGAAGTAAAAGTTAAAGGGTAGCTCTTTTTTGCTGATCAACATGAACAAAGACGGCCGTGCAGCTCATATGACACGGCCGTGTGTATGAACAACACGGCCGTGCGCTCATAAGACACGGCCGTGCGCCTCGTACGTATGCCTTTTCAAAATGAAGAGACACATTGCTTGGCTAAAGTCATGTCTTTTGATTGTACCCTTTAACTAATACCTCTCCATCTGTATATATACAGGGATTGATCTCAGTTGTAGATACGTGAAAAACACAAGTGATACAACAATAACGAAAGCAAACAATTCTCAAAGTTTTGATTTGTTCTCTTTGCCTAGAAAACAAATTGCGTGATTGTCTTATCCCAATAAGGATTTCGTGTAACCCAGGCAATAAGGGTCGAAATACTTTATTCGGAAAGTGGATTATACACGATTCAATCATATATCCGGCCTTAGTATCAAGATCAAGACCCTATTTCCCCTACAAACGAATAAAGTATTTGGTGATACTCATGGCTACTTTGAAGGAGATGACGAACAAGTTTGGAAAGCTAGACAAGTTTGAAGGGCAAGACTTCAGACGTTGGCAGAAGAAGATGCACTTCCTTTTAACTACATTAAAGGTGGTGTATGTTCTTTCTACCCCTATTCCGGAATTGCTTGAAGATGACAACTTGGAGGCAATCAGACGTAGATCAAAGTGGGAAAACGACGACTACATCTGCAGAGGACACATATTAAACGGTATGTCTGATCCTTTATTTGACATTTATCAAAATGAGGAGTCTGCTAAAGAGTTATGGGATTCTCTTGAATCCAAGTACATGGCAGAGGATGCTTCTAGTAAGAAGTTCCTTGTGAGTAATTTTAACAATTACAAGATGGTCGATGCTAGACCTGTCATGGAACAATTCAATGAACTCCTTAGAATCCTTGGACAATATACTCAACATGGGTTGAAGATGGATGAGTCAATATCGCTTCAAGTGTGATTGATAAGTTGCCTCCCTCCCGGGAAGGATTTCAAACACACTTTGAAATATGGTAAAGATGATCTGTCTTTGGTTCAACTTGGTAGTCACTTGCGCATAGAGGAATCTCTAAGGGCGCAAGAGAATGACAAAGGCAAAGGAAAGGAAGTTGGTGGACCATCGGTCAATATGATTGATGATGGTAGAAACAAAAACAAAGGAAAGAAACGCAGTTTCAATGACAATGGTTCTGGTCCCAACAAGAAGCCTAAATTGGCTTGTTGGAAGTGTGGCAAATCTGGTCACTTTAAGAAGGATTGTCGTGTTGGAAACAACAAGAAAGGCGCAAGCACAAGTGGTTCGGGAAAGGGGTCTAAGGACCATTCTCAAAACCAAGGTCAGAATTTAGTTCATAGTTGGAACAGATTTATTAAAAATTCTGTTTCAATAATTTCTGAGGCATTTTATGTGCAGGATGATGCTATTGCGTGGTGGATTGATTCCGGTGCCACTGCTCATGTTTGTAAAGATCGTTGTTGGTTTAAGACATACGAACCAATGAAAGACGGATCTGTCCTTTACATGGGTGATGACCATTCCGCTCCTATTCAAGGAAGAGGAAGTGTGGTATTGGAATTTAGTTCGGGAAAAACGATTTCTTTGTTTAATGTATTGTATGTACTAAAACTTCATTTCTGGTCCTGTATTGAACAAGTGTGGATACAAACAAGTTTATGAATCCGATAAGTATATCTTATCGAAGTCGGGTGTATTTGTAGGATTTGGTTATTATAACAATGGGATGTTTATGTTGAATTTGAATAAAATTCCGGTTAACTCTAGTTCTGTTTATATGACTTCCTCTGTTGTTGTTAATTCCTCATTATGGCATGCTCGGTTAGGACATGTGCACTATAAAAGAATGCTTGAAATGTCCAAAGATGGTTTGATTCCTGTTATTGATAATAATACGGAAAGGTGTAATACTTGCATGTTAACAAAAATCACTAGGAAACCTTTTAAAAGTGTTACAAGGAATTCTGTAAAACTTGAATTGATACATAGTGATTTATGTGATTTTCATGCAACTCCATCTTTAGGCAATAAAAAGTATATTGTCACTTTTATAGATGATGCCTCTAGGTTTTGCTATATTTATTTGCTGCATGCAAAAGATGAAGCCCTAGATAAATTTAAAATTTATAAAACTGAAGTTGAACTTCAACTTAATGGCTTGATTAAAACCTTACGTACGGATAGAGGTGGTGAATATTATGATCCTAAATATTTCCAATCCGTAGGGATAATTCATGAGACTACGGCTCCTTATGTACCACAACAAAATGGTGTGGCTGAAAGGAAGAATAGAACTCTTGAAGAAATGGTTAATGCCATGTTGTCTTACTCGGGCTTGAGTGACGGGTTTTGGGGTGAAGCCATGTTAACGGCTTGTCATCTATTGAATAGAGTTCCTAATAAAAGGAACAAGATTACCCCATATGAGCTTTGGTATAAGAAACGACCAAACTTGACATTTTTGCGAGTTTGGGGATGTAGGGCCGTGGTTAGACTTCCGGACCCTAAAAGAAAAAAGTTGGGAGAAAAAGGTATTGATTGCATCTTTGTTGGATATGCTGAGCATTCCAAGGCATATAGGTTTTATGTTATAGAACCTAATGAATTCATTTCTATAAACACAATTATAGAATCAAGAGATGCAATCTTTGATGAGAATCGTTTCTCTTCTATACCTAGACCCAAGGATATTATACCAATGTCGGCGAATCTCAAATGGATGATCATTCAATTGATGTACCAAGTGAGACACCCGAACCTCGTAAGAGTACAAGAGTAAGGAAAGCTAAATCATATGGTTCTGATTTTCAACTATATTTAGTTATGGGATCAAGAGATCAAATTGAATCTCAATACTCTTACTGTTATAGTATAGAGGAGGATCCAAGAACCTATGATGAAGCAATAAAATCTCGAGACGCCGGGTTTTTGGAAAGAAGCCATCGATGATGAGATTGGTTCTATTGTGGAAAATAATACATGGGTCTTGTCCGATTTACCACCAAGCCGTAAACCTTTGGGGTGCAAATGGATCTTCAAAAGAAGATGAAAGTCGATGGAACTATCGACAAGTTTAAAGCTCGATTGGTAATCCAAGGCTTTAGACAAAGGAAGGGATCGATTACTTCGATACCTATGCACCGGTTGCTCGTATCACTACTATTAGATTTCCGATAGCTTTGGCGGCTATTCGAATCTATTGATCCATCAAATGGATGTCAAAACAAAGATTCTTAAATGGTGATTTGGAAGAAGAAGTGTATATGAAGCAACCTCAAGGATTTGTTATGCCAGGTAATGAGCATAAGGTATGTAAGTTAATTAAGTCATTGTATGGGTTTGAAGCAAGCACCTAAGCAAAGGGCATCAAAAATTTGATGAGGTTGTTTTGTCGAATGGTTTTGTATTAAATCGGTCCGACAAATGTGTATATAAACGAGATTTGATGAATCCGGTAAAGGTGTAATCATCTCGCCTATATGTAGATGACATGTTAATTTTTGGCACGAGACCAAAATGTAGTTGATAAAACTAAAAAGTTTTTGTCATCAAAGTTTTCGATGAAGGACATGGGAGAAGCCGATGTAATTCTTGGTATAAAGATTAAACGGATGAACAAGGGAATTGCAATATCACAATCTCATTATATTGAGAAAATTCTCAAGAGGTTTAATTGTGATAATTGTTCCAAAGTTAGTACTCCCATGGATCCTACCGAGAAACTTGTATCAAATACTTGGTAAACCCGTGTCACGGCTTGAATACTCAAAAGCCATAGGCGAGTTTGATGTATGCTATGACGGGCACTCGACCCGATATTGCTTATGCGGTTGGAAGATTGAGTAGGTTCACTAGTAATCCTAGTAGACAAAGATTGGCATGCTATAACAAGGGTGTTCAAGTACTTAAAAGGTACTATGGACTATGGTTTGTGTTATAGTGGACATCCTTCTATATTAGAAGGTTACACGGATGCTAGTTGGATCAACCAAGAAGATTCATCTTCTACTAGTGGTTGGGTGTTCTTGCTTGGAGGAGGTGCCATTTCTTGGGCTTCCAAAAAGGCATGTATTACACATTCTACAATGGAATCTGAGTTTGTAGCATTGGTCTTCACTGGAAAAGAAGCGGAGTGGCTTCGGAACTTGATATATGAGATTCCATTATGGCCAAAACCGATATCACCAATGTCTATCCATTGTGATAGTGCGCCACCTTGGCTAGGGCCTATAGTCGTATTTATAATGGCAAGTCTAGACACTTGGGTGTCGACATAGTATGATTCGGGAGTTAATCATGAATGGTGTGATATCGGGTTGAGTTTGTTCGGTCGCAACAAAATTTGGGCGACCACTTGACGAAGGGGTTAGCCGAGACTTGGTAAATAAGTCTGCAATGGGAATGGGATTAAAGTCCATTTAATCCTCTAATTGTGAGATACCCAATTCCCTTCTAATACAACGTTAGAAGCTTGAATTCAATGTGGAAAGCTCGCAGTTGGAGATTGGAACACATGTTATTATCTTTCCCAAGGTATGTGTTCAGACCTGCAAGTAAAGGTTAGGTTGAAGAATATCTTCTTAATAGTTCCTTTGAAAAATTGCAAATGCAGGTGCAAGATTAAAAGGAACTACCTATGTGGACATGAAGTTTTGCCGCTTCAAGAAGCTAGGACTTGGCTTCCTATATGTTCACTATTGGATATGGACACATGGCTTGTAATAGTGTCAAGATTAAACAAAGAGAATTGTACTGAACTTATGTGTATAGTATCTTCAGTATTCATATGAGTTGACGGGTTCAATCGTTACGACACCCCGATTCTCGAGTATTTGAAATGTGTATTATACTAAGATGAAAATTCAATCGCAAGACATTTTCATTTATGCATTCGTTTGTTTCGTTATTTATACAGTTTAGTAAATCAAAGGATTACACTAAAATGGAGGGGATTTGTTGGTGATTTTAGTGTCATCAACTTGTTTTATTGTAATGGTGATTTACTAAGAGATCAATGTGATTCGTATTAGACTCGGATACGAGTAAGGGAAAGTGTGGAGTACACACTCGTTTGAGCTAAAACGAAGTCAACCTCGATATAGAAGTAAAAGTTAAAGGGTAGCTCTTTTTTCGATCGGTATGAACAGCACGGCCGTGCAGTTCATATGACACGGCCGTGCAGGTATGAACAACACGGCCGTGCAGTTCATAAGACACGGCCGTGCAGTTCCTGTACAGATGCCTTTTCAAAATGAAGAGACACATTGCTTGGCTAAAGTCATGTCTTTTGATTGTACCCTTTAACTAATACCTCTCCATCTGTATATATACAGGGATTGATCTCAGTTGTAGATACGTGAAAAACACAAGTGATACAACAATAACGAAAGCAAACAATTCTCAAAGTTTTGATTTGTTCTCTTTGCCTAGAAAACAAATTGCGTGATTGTCTTATCCCAATAAGGATTTCGTGTAACCCAGGCAATAAGGGTCGAAATACTTTATTCGGAAAGTGGATTATACACGATTCAATCATATATCCGGCCTTAGTATCAAGATCAAGACCCTATTTCCCCTACATTTTAGTGGTGAATCAACTATATCAAACCATCCTTGGGGTACATTAGGACTAAGCATTTCATTTGCTTGGGAAGGGGAATTTTATCCTTTGAAAATGAGATTTGATGTATGAAAATGATTTTTAGGGTTTTGAAAATGTGTTTTCTTTGGAAAAAAGTAAGAACACTTTGAAAATAATGTTGATCCTTGTAGAAGATCATCCATGGAGATGAACTTCCATGGTGATCTTCTTGGATCTAAGACAAGAAGATGAATGAACTACATTTTGTAGCTTGAAAATGCATGCATGGATGAGAGATTTAGAGTAAGAAGAGGGAGGTTATACCTATCTTCTCTTGTGTTTTGTGTTTGAAGCTTTGAATTTGAGAGTGAGTGAGTGAGATTTGGGAAGATAATCAAGAGAAAAGAGTGACAATTCAAGGGAATTCTCACTATTTTCTCAAGTATTTTCGCCAAGGTGCAACTGTGAATTGTGTTCTTTCTCCCTTTTTTTTTTTTTGAGACTGGAGGGCTTAATTTATAACCCTCTGAAAAATGCAAACATGTCCGCGCGGATGGGATTGTCAGCGTGCACTGTTCATTAAATGCTGCTTCAGGCTTTGGACACAAGGAATAATCTTTTGAAAATTCAAATTAAACAGCCAGTTTTTGTTCCAGCCATTTCTATTTTTGGTTTTTCTTATTTCTTTTGCTTTTTTGATTCCTTTCCTTGGTCTATCCTTAAATAACAATGCCCACTTTGCCCTTGCTTTGTTAGAAATATTAGGAATGTTAGGAATTGTTAGGAATGTTATAACTTTCGTTAATTTTCTAACGAAAATACTAACAAGCTCAAATTGGAGCACTTACAGAAATGCATGATCAAAGGCAAACCAAAAGGAATGAGAAGGTAAATCATAGTTATTTGGATACTTTATGGACTCATACATCCTTATACTTCAAGGTATGTTATTACTGCTTTGTGTCTAACATAGTGGTATACTGTGTCTTAGATTGGGCAAACAATTTTGATGATAAAAACATCTGTGTTCGATGTTCCTACCTTGGTAACATCTTTGATTCCTGGTATAGAAGGAGAAAAAGATATTTCTCCTTGTTCATAGCTAAGACTAAATATGTTGCCCTTGGAAGTTGTTGCACACAACTACTGTGGATGAATCAAATGATGAAAGACTATGGATTGAATAGAAAAATTTTGACTGCTTTTTGTGATAATAAAAGTGCCTTGGACATATCTAAAAATCCTTTCCAACATTCTAGAACAAAACACATTGATATTTGACATCATTTCATTAGGGATCTTGTAGAACAAAAAACTGTGTGTCTGGAATTTGTTGGGACTGAAAATCAATTGGCTGATATATTTACAAAGGCATTAGATTTGGAGAGATTTTCCTCCTTGAGGAAGTCTCTCGGTTTGTGTGATATCTAAGGTTGTGAGTACAAATGTGTCTCACATCCTCTAACACATCTGTATATTAGATTAACTGAAAAAAAAAATATATAAAATTTAAAATTCAAAAAAAAAATATATCATGCATTAGCACGAAATTTCTCAGTGTGGTCACTTGTGAGTCTTCATCTTGACATTGTTTTTGATCACTTAATTGTGGGCACTTCCTGTTCATGTCATCTTTTGATGACTTGATATAACCTTCCTAGGTATTTCACAGTGGGTGCTATAAAAAGGAAACAAAATATAGTGAGAAACAGCTGCTTCACCCTTAGTATGAAGCTATACCATTGTGATCAAGTGATTCTCATAAGAAATTTTGAAATCAAACTTGACAAGATCATTGGGAAAAAGAGCTATCTTTGGGATCAAAGAAAAGTGAAAGCTACTCACAATGCAAATATCCACAATAAAAATGGGTGGATGCATCCTAGAGGCTGTGCAGATTGGATTATTGCTCATTGACTTTTTGTGATCTAAATGTGTCTCCAAATGTGACTCACATCCTATGCCACATCTGTGAGCTGAGATTTTTCCTTTACCTGTGCGTTTGCATCATGCTAGGCATATTGCATCCTTTTTAGGTCATATAGGAGCTTTGTAAATATGCTAGTTAATTAATTTTCATTCTTAATTTATTCTTTGATTTAACATGTTTTTTGCTTTTCCAATATCTCTCATGAAAGAAAAAGGTGTGTATCAATCCTTATTTAAAAAGGTTGGACAATTTTGAATGGGATTATTCGCTTTTGAAAAAGATATGGCTGAATTATTTTTGTTTCCATAAAAAATTGGCAAAATTTTGATTTATTTTAATCCCTATTTTTTCTGTGGTTCGCTGTGTGTGTGGAAATTTCAAAGGTTTTATAGCCGTTGTGGACTCCTTCTGTCGTTGCTGTAATTTTGAGTCCTGTTTGAGGAAGGTATCCCTGTTTGAGGAAGGAATCCTTGTTTAAGTAGGATAGGGGGAGTTGTGAGTATTTTTGTGGCACAACCCTTGTCACATCGCCTTAAACCTTCTGTAATGTTTGCTCCCTGTCCTCGTAATTTCTCTCTCACACACTTGCACCATATATTTCTCTCTCTCTCTCTCTCTCTCTCTCTCTCTGTCTATCTAATCAATCTGCAGAATCAATGGAGCTGAAGCTGTAGATGTGCGTCAGGATGTGGCCACATCTTGTCACACATCTGAAACGTTTTTTGATGATCAAATGGAAACCCTAGATGCAGAGATTGCTGCAACTGATTATCTCCCAGACACATGCCAAAAACCTGAAGGTTTTGAAGGTGGATCTCCAGAAATGGGTGACTTCACTTTCTAGTCAAAAAGGGGGAGAAGAAGAAGAAAAGGATGGATGAGAATGCTACTGATGTTGTCTTTGCTGCTACTGCTGATGTTTCAGTTGGGATGCTTAAACTCAGGGGGAGTTTTACTGTTTGATCTTACTTGTGAATGAAACATCAACATGTTTGCTTTTAATATTTATTAGTTTGCTTTTAATATTTGTTAATTTGCTTTTAATATTCATTTTAGTTATTTGTTAGTTTTAGTCTTGATCTGTAATCCCTAAATACTTTGCTGAATGGCTGCTTTAGTTTACATTTGTTGAACTACAATTTTTGGTACTGACTTGTTCTATGCAGTTTTGTGTGGATGTGTTGACACACCTGCACACACATCCATTCAAAGGGAGTTTTTGAATCTGAAAATGTTGGTCATAATAATCAAATCATAAATCTTTAGTTTTGATCAGAAAGTCCAAAATAGGGGAAGATTGAAAGCGTGTGATTTTTAGGAAATAATGTGTTTCCTTATTCGAATCAATATCACACATTTGTTAAGTTGATTTTGGAGCTTTCATGGAAAGATTTATATTGTCCTATTGTGAAAAGGATTTTAGTTTAAGAAATAAGTTGTTTCCTATTTCGAATCAAAGAGATATTTTTGGTAAGTTTATTTTATGCTTTCATGAAAAGATTCATACGTATCCTACTTTGAAAAGGACTTTGTAAATAAAATAAATTTTTTTTATTTATGTACATAGTTTTATATTAGGACTAACCTACTAACAATCTCTTTCTTTGTGAGTGTGCTTTATGTTTCCTTGTAGGAATTGGATTCTCACATAAGGAAGAGTTTGGATTCGTGAAGATCTTCTCCAAGGTGCCTATAAATACAAGAGACCAGCACAAGAGAAGATAGAGCTTTAGAGATTTATTTCAGAGAAAAATACCTTTGTTCTTCACGGTTCAATATTGTTGTTTTAGGTTGTGAGTGAAGGTTGTGACATACATCCGAAACTCACATCTAGTTTTTATTTGTTAGACAATATCTATACAATCGAGCACAAATGAGAAAAGAATTACAATGAATTGAAATATAATATACAACATAAAAATAATAAAGAGAAAACCGTAAATTCATTGTCTTGAGTTTGCTTGAATCCGTGTCGTAACCTCCTTGAATCGTCATCTTGAATTTGCTTGAATCCGAGTCGTGTGTGACACACTCTCCTTAAGACTAATTCGCCCCCTCACTATGAGTGCTCGAGGTCTTCAATGGACGTTAGTCTCCCAGGATAAAATGGATGAACCGGAACAACTTTGCACTTAAAGTTTTCCGGCGAATCTCACTATGCTTAAACAAAATCACCACTCAAAACTAATCTAGGAAGCCAAAGAAAAAGATGAACAAATTTCAAGAGGAAGGAGGAAGATTGAAGGAAAAATTATTTTTTTCATTTGTGGGTTACACACTTATAGCTCCACCAAAAGTCCCCAATTAAACTTGATTATTATGGGAGCAATTATACTTGCAATCATGGGGAGTCTCTCCACATTTTGTAACTCTTATTGCAAGTAATGGTTCCAATTAATCTTTTTACCGTTACTCCAATATTGGGTTAAATTTAAAACATAATTTATAATTTAAACCCACCAATTTTGAGCTATCATATCCTTCACATCCAATAATAAATTGGACATCTAGATATACCATTTTAATGTTCTCACTAAATGGAACATAAACCCACAATAATCTTTGTCGAACGACAAACGATTCAATTAAGGAAAATACACAATTTCCTTCACAAACAACAAATTTTTCCAACAATCCCCCACATGAAGGAAATTGATGACGAGTTTGGTGATAGAGTTCGGCAGACGAAAACTTGCATACGATAGGTGTGGGAAAAAGCCCATTGAACCTTCGCTCGTACAAGCATATTTACTCTACTCGCAAATCGATAGACGCGATGTCCTTGAATCGTTATGCTTTTTGTGTAGCCGATCATATGCTTGACACAAGTAACGTCCTAACATAGTTCAATTCTCATAGCTATGTTCATTCATGGCCCTGAACATACGCCTGGTTCTGTGAGAGGGTCTAAGAATTGAGCCTCACACAATTCTCCTCGAAGCGGCCCCACTTCTCTCTCACATAGGTGATTTCTTAAAGGTAACCCGTATTACCCCGCTCGAAATTTCGACGCGTAAGTGTGATGTACCCGATTTTTTTTTGAAAATCAAAACGGAGTCGCCACGCCATTTTTGTTTTAAGGGCCAAAACTTTGAAAAAAACCCGAGATCAGAGATTTAGGTTCGGAGGTCACGTTACGTGCCGGGAAGGACGTTAGTGTGCACCCGGAACGCCTCGTAAAAACGAGTCTTCCAAACATTCAAAATCCTTTGTTGTGTGTGTGTGTGTGTGTGTGTTTAGGCCAAAATAAGTTGAAACTGAGGTAAGTAAAAATTGGGAGCTCTTTTTAAGGCTTTAAACTAATCCCATGATTTTTTGGGTGATTTTTGGGTTGAGATTTGGCACTCAAAAGATTTTCGGAAGTTGAAAACCATTTCTGCCAGAATGAAAAAGACAGTTGACCCTTGACTTTGAAATGGACTTTAGGGCTTGAAAACTCCAGAATCTGGGAAAAGTCCGGGAATTAAAAATGTTCAAAACACCTTAAAAAAGGTTTCTGTAAAAGAACTTTTCATTTTGGAGATGATTTGAGGGGTCAAAACCTTCTGGAAATCTCAGATCTGAAATCTGGATTTCCAGAAACTGATGAACTGGCCTCTAAAAGAAAAATTGAAAAAAGGAGTTTTACTCACGAAAAAATTAATTAAAAATATGTCTGGAAAGCTCTGGATGTTGGCTACAAAAAGTATTTTGTAGTCAACACCCAATTCCAAGTTTTACTGGGTCCAAAAAATAGGAAAATGGACTGAGTTCTCAGAACAATGCTACTGGACAGCAAGATGTTCTTGAGGAGAAATGTGATTTTTGGGGGGTTTGCATCTATGTTCACCCCATTTTCATCCCTAGACTTGATTCCACTACCTTGTGTTAAGTGGTTATCATATTCAAGTCATCCTTGGGGAATTTATGGGGTTGAAACATGTCCTTTGCAAAGGGAAAGGGGGTTTTGTAAAGATGAAACCAAGGAGAAAGAATTGACTAAAGATCTAAAATGTGGACCACTTGAGATGGTCATTCATGAAGATGAACTTCAAGATGACCATCTTAGGTCAAAACTCAAGTTAAACTAGACATAAAATAAGTCAAAGTAAGAAGAACAAGATGATCAAGAGATCAAAAGAGAATTTTAGGGTTTTGAGAAGGAGGGCTTTACCAATGGTGACACCCTATCTTCCTAGGCTTGGAATTTGACTTGAGGAGTATCAAGATTTGGTGTTTGGCTTGAGGAGTATCAAGGTTTGGTGTGTTTGGTATTTGATTGGGAAAGATTCAAGAGAAAATGGTGGCAATCTAAGGATTCCCACTGTTTTCTCTCTATATTTCGCCGTAACTTCGCTGCCTGAGTAAGTCAGTGTTCGTAAACCGAGAGAGGAGGGTTCAATTTATAGCCCTCTGAAATCCTCAATCATGTCCGCGCGGAGGGTATCGTCAGCGTGCACTGTTCATTAATTACAGCTCCAGGCTTTGGACAGGAAGAAAAATCTTTTCAAAATTCAAATTAATCAGCCAGTTTTTGTTCCAGCAGTTTCTATCTTTGGTTTTTTGGCTTTTTTGAGATTTTTTTCTAGGCTTAACCTTAAGTGGCAATGCCCACTTTACCCTCACTTTGTTAGAAAGGTTAGGGTTTGTTAGGAATGTTAGAAATGTTAAAACTTTCGTTAACTTTCTAACGAAAAAGCTACCAATTCAAATTGGAGCACTTACAGAGCCCTGGCGACGGTGCTTTCGAAGGAAGCGGGGTCGTCGATAAGAGTAAGGCTCCAAATTTGACAGGATGATCAAGTGATCGAGTGGCTGAACCTATTTAATAGGGTACCTACGTATCCCGAGTGGGAATCAAGCCGGCCGTAGTTCGGGTCTTTGACCCTGGGGATGATGGCGTTTTAGGTGCCTCGAACCTGATGAGCGAGTTCTGCAGTTGGTTGCTGGAGAGAAACTCTGCTAGGGATAAGAGATGATCATTTTGATCGGAGGGCTATCCGCTCTGCTGGGGATAAGAGATGATCAGTTTCGGTCTGAGGGCTATCCGCTCTGCTGGGGATAGGAGTGACCATTTTCGGTCTGATGACTGAAATTGTATATCCGCTCTGCTGGGGATAATTGCGATTTATCGCTTTCCTGGTGTTGTGTGTGATGGCGTCTTAGGTGCCTCGAACCTTGATGATGGCGTCTTCGGTGCCTCGAACCTTGGAGATGGCGTTTTAGGTGCCTCGAACCTTGGAGATGGCGTTTTAGGTGCCTCGAACCTTGGAGATGGCGTTTTAGGTGCCTCGAACCTTGATGATTTGGGATAGATGGACTTCGGTCTTATGTCTGCTGCCGAAGGATGACCGTGCTGGTCGAGTGGCTGGACCTAATGATAGGCTACCTACGTATCCCTAGTGGGAATCAAGCCGGTCGTAGTTCGAAATCTACTCGAGATTCCGTTGGCTTTTGGGATTCCGTTAACTTCGCTGGGGATTTCGATAGCCTTGCTGGGGAAAAACAGACGTATTTGTCGGGGAAATCGGTCTTACGTTTTACTGCCGGGAATGATTTTGATGAAAGATACGGGATTCCGTTATCTTTCTCGGGGCACTCGGTCTTATGTTTAACTGCCGGGGATGATTTTGATGAAAGATACGGGATTCCGTTATCTTCTCTCAGGCACTCGGTCTTACGTTTTACTGCGGAACGATTTTGATGAAAGAAACGGGATCTCGTTATCTTTCTCGAGGAAGTCGGTCTTACGTTTAACTGCCGGGAATTTCTTTTGAGGGGGTATGAACCTAAATGGGAACTGAGTTCAGGAGTATGAACCTAAGTTGAGGTTTGGTTCAGGAGTATGAACCTAAATGGGAACTTAGTTCAGGAGTATGAACCTAAGTCGAGGTTCGGTTCAGGAGTATGAACCTAAATGGGAACTTAGTTCAGAGTATGATCCTAAGTTGAAGTTCGGTTCAGAGTATGAACCTAAATGGGAACTTAGTTCAGAGTATGATCCTAAGTTGAAGTTCGGTACCCGATGGAGGCTATTTGAAGGTGTTCTTGCTGGGAAGACTCGGGCTTACGAGAACCATCTGGAAGAAAGGTGATCAATGCCTGGCCGGTCAAGTGGATGGACCAAGGATTGATCGTATTGGGAGTCACCCGAGGGATTGACTATTTTAGGAAGTCGCCCTACGATCTCGACTATTTTTGGGAAGTCACCCTATGATCTCGACTATTTTTGGGAAGTCGCCCGTGGTTTGACTATTTTGGGAAGTCACCCTATGATCTCGACTATTTTTGGGAAGTCGCCCATGATCCGACTATTTTTGGGAAGTCGCCCGTGGTTTGACTATTTTTGGGAAGTCGCCCTACGGTTTGACTGCTTGGGAAGTCACCCTATGATCTGACTATTTTTGGGAAGTCGCCCTATGGTTTGACTATTTTTGGGAAGTCACCCTATGATCTGACTATTTTTGGGAAGTCGCCCTATGGTTTGACTGTTTTGGGGAAGTCATCCTATGATCTGACTATTTTTGGGAAGTCGCCCTATGATCTGACTATTTTTGGGAAGTCGCCCTGTGGTTTGACTGTTTTGGGGAAGTCATCCTATGATCTGACTATTTTTGGGAAGTCGCCCTATGATCTGACTATTTTTGGGAAGTCGCCCTGTGGTTTGACTATTTTTGGGAAGTCGCCCTATGGTTTGACTGTTTTGGGGAAGTCACCCTAAGGTTTTGACTGTTTTGGGGAAGTCGCCCTATGATCTGATGATAATGTTCTTTTAGAAAAGTAGTTGACTAAGATATGCTTTCATACCTGTGCTGTGCTTACCTGAAGTTGCCGGAAGGACTGAGGCTACGGCTGATGTTGATGAAGAGTTGTTAAGTTGCTGTTCGTGGGACGGTTTCTGCTGACGATTTGCCGTCTTTGGAAGCATTTTGACTGAAGGAGGAGTTTGGTCGAGTCCGCATCTTGCCGGTGATCGTCAACCTTGTAGAGGTGGTCGAGCTTGTATTCACATTGGGACTTCTTGCTTTTGAGAACTTGGTGTCTCGACCGCATTGTATTGGAGAGCTTGGCGTCTCGACCTTCTTGCCTTGGAGAACTTGGCGTCTCGACCGATTTGTATTTGAGAACTTCGCGTCCCCGACCGATTTGTATTGGAGAACTTGGCGTCTCGACCAATTTGTATGTGAGAACTTGGCGTCTCCGACCGACCGGCATTTGATTTGCATTTGAGAACTTGGCGTCCCCGACCGAACCGTATTTGAGAACTTGGCGTCTCTCGACCGAATTGTATTTGAGAACTTGGCGTCTCGACCAACCGGCATTTGATTTTCATTTGAGAACTTGGCGTCCCCGACCGATTTGCATTTTGAGAACTTGGCGTCCCCGACCGACTTGTATTCGAGAACTTGGCGTCTCTGACCGAATTGTAGACACCGGAGGTGGTCTTCATTGGGGTCAATGTTTTCATCCATTTGTGGACATTGGAGGTCGTCTTTAGCAAGTTGCAGTACGCCGGAGCTCGTCTTTGCCAAACCGTAGATGTTGGAGGCGTCTTCATTCATTTGAGGTCGTCTTTGGTGAAGATCATCCTTGCCGAAAAAAGGGGGATTTGATTTCACGTTTGAATTCCCGCATTCGTTAGTGAAGAGGAAGATGCATATATGGCATTCAGGATGACAGATGCATGCATGGAACCAAAAATGATTATGGGATGATGCATTTACTTGCTTTCGAAGATGCACTTAGCCTAAGCTTCCGGCAGAAAATTATGATTTATGATCTTCGATGATTTAGGATTATTCCTATTGACTCAAGTTTTGTGCATGCTACATGAGCCCTTGGGAGATTTTTAGTGGGGATGCATGGGTATGGAGACCGCTTGGAACAGATTTTGATCAAGTGGGGGATGAGAACCCTTGATCGCGATTTAAACAAATGTTGTTGGTGAGGTTTTGTCACAATATCACATGGACCTCAATCTTGATGAGATTGGATTCGATCCCGGGTCTTGATTGAAACTTTCCCTCTCATTCTTGGTCATTTGAAGCCGATGCCGACAGTACTTTAGGGCCAACGTTGATACGAGTGAAGCTTCTTTCATTTGGATGAGCCGTGACCTTGGCCGAAACCTTGTCCTGAGGATGATTTGATGGAATTGCTAATGCCGGGAGAAACCCCGATCTTGAATTCCGATGCTACGGAAGCCGCCGTGTACCAAGTTCCGAAGCCGAAATTCTTTCTTGCGACTTGATAAAATTCGGGTCCAAAAGACCATCTTGACAAAGCCCCTGATCCCGAGTAGGCAAAGTCCAGATTTTGAAGAAGCGATTTGGCGAGTCTATCTCGTGGTGAAGAACCCAACGTGGACCCAAAGATGACTATATAAGCCCCAGCCTGAAGAGCCGCTACAGGAGAACCCGGGAGAACCGCTTAGCAAGCCCCAAAGCATGAAGAAATTCAGAGTAGTCTTACAGAGGGGGAACCCATCTTTTCGCACCTTAGTCAACCAGCCATCGGACAAGACTCGTAAATGTTTACGTGCAGGGGCATATCTTTTGAAAGATGGGAATGTCTCCCGAATTTGTGTATGACACTCTCGCTTTTGGTTTGACTCTTTGAGAGAGTATAAGCATCACAAGGTGTGGAAAAGTGTATGGAAGCCCCCGCATTTAAAGACAAAGTTTGGCTCTATTTCCCTATGATGGAGAGAGAGAAGACTTGTCGAGACACTTGAAAACTTGTCTTATTCATGATGATCACAAGGCCGCTTAAAACCCTTTGTTAATGTTCTAAGTTATTCAATCCCTAAATCTGATATGAACAAATATTTTGATTAATCACAAGGAGAAAACCAACCTGATATCGAAAATCAAGCTTGGAAGGGCGGAAAGTGTATAGGACGATCCTTGATGAGACCGGATTTTTTTTTTTTTTTTTTTTGAGATTTGTTTGTGATTTCGACCGACCATTTCGGTTGCCTACGTTTCCTCCATTATGAAGAGCTCAGTCGCCGTAGTTCGGGTCTATCCCGAATGAAAAGAGAATGAATGTTGAAATTCGAGGGTCTGAGGACCTTTGGGGATTTTGAGGATTTGGAGGGTTGAATAACATATCCCCTTAGAGTGTCCATGAAAGACACGGATGCGAAGCCCCAGTGGGACATCCACGGCAAGTGTTTGTGAGGAGAAATGAAATATGCTCACATGAAGGGAAGGGTTGAATTTGCACAATCTTTGATTGGTAATTTTGAACCAAAATGGATTAGATTCCAATTTAAGCAAGCAATGAAGCATTAATTTGATCCTGACATCGAGGACATTAGAATGAAACTGCTATCCGGTAGGGACTGTAGTTGGTTTTCCGGGCTTCGATCGGCTATCGGGTGATTTGGGAGATTATGACCTCTTGAGATGAGAGGTCGGCTAGGCCTTTTACTGACTGAACCTCTAAAGATGAGAGGTTGGCTCGCGGGGATGTGTTTGGGAAATCTATGGCGAGGAAGATTGATTGCCTCCAAGAATGAGAGGTCGATTTTGACTTGGCCAAGGGCAAGGGTAATGGTGATGGGAGTATCCTCTAAAATTGAGAGGATGGCTTGGGATTGGTTTAAGGTAATGATAAGAGGAAGTCCGAGCTAACATCGACAACTTTTTGCGATCTTGCGAGAATCTCAGCTCCTTTTTGATCATTGGAGAGCTTCTTGAGATGTCGGGGACTTTTGAGTGCTTCTTCTTTTTTTTTTGGTAGGCTTCCTGAGGAGCTTGGAATTATATTCGAGATTGTGAGGATTTTAAAATCCTTCTTTTTTTTTTTGTTTTTTTTTTGTTTTTTTTTTTTTGTTTTTTTTTTTTTTTTTTTTTTTTTTGACTTGGAAAGCTTCCCCGAGGAGTTGAGGATTATCTTTGTCCTTCCTTCATGGCTTGAGATAATTTGCGCATCGCCGATTCTCGAAGCTAACTTCTGCTCGCTTGGACTTTCTCTCGCATGGAGCAAAAATGATGGCTAAACCGGGTTTCAAAACACGCCGATCTTGAAATGAGAGGGTAGTGTTTAGTAAGGGTGAGGTAATGGCTTTCCTATGGGTGAAAGGTTTCAACCGCAATCCCTACTGGATGACCTAAACGAGATTAAGTCTTCAATGCTTGCTTAAGCTTTATATGAGAAAAGATCCATGCAAATTCATCGAGCAACGAGATGATGATGATGAAAGGGATGCGAGCATATGAGATGCAAGATGGGGAGTTGGTAAGCCCCAATTTGGGAAGGATATCAATTGATTTTCTCACTCCGATTAGTTTAAATATTAATCATTCTCGAAGAATTAGTGGTTGAGCAGCACAAGTGATCATTTTGGATAAAACCATTTCAATTAAGTGTAACGTGGGTGCGCAAGTGATGTCTCGAGTCTAGCAAGAAAAGAAAAAAGACTTATATTAAAAATTAGACACTTAACCACTATGTCCAAAATGGACTACAACGACAAATGTCCAGGAAGGACTTAGGTGAAAGAAAAGTACTAGAACCTACGAAGGTTGACTCAAAAGACTATTTTAAAGATAGGTAGCCCCCAGTCTAGCCGCTCTTTGCTGTTGAACCATGCATCTATTCTTCGACGCTGGAGACGGGAGCTATTGCAGACCTTGAGACGGGAGCTATTGCAGACCTTTCCATCAAGATTTCCTTGGCAACTTTTTGCTCAATCCAACCATCTTCATTGCCTGCGATGACTGGTTCATTGACCTTGCAAAGGGACGAGTCAAACTCCATTGTGCCCACAAGGCTTGAACCACCAAACTCGATCATGTTGACACTCATGTTGTTAGGGAGCGGGTTATTGATAGTATTAGGTCCTTCAGGCATCTCTAACCTCCCTTGCTCAATCAACCCTTGGATGGCCTTTTTTAGGGGGACGCAATCATCCGTCAAAAAGTGCCCTACGGTATCATGAAAGGCACAATGCTTGGAGGTATCCAAAGGAGCGTTGGGGTTTCTAGGCCGATAATTTTCCAAAGGCCGGAGCAAACCTTCTCTCACCAAACCTCAAGATATCACTCAAAGGCATCCCAAAGTTTCTCAAGCCTTGGAGCCGGGATCTCGGATGCATCAGCTTCTTGGGAACAAAGGAAGTGGCATTGTTACAGTCCCGTCCCGCGTAGCCGATCGCCTCTTTGCCTTTAGCGAAAGTGAGAGTAGTTTTGGAGGGAGGAGCCCGATATCCGTAGGCAGTGCAGCAGCCGTCGCCGATTGTAAGCCTTTTCAAACTTAGCCCCGGAATTAACCATTGCACGCAAGTCGGGCCGTAGGGGAAGTGGCCGAGGGAAGCTCTCAAATGCGGCTTCAAGCATGACCGAAAGATGTCTAATCAAGCTCCTCGTCGAGAGGGGAGGAATGGCCATTTCACCGAGCTTTAAGTTCCATCTCTTATAGAAATCCCCAATATTCTCATTAGGCGCCGCATCGTTGTTTGTGTGTCAACTCGTTTGTCTCCCACTCCAAGTTGGCTTTATACTTATCTCGTGAAAGTACCGGTAATTTGTTCCCAAGTAGCCCTAGCTTCAGCCGCAATCGGAAAACCATTTCAAAGCCCCCGACTTCAAAGAGAGACTAAAGTAATCGGCCAACCGCCGGGTTTGTGCATCCCTTAGCCTTCATTGCCAAAGTATAGGTGTCCAAGTGAGTTTTAGGACATGCACTCCCGTCAAACAATTCCAGAGTGGGCATCACAAACTTGTGAGGCAGGGGGACAATCGAGACGGGATCTGTAGGCCGAAGAGCAGTGTTCTTTTTGGCGGTCAATTCAGCAATCCGTGCTTTCATTTCCTTGTGTTGCTCCATAAACCAAGCCAATTGGGGATCCAAAGGCGGAGCGGGAATTCCCGAGCCGATATTTGAGCTAGGAAGAGGACTAGCTGTTGGTGGTGCATTGGTGGAAGGAATACCATATCCCGAGCATAGGTGAAAACCTCGTCCTTGGCCCAAATTACCCCGGGGAGTGTAGGTAGGAGCCGGGGCAAAAGGATAGAACCCAGCCGACTTGCCGTTGGCTTCCAATCGGCAGAGAAGATGGAGGCAGATCCGAGGTAGCTATATGGCTTGGATTTTCGGAGTGAGGCCCATAAGTAGGCTTAAGTGCGGGCTGCCGTCCCCGGTTGTTGAATTGCATGGCCGGTTGTGGCGAGGAGGCATAACCGAGAGGATACCGTAGTCCCGGTGATTCATGAAACCGGGATGGAGGTATTCTCGAGGAGGGATTCCTGACTGTGGCCCAGAACTGCATCGCTGCGGCATTCCAAACTCGCCGCGGTGGCACTTCGAACTGTCACGCAAGGTCCTGGACGATCGGTTCCAAACCGAGGTGGGATCCCAATTAGCCGTGGCATTCCGGGTAGCCCCAAGCGTGAGAAAACATTCCGTACCGATTTTGTCCCCACCGAGGAATTATGAACCGATTCGTCCCGTCAGCCGCATGGACCCAGTGGTCCGCAGTTGGGAGCCGGGCCGGCCTGCAGGTCGAGAAGCATGGGCTCGGTGGTAGTACCGTTGGAGGCCGGTGGTGGCATCCTGGAGTAGTCAGGTTGACCAAGAGCGGGATTGAGGTCTTCCTCTTCTTCCACGGTGAAGGTGCCATCGGGGTTGAGGCTGGCGGCCAATCCATGGCGTTTGATAGCCTCCATAAGGCTGTTCAACCGTGCTTCCCGGCGCACTCTCATCTCGTTCGCTAGCCGATTCCACCGTTGTTCTGCCCGAGGAGTCCCTGGGAGGCGGAGTGACGTTATCCCCATCGTTACCACCGATGCAGACATTCTAAACCCGGAGTTGAAACAAACGGCGAAGCCGATGAGGCACTCGACTCTTCCCAACCGATTAAACGGTGACCCGGTGCCCGAAACCAAGCTTTACGCGGAGTCGCGGGGAAAGACACGAGGGTTCAGATGGCGGGAATTGAAGGAGGGTAGGTGTTTGGGCTCTTAGGCTCATGCAACATGCAGCTTATTTGTTCATGTTTACTTAAAACACGTTTTATTAACCTAATCGGTTGGAAAAGATTGCTCTTCTTTTTTTCGAACTACTCGATTCCCGGATCAGCCGGGCCCCGTCACTACGTCTATAAGCCCCTCGTATTCCACCCGTATTTCGACCTCCCAGGTGGACAGCCCCGGCGAGGGTCCTATAGGCAAGCGGGTCCCACCGACCGAAAGAAAAACGATCCTAGAAGTCTCGGCGGGTAATCCAGCCTTAATGAGCATTCGATGTAAATTACGGACAAAGCCGACGTCAAAGTCAAGATCATGTCCGAGAGCTCGACAGAAAGTCGGCATGATTTGGACCGATGAATGTCCACGATTGATCTTGACTTGTCGTCAATTAGGCCGTAATTAGGCATGGAATAATCATTAATCCTTGATGACTCGTCATGCCGGGAGTCGGTGTATAATTTGTGCCGCCGAGCCGAAGTCAAGGCGCCGGTCAATATCTTGGTCAAAGTCCGCGGCGGAAAACCGGCAACTTCGACCGATTAGTGGACCCGAAAGATATTGAGTCGGTATGCCGACAAAGGCTTGAAAGGAAAGGTCTATACACAGACAGGCATGACACGTACTGTACTAAAACCAACCGGGTCTCGGACAAAGTGTGTCACGGACAAGTGCATGGTCGACACGAGGCTCCATGGGATGTTTGGGTAGTCCCGCGCTCGTCCGAGAGGCGTAATAAGACCAAACGGACCGCGACAAGGATTTCCCTGTGTTAAGGACGTGGTGTGCAAGGTACGGCCAACGTGCGCGTAGTGTGCAAGCGCCTATCTTCTTTTTCTCGAGTAAAATAGAAATTTTTTTTTTTATGTGTCTTAAAAAGTATGATGTATGATTTTTTTTTTTTTGGAAATTTTCTTTTTTTGAAAAATCTTTTTTTGAAATTTTTTTGAAAATTAATGAGCACATAAGCACATAATCACAAAAATTCCAACGCTAGGGACATTATTCCGACAAATAAAATTTTGACTTTTTTTTTTTCGAGGCGGCCAAAATAAACACGAAAAATGTGCAAAAATCAACACACACACAAAACAAAGGATTCCAAATGTCGGGACGGAAGCTTGACCCTCAAAAGCTTTTTTTGAAAACGGTGATACCGGTACGTGGGATTGTTAGACCACAATTTATCCCCGACTCGTGTTAGGAGGCGATAACGGGAAATTTAGTGGTTTCCACCAATATACCAAATACCATTTTTTTTTTAAAAAAAAGCTTAGTCCCCAGCGGAGTCGCCACTGTGATGTACCCGATTTTTTTTGAAAATCAAAACGGAGTCGCCACGCCATTTTTGTTTTAAGGGCCAAAACTTTGAAAAAAGCCCGAGATCAGAGATTTAGGTTCGGAGGTCACGTTACGTGCCGGGAAGGACGTTAGTGTGCACCCGGAACGCCTCGTAAAAACGAGTCTTCCAAACATTCAAAATCCTTTGTTGTGTGTGTGTGTGTGTGTTTTGGCCAAAATAAGTTGAAACTGAGGTAAGTAAAAATTGGGAGCTCTTTTTAAGGCTTTAAACTAATCCCATGATTTTTTGGGTGATTTTTGGGTTGAGATTTGGCACTCAAAAGATTTTCGGAAGTTGAAAACCATTTCTGCCAGAATGAAAAAGACAGTTGACCCTTGACTTTGAAATGGACTTTAGGGCTTGAAAACTCCAGAATCTGGGAAAAGTCCGGGAATGAAAAATGTTCAAAACACCTTAAAAAAGGTTTCTGTAAAAGAACTTTTCATTTTGGAGATGATTTGAGGGGTCAAAACCTTCTGGAAATCTCAGATCTGAAATCTGGATTTCCAGAAACTGATGAACTGGCCTCTAAAAGAAAAATTGAAAAAAGGAGTTTTACTCACGAAAAAAATAAATTAAAAATATGTCTGGAAATCTCTGGATGTTGGCTACAAAAATTATTTTGTAGTCAACACCCAATTCCAAGTTTTACTGGGTCCAAAAAATAGGAAAATGGACTGAGTTCTCAGAACAATGCTACTGGACAGCAAGATGTTCTTGAGGAGAAATGTGATTTTTGGGGGGTTTGCATCTATGTTCACCCCATTTTCATCCCTAGACTTGATTTCACTACCTTGTGTTAAGTGGTTATAATATTCAAGTCATCCTTGGGGAATTTATGGGGTTGAAACATGTCCTTTGCAAAGGGAAAGGGGGTTTTGTAAAGATGAAACCAAGGAGAAAGAATTGACTAAAGATCTAAAATGTGGACCACTTGAGATGGTCATTCATGAAGATGAACTTCAAGATGACCATCTTAGGTCAAAACTCAAGTTAAACTAGACATAAAATAAGTCAAAGTAAGAAGAACAAGATGATCAAGAGATCAAAAGAGAATTTTAGGGTTTTGAGAAGGAGGGCTTTACCAATGGTGACACCCTATCTTCCTAGGCTTGGAATTTGACTTGAGGAGTATCAAGATTTGGTGTTTGGCTTGAGGAGTATCAAGGTTTGGTGTGTTTGGTATTTGATTGGGAAAGATTCAAGAGAAAATGGTGGCAATCTAAGGATTCCCACTGTTTTCTCTCTATATTTCGCCAGAACTTCGTTGCTGTGAGTAAGTTGTGTTCTGTAAACTGAGAGAGGAGGGTTCAATTTATAGCCCTCTGAAATCCTCAATCATGTCCGCGCGGAGGGTATCGTCAGCGTGCACTGTTCATTAATTACAGCTCCAGGCTTTGGACAGGAAGAAAAATCTTTTCAAAATTCAAATTAATCACCGCTTTTGTTCCAAATAGCTTTCTATCTTTGGTTTTTTGGCTTTTTTGAGATTTTTTTCTAGGCTTAACCTTAAGTGGCAATGCCCACTTTACCCTCACTTTGTTAGAAAGGTTAGGGTTTGTTAGGAATGTTAGAAATGTTAAAACTTTCGTTAACTTTCTAACGAAAAAGCTACCAATTCAAATTGGAGCACTTACAGTAAGAATCATTAAAAGCCATAAGCTTATCCTAGTCCTTTCGGGATGTCACTAACAGGAATGGACTTGGGGTTGGTTCCCCCACAGTGACGCTGCAAGTCTTTTAACAGTTACGTTGTCCCATTGAATCTAGTTCTTGGGATCTCCAGTCATCTAGATTGGGTTTTCCGCTGTGTTTAACTTTTAAGAGGCTTACGTCTCATTCCCCTCATCGAACTTTCAACTAACTCTCTATTTAACCCTTTGGTTAACGGGTCCGTTTTTCATTTGACATCACATTGTCAAATTAGTTGAGAGTAGTTGTTTAATGGTATTATGTCTTAGACATAAATGTCTAGACTACCATTACACACATTGCTATATGTCTTTTCAATCATAAATTGACTTTAGCAATATACCATCTTGCTAACACAAGCTTTATCCATTTGATAATTGTTAACTCAAATTCATTTAAATTCCAGCTATTCCAAATTGATCATTTCAAAATTTCAAGAATATCCACCTAATGACTTGTTTAACAACAAGTCTATTAGTTTTCCTTGAATTTGAATCAACAGATCAAATTGACTAGAATTTTCCTTAGTTAACATATCGTTTTTGGATTTAATTAACAAAGTGACGTAGTCACTCTTGTTTAAATCCACACAATCGAACCTTTGATGTCATTATCTTTGTACTTGTCTCAAGTCATACAATGACTTTACAAACTAGCACATTTTCTTCTAGGTTCCATTTCTTGAACCGTTTCAACACTTTGATCTATTTCACTCAAAGTATCACTTATTCACTTCCATGAATTTGATATCAATACTTGGTTTCCATTGATTTTATTTTCTTTTGATTTTTATATATATTCAAACTTATTGAATCATATATAACAAACCAATATGCACAATTGTTATGAACATAAATCTTGAAACATAATCCACAATTTTCTTTACTAATTGGACTTGCTACTTTGCGAAAAACACCCCCACATTCACAAGTGTACGTAGGCCTACGTTTCCATACTTCATATGGACATCTCATTGTTTTATTGGGGAAACCTCTCCAAAAGGTAATTAATTATTTTCCAAAGTATACTCACCCCCACATTTTCGGAGTAGTCCCAAAATTAGCAATAATGCCAATTTTCATTATTAACACCATTTGATCATGGTGTACATTGTGGACACTTTGTTTCATTGCTCATGTACAATAAATCCCTCGGGTTGTTCTATGTAAATTTTCTCTTCTAAATCGAAATTTAGAAAGGTTATTTACATCCATTTGATATATTTCAAATTTTGCTATGCAGCAATTGCAAATACAACTCTTTATTCTCGTGATGAGAAAATAAGTAAAAAAGTAATCAAGGTCTTCATTTTTCTTGTAATCCTCAATTACAAGTCTAGCCTTGTACTCATTGATTGTTTTCCATCGGTCTTCATTTCCTTTTTGAAAATTCACTTATATGCTAGTGATTTACTACACGGAGATAAATCTACCAGTTTTCAAGTGTGATTTTCTAAGATGGAATCAATCTCACATATAATAGCCTCTTTTCACAAAGATCATTCAAAAGAGTTCAATACCTCTTTATAACTTTGTGATTTACATTCTAGAATGTAGGTTAGAAAATTTGGGCCATAAAATTTTCTCATCCTACCTCTTTTGCTATGTTGAGGTCCAACCTCTTCTTCGCTATTTCATCATGATGAGTTTCTTCTTCTTCTATTGAATCATGTATCCGTTTAGATGAGTTTGCCTCATCTCTTGATGTACACGGAAACATATTCTCAAAGAAAGACGTTTCATGATTCCATTATAGCATTTTGTGCGCATACATTGAATCTTGGATTCATACACATGAATTTTATAAGAAGTACTACTATTTTATGCATACTCTACAAATATGCCACCAGTAGTCTTTAGTCCAATTTATACACAAACTCCACTTATTTGTGTTTTATCACTATCTCTTTAGTAAGTTGGTTTACAACTTTTCCTTTTAAAGAGATAAGACTCATCATTTTGCTTTTTAACAAGCAATGATAAAGGTAATAGATTACATATTACCACCATTTGTTTGAATCATCTTCACATTATAACCATCACTATGATTATTTAATTCAAAACACATTTTACATCTTAATTGAATTTCTTTTTGAATGAGGGCATATAATCCAATTAACGAGACTTATTCTCATTATTGATTACTATCTCAACTCACCGATTAATTCAATTTCCATTTTATTCATTCACATAATGAATATTATGATTGATGACATCTACAAAAGATTGTCTCTTAATCCACAAAGTATATGTTTGACTTTTCAAATAAGTTTGACCAACTTTGTCTTTGCCTTGAGCATTTCAATATGCTCCATCACATTTTGCTTTCGCCACAAAAGTGTTAGAAAGTTCTTCTCTGAATCTCTATTCTCTTTTCCAACACAATACGAATAGCAAGCACCTTAACATTTATTTTACTCATTAATGTTTAAGGTGATTCTTGAAATCTTTCCAAGTAGGAAGCGATTTCTCAATTATTTCCGTCACTTGGAAATTTCACTCAACACCATTCATCGACATGGTTTTCAAGAAAAATATTTTCAATTCTTCCATTAACCTTTTCTGTTTCATGAAGTCCATTATTTTAAAATCAAGAAAACGGCCTACAAAGAATTTCTTTGCACCAACATTCTCGATTTTATATTAATAGTCCAAAGACTCTCATCATTCCTTTGCCGTTTTCTTATTACTATACACATTACATAATGACAGGGCCGGCCTTTAGGAGGAGCGGGGTGAGCGCTCGCTCCGGGCCTCATAATTTTGAGGGGCGCCATTTAAAAAAAAAAAAACCATTATATATATGTATTATATTTGAAAAAAATAAAAATCATCCAATTAGTTAATTTGAGTCAAATTAGGTAGTATATTAAAAATCATATTATATAGTATTGTAATAGAAATCTACTTCTTTATTTACATCTTAACAGATTTTTTGATAGAATTAATTATTAATTCCACGACATTTAACGCGGCTCCTCGTCTTCCTCCTCCATTCGGCTCCATCAACAGTCGTTGTATTCTTCTCCTCTCAAACGTCTTTTTTTTTTACAACTACAAATTCTCTTTTCCAAGTTCTCAATAGAATATCAAAACTTTCTTTCGCAACTACAATAGCAAAATTCACTTTCATCTGCAATAGAGAAAATCTGACTTCAAACTACTCCGGCACAGATTCATGATTCATCTCTTTGTCAGGTTCTCGTTCTTTTCATACTTTATAATTTTAAGATATGAGTTCTAGAATTAGGAAACAAGATTCCTGATGTGAAAAACGTAAAAAGCAAAAAAGAATTGAAGTTTTCAATTAATCACAAAAGGGAGCCCTTGATAAATTTATGATATTATAACATATTTTCTTGCATTTTATTTTTTGTAAGTGTTTTTGGGGCCTCATTTTGAACTTTGCACAGGGCCTTTAAATTATGAGAACTGGCACTGCATAATGAATTCGACAATTCATTAAATATATAGTTTTGGTAAAAGAGATTTGCATTTTTCAACCATACCCATGGCTTGAAAACATCCGTCTCATTTTCACCCAACTTTGTAAGATTTTCCAAAAGAAATCTCTCTAAGTTCAAGGTGGTCAAGTAGAACATATTTTGTTGCCATCACTTAAAGTCAAGGCCAACAAAATTTTTTAACTTCTCACTATGGTGATCCGATATATTTGGAACAACCACATTCCATTAGAGATTTGTCTCTACACAAACCAACCATTGGCTTTAAATTTTAACAATTATAACCTTGTTGTTAAAAATATAACTCTCTAAATTAATTAGAGAATTAACTCCAAGAATAAATTGCTAATTCAATAGGAGAATTAACACAATTTATTTCTTATAACCACTCATATTTATAAATCTCTAAATTCCTTAATGGAATTATAATTGAAGGTTAATTATTCCAAAACTTTAAAGGTCTCATCTTGGAGCACCTCTAAATTAGAGAAAAATCACATTCTCATTTACAAAATACACAATTTTTTTAGAAGTTTTCATTCTAAATATTTTGTATTATTTGTCATCATCAACAACAATAAGATTTAACAACTTCCTTCAAGAAGTCTTATTGTTTTTATCTTTATGACATTAGTCACATATTTCTCCAATAGGTTTTAACAACTTCTTTCAAGAAGCCCTATGATTTTAGTTCTTGTAACATTTTTCAATGTTCACAACAATAGAATTCAACAACTTCTTTCAAGAAGCTCTATTGGTTTTATCTTTGTGACTTTTGCCACTATTAACAATAATAGGATTTAACAACTTCTTTCATTTCAAAAAGCCCTATTATGTTAACCTTTGTGACCTTTGTCACCAATGCAACTAATAGATTTTAACAACTTCTCGTAAGAAGACCTATTATCTTTGTCAACTAAACGTTAAAGACTTAATCTTCCAACGTTCTTAGTTTCAATGAACTTTCCAATCTCTTTACATGATGTATAACCACTACATGAGGCTTAGCCACAATTGGTTTATACAATCATTGTAACATAGTTGATGTCACGGAGCATCAATCTTTCCATCTTTATTAATCTCATTAAACAGAAATTAAAAAAAAAATGTTTTAGTTCACAAAAACTGCTCTGATCCGAAATTTTTATCTTCACTTTCACCTTATAGATTTCAATCTCCGCCGTTCAGAATCTTCTCCTATGAGTCGTGAACATGCACACCAAATTTCAGCTCAATCCAACGGTTAACGAACCAGGAAATGAAGTTTTTCCACAGATGGTCATAGAAAATCTGTGCTGGAAATTTGCTTCTTTTCCATCAATTTTCCGTCTCTTTTTGCCATCTCTTTACATCTTTTCTCTTGTGGTCATTGATCCACCGGATTTTTCAAATCTGTAATTCTTTCTCAAATAGGAGAATTAGTCTTAAGATTGTTAGACAATATCTATACAATCGAGCACAAATGAGAAAAGAATTACAATGAATTGAAATATAATATACAACATAAAAATAATAAAGAGAAAATCGTAAATTCAATGTCTTGAGTTTGCTTGAATCCGTGTCGTAACCTCCTTGAATCGTCATCTTGAATTTGCTTGAATCCGAGTCGTGTGTGACACACTCTCCTTAAGACTAATTCGCCCCCTCACTACGAGTGCTTGAGGTCTTCAATGGACGTTAGTCTTCCAGGATAAAACGGATGAACCGGAACAACTTTGCACTTAAAGTTTTCCGGCGAATCTCACTATGCTTAAACAAAATCACCACTCAAAACTAATCTAGGAAGCCAAAGAAAAAGATGAACAAATTTCAAGAGGAAGGAGGAAGATTGAAGGAAAAATTATTTCTTTCATTTGTGGGTTACACACTTATAGCTCCACCAAAAGTCCCTAATTAAACTTGATTATTATGGGAGCAATTATACTTGCAATCATGGGGAGTCTCTCCACATTTTGTAACTCTTATTGCAAGTAATGGTCCCAATTAAGCTTTTTACCGTTACTTCAATATTGGGTTAAATTTAAAACATAATTTATAATTTAAACCCACCAATTTTGAGCTATCATATCCTTCACATCCAATAATAAATTGGACATCTAGATATACCATTTTAATGTTCTCACTAAATGGAACATAAACCCACAATAATCTTTGTCGAACGACAAACGATTCAATTAAGGAAAATACACAATTTCCTTCACAAACAACAAATTTTTCCAACATTATTCAAAGTTCTGTTTTACTTCTGGGTTAGAATAGGATCTACTTGGGAAAGGGAGACTATTCTTATCACAGAAGGTGGTAAGAACTTGTTTAGTATTTTCGTCTTTTAGTTTTCACTTATTCGTGTTTTTGTAAGCAACAAAAGTTTTAATAGTGAAAAATTTTTGGGAGTAAGCCTAGTTTGCTGATCTCAAGATCAGTAAGCGTAAATAACCATTGTGTTATTGCTTTATTTTATTTTATTCCGCTGCATTATCTGTGGATGTGTGGACAGTTGTGAGACACATCTGTACTCACATCCGTTGTCTGTTGTGTGTTTGAAGCTTCCTAGCTACACAAAACTTTCAGCGTGTAAACCCACCCATGAAACCTTGAGATGGGACGAAGGGAGTATTAAATACTCCCTCCGTCTCGGGATAATATGCACTTTTTTTCTTGATACGAGAATTAAGGTAAAAGGTGAAAAAGGTGATGTGTTATGAGTGTAGATGGTTGGGTAGGAAAGAAAAAGTGGAGTAAGTGGGTAATTGTTGTGAGTAAAAACAAGTGAGTCCCATTTCCATTTTGGAAAAATACAGATTATTATGGGACGCCCAAAAAATATATTTTTGCAGATTATCATGGAACGGAGAGAGTATAAAATATTTTGAACAAATATCACTACAAGAAAACTGCGAAATAGCGACGGAAATTAGCGACGGACCAAATTCTGTCGCTATTAGCGACGGAACAGCGACGGATTAACGACGGAAGCAAAATAAAATGAAAAAATCAGTTACCGACGGATTTAGCGACGGATTAGCGACGGATTTTAGCGACAGACATGAATCTGTCACTAATCTGTCGCAATAGTGGCGCCAAAAAAGCCCGCCCATTTTAGCGACGGATTTAGCGACAGATTAACGACGGATTACAAAATTTTTTAACGACGGATTTTTTCTGTCGCTAAATAAATAAAAAATAAATAAATATTTTTTTAAAAAAAATTAGCGACGGATTTAGCGACGGATTTAACAAAAATAAATTACCAACGGAATTATTCTGTCGCTAAATAATAAAAAATAAAAAATATTTTTTCTTTTAAAATACCGACGGATTTAGCGACGGATTTTACAAAAATAAATTACCGACGGATTTAGCGACGGAAATTGTTTTTTAAAAAAATAACTTTTTTTCTAACTTTTTTTATGTAACTTTTTGAAAAAAAAACTTCAATACTGAAAAATGTCCGAAATATTTATTTCTATTTATAAAAAATAAAAAAACTATACATTTATAAATAAAAATTAAAGAATTTTACCCGTCACACGATTTCTTTATTATACTTTCATTTGTTTAGTTTTTTTCTAACTTTTTTATATAACTTTTTGAGAAAAACTTCAATACTAAAAAATGTCCAAAATATTTATTTATATCCATAAAAAAATATATATATATACATTTATAAATAAAAATTAAAGAATTTTATCCGTCCCAGATTTCTTTATTATACTTTCATTTGTTTATTTTTTTCTAATTTTTTTTATATAACTTCTTGAAAAAACACTTCAATAATAAAAAGTGTCCAAAATATTTATTTATATTCATAAAAAATAAAAAACTATACGTTTATAAATAAAAATTAAAAAATTTTACCCGTCCCTGATTTCTTTATTATACTTTCATTTGTTTATTTTTTTTTTAACTTTTTTTATATAACTTTTTGAAAAAAAAACTTCAATACTAAAAAGTGTCCAAAATACTTATTTATATTCATAAAAAAAAAAAAAAAAAAAACTATACATTTATAAATAAAAATTAAATAATTTTACCCGTCCCTATACTCTATACCCTAAACCCTAAATCCTAAACTCTAAACCCTAAACCCTAAATTCTAAACCCTATAGGTATACCCTATACCCTATAGGGTATAGGGTATACCATATAGGGTATACCCTATACCCTTTAGGGTATACCCAATACCCTATAGGGTATATGGTATAGGGTATAGGGTATATCCTATATGGTATACCCTATAGGGTATAGGGTATAAGGTATACCCTATACCCTATGTCCTATACCCTATAGGGTATACCCTATACCCTATACCCTATGCTCTATACCCTATAGGGTATACCCTATACCCTATGACCTATACCCTATGCCCTATACCCTATGCCCTATAACCTATGCCCTATAGGGTATACCCTATACCCTATGCCCTATAGGGTAAACTGTGAGCTCCCCAACCCGGGACCTAACGCGTGTCCCGAGCTAGAGGAGCTCCAACTAAGAAAATTCATCTTCAGCTTTTAAAACATTTATTTACCTTTGAAAGAAACCCACTTTTCAAACTCATAAATACAATCAAATGATAATATCTCTGCTTAGAGGAAATCCAACCACAACTTATATAAACCGAAATCTAACTAGTTATACAAAAGCCTTGATTAACATTGTTTCAACAAAAGAGTTTTCCATACAAATTATAAAAGAGGGGTACTTAACAATTACTCCTAACAACCCACTCTTATACTTAACTTGACAAGCCCCAAAAGCAAAAGTCCACGATGATAACCCCGGGCCTCACTGATTCGAGTCACCTGTCTCGGAATCTAAAACAGTAAAAGGGAGAGGGGTGAGAATAAATCTCAATGAGCTATTATGCATGCAGCAATATGCCATATAAGATGCATCACATCAAAAGACATATCCATATAACCCAAGAGGCTCCCTGCCGCCAACCGTCCCATACCGGATGGAAACAACGACCACCAAGATGAATATATCACAACACATAGGTACGATAAAGTAACACTTAGAAGGATACCGAGCCAAGGTTTTATCTCCAAAAGGATATACACATCCGAGCAAAGAAGAATACTGATGAAGCGATTCCGGAACCATGAACAATAACAAGACTGGGACTCGGACACACAGTCGTCTCCCCGGTGAAAACTAGACCATCTACCTCCAAAGGAGATGCTAGCCCACAAATCCCACGCAAGGGGGACAAACTCGGCAATGTATGAATTATAATGAACTCGGCTCGGTGCCATTATAAATCCATAACATTGCCCAACAACCAAATAAACCAATACCTACGGATTTACATAACTAAGCACAAGAATAACATACTTGCTTAACCAAACATTGTATGATCCAAAGTAGGGATACATACCACAATAGAATATCATAAAGATAGCAATATAAATCCACAAAGGGGATAACAATAGCCACATGGTAGTATATACTCATGCCCAATCAATATCAAAGTGCCACAATTTATGAGCACACTAAACAACATCAACAACAATATATATAGGTAACACTAAGTAAGGGAATGAGGTATCATTAACCTACCCTACGATTTCCATATACAAGGGTACAAGGCCCCTATGAAGGTTCGAGTTCAATTACCAAGTGGGAGTCACAATTTATGAGTGATCAATTAAGGTTACTAAACAATTCTGGTTCAAATCCAAAGTCCAGTTGCTGAAGGCTTGGGCGACCGCCCATACCTCTTGGGCGACCGCCCAAGAGGGTTTCAAAGGGATGCCTAAGTTTCTGCCTAAGTGGGCGACCGCACACTCAGCCATGGGCGACCGCTCACAAGGGAGTTCAAAGGGGAGGGCGACCGCCCAACACCTCTTGGGCGACCGCCCAAGGGGTTTTTCTAAGGCAATCACTCCCTGGACACATGGGCGGCCGCTCACGCCCCCTTGGGCGACCGCCCTGCTGGTTGGACCAAAATTTCCGCATTTCTTTAATTGCTTTTCTTACCATTTTCTATTCCTTTCCAATCATTCCTTCTACTCTAAGCTCAAGAACAACCAAAGGATTTCCTCGGTTGCCAAAGTTCATCCTAACTCATCTAAATTCAACATAAAGGAACCCTAGATTATGGATCATGGCACATTACACCCAAATCATATACTCTAGATTATCATCCAAACATTAAGTTCATCATATTTCATTTTCTACTTATCCAACTCTCATAAAATTCCCAAAACATGAATCAAGCATCACATAGATTTAGGTTATTTACCAATTCAAGCTAACATCTTCTAACCTAACTTCACCCATTTCATTCAATCTAAATCAATTCCTAAGAACAAGAGTATCCTTCTTTGTCATTTACCCATCTCCCAACTTTAAATAGGTTTCCAAGGCATTTACAAAATTATCATCACAACAAGAACAACAAATAGAGTTCATGAACATTCATAAGAAGGGAATCATAATAACTCACCTTAGATTTTTAGAATAAAAGTTGATCTTCTTAGCTTGCCTTGCTCCTCTAGATGATCCAAACCCAAAAATGCCTTTAGACTTGAAAATGGTGTAGAATCTCTAGCTACAATGCTTGGGAATGAAGAAGCCTTCAATGGAGTTCCATGGAAGAGTGAAAGAAGAAAAGGAAGAAGAAGATGAAAGTATCTAGGTGAAGTATGGGGAGGTGAAGGGAGAAGTGATGGGGTGTTGACTTGAGGGAGCTAGGATGAGGGGGAGGGGGCCGGATGAGAGGGAGTAAGAGGAGGGGTTAGGGAGGACACTTGGAGGGATTCTAGAAGGAGTAGAAATGGTCCCCCCCTCTAACTAAGGCTTCCCACAATTCTAAATTAAATCCCTTTTTATTCCCATTATTTATTCTACACATTTTAACCTTCTCTTACTATTTATCAAATTTCCATTTTTTTTTATTTCCCCAAAATGCTTTATTAAATTTCTCTAGCAAATCCTAAGATTCTAGAATTATTTCCCAATCATCTTATCTTAAAATACGAATTTTAAAGACATAAATAAACACATAAAGTTAACATAAATATTAAAAGCACATAATAAAATGTTTAAAATTAGCGCCTAGGGTCAGGTCGTTACACTCACTCCCCCTTAAAGAAAATTCGTCCCGAATTTAACCGTCACTTACCCTAAGGTCCAAATAGCAAAGGTTACCCTTCACACATTCTAACTTAACAATTTCATTTAGACGCTCAAAGGCATGATTCTACTATACATTTTCATAACCCGAATACTCTAGGATTTCACTTCCCAAGGTTCTAATTTCATTAATAACGTGATCTTACAACTTAATAATCCAAACATACCATATGAATATCACTAACACGAATTTTCCGATCTCAATGAAAATATAAATAAATACAGCATTACAACTTAGGTCACTAAATACATTACATTATCACATTAAAACCTTAGATACTCTATGAGCTTCTCCAAGCCGCCTATACGCCAAATCACCAACCCTTTCTAAAACTTCAAATGGATTAAAAATTTATACCTTAGGCCTTGCTTCTCTAATTTCACCCCAACAAATTGGAGATCGAAATATCTTCCCGAACCACGCCTCATACTATTTTACCTCAAAGCTAGAATGATAATCGCTATTCCGCAACTCACTAAGGTTAATTAAACTTCTCAAGTTGAAGGGAAATTTGTCACACAAACATAACCTATTCTTCCGTAATTTGGGTAATCTTCAAATCTCTTCCTTTCGACTAACTAAATCTTTCAACTCTTAGGATCGGTAACTAACCCGGCAGGGAGCTTCAAAAGACAAGATTCCACTTAAATCACACAACCAATTGTAACCACTCTCGATAAGAAATTTCCGCTTTATCTAATTAACTTCCTCGAAACCTACGCTATCACTTTCCCATTCCGTATAATATCAAATCAAATCTTCCTTTAATATACACTTAAAATTTCACAAGGTCCTCACATCCACTAGGTAAGATAAGGATCGGGTTCAAAGCCAACCTATTCTCTATTACTAACAATGTGATTCATCCTCATCACATCCTACACCATTTATACGCCCTTTAGAGTCAACCAAAGCAACGACTTTTCCATTCTTAAGAATTCCTTAAATCTCTTCGACAGCACTTGCCAACTCAAAGATCAAGGACTTAACCCTCGCAAAATCCATGGTAACATCCACGTTTAAGACTATAGAACCCAAAATTTGAAATCTTCTCGAGCCAACTCATACTAACCAAACTTTGCATGCAGGGACTCCTCATAAGGAATCATTAACCTAACTCTCAATTTATCCTCACGATCTTCCCGGAACTTTAATTAACAAGGATATCATCAATCATAACTATCATAAGGCCATCAAAATAAGGATTACAATTCTGCTTATCCTACTCAGAGCCAACACATGAAATATATCGACGGGAGTTCATTTATCATTTACTCACAATTAGCACATACAATTTTGAAAAGACTTCTTATGCGAGTCTAACATATACTAATTACCCTTCACATCTTGATGCAAAATTTTCACCTTAAATACCCATATATGACAAGAATTTTTACATCTAGGTTCACCTATATCAAATACCAACATAAGCAATTTAGGCATGGAAAAGAAGACTCACTTATTATGATAGTCTACCATTTAAACAACAACTACCTAACCCTCCCGGTCAAGTATATATTCAAAATCGTAAATTAATAATCATACCAAACCAACTGGCAATACATGCTCAGCCATAACCACCTCACCATCGTGGTAAACCCAAGAAGGTTCGAGGTATCCTCTCATAAGAGCAGAATCCTCTAACAATAAAACAAATTTTCAAACAACGTTTGACACATAGAAATAAAACACTATGCCACACGTAATGGTATGAAACAGGATCTATAAAATATGACCCCTAACTCCTGAGACAGAGAATTTACCTCTAGGGACCTCGGAGGGATCCATCTCTCCTGGATCCGAAACACACACTCGACCACAGACCCTCTCTTTCGGTTCTCCTTCGCTATCTCTTTTGGTACCATCTCTTTGTCGTTCACCTTGCTGACTGCTGCTTGAAGCTCGTCCCCGCTGCAACCTTGGGCAATTTCTCCTAAAGTGTCCCAATGCTCCACAACTTAAACACTTGCCTTGCTTACTCCAACATCGATCTTCGGTATGTCCAACCTTCTTGCAAAATCCACAAATCATCCCATACTGTTTGGGTACTGACCTAGACGAAGAAGCTACCCTAAGTTCTGTTGGGTTTTATGGGTCCATGCGCAGCGGAATTAAGCATAAAATTAACACAAAACCCAAGCCCTAAGATCCGTTCTATACGATTAAATTGAATTGCTATGAGATAGAATTTACCAACCTAAATTGCTTTCCGGTCTTGAGCTATCGAACGGATAATTATGTGATTCGTAATCACAAACTTTTGATCTTCAAATCTTCGAATCTTCAACTCCTTTGGATCTTCAGATTTGAACTCTAGGTCTTTGATTTGTTTGAACAAAACTAAGACCCTCTTTTGGTAATCCACACAAATATGAATGTCGAGAACAATTCTCGGGTTGGGAATTGCTAGATTCCTAAAACTTATGGAAGAATATTGAGAGTATTTTGTTATGATTTTCCCTTGAAAATTTCGGCCAGACCTTAGGGTTGACGGACCTCACATATTTATACTACTTTAGTGTAAATATGTTTCCTAATCGAATTAGGAGAACAGTGTCAAAAGCGTCTGTGGCTAGTTATGTCGCGCGACATAAGTAGCCGGATGGCTAGTTATGTCGCGTGACATAACTAGCCGGTGGCTAGTTATGTTGCGTGACATAAGTTGCCAAATACGTAAACTCTCAATCATTCTTCCCTTAGTTCAACCAACTCATTCTATTTGTGTGTGACTCCAATAGGATTGTATTATGTTGGCAATGAGTCCGATCATATCGACCCTCATAAGACATAAGCGGACTCTAGCAAGCCATTATGTCTACCCAAATAACACAACGTAAGAGTTCACGTTTCCAATGGTACACTTCCATTTCTCCCTTTGTCTCACGATGTTATATTGAACACAAGTCATGTTCCACGTCAACTTGTATTTGTTCAATGCTTTCTCGATCTTGAGTATAATGATAGTCCAATCATATTGGGGTGTGGCCACACGCTTTCATCATTATCACTCATCGAGGGGCCCAAGCAAAACATCTCTCTTTTGAGGGACAAATTCCATCTTGACTTATCATCCTTCCCATCATGAATCCGATCATGCCAAAGATAGCCTTTATAGATATCGTGTTAAGATACCGTTTGACTAAAATCAAACATAACTTTTCATCATATGTAAGGTCATGATAATCTCAGGTCTAGGGACTAAATGAAGTAACCTTATGAGATTTATGACATTTGACCATGACATAAATCTCATACGGGTCAAGTCCAGTCACTTGTTCTCTAACAAGTACCCATAATTTCAATGTGCATCTCTATGCATATAATCATCATATGATTATCCATTGACAATTATACTAATTATTCTCTTAATAATTAGGGACGGAGATTATTACAATAAATATGCAAACTATATAATAATCAAATAATAAACATAAACGATAAAGATGATACATAACGGTTTTCGCTAAACATAACTAAAGCCTAGGGCATTACACCAACAGCCTCCCACTTGCACTAGGCTCCATTTATGTATCGAATACTCATGGATCTAACATGACCATCATGCTTCCGCCTCGTGCGAGGGTCTTTGTAAGTGAATCCCTTATGTCATCATCGGTTGATACTTTGTATATTTTAACGTCTTCTCATTCTTTATGAATTCCTTGAAGAACGTCTAAGTGAGTGTTTGGATCACTGTTGTGACCTTGGTTCCATTGTTTGCACAAGTGGCACCACTATTTGTCATAACAAAAGTTTCACCGATTAGTGATACTTGGAACATTTCCAAAACACTAATGAACTTTTGATCCAAACTGCCTCTTTTAGCCACATCATATGTTGCCAAAATTCGGCCTTAGTAGTAGAATCGACTACAATTTCTGCTTGGAACTCTTCCAATCAAAACTGCACCTCTAATAAGTATAAACACAAATCCTAATTGCGATTTTAAAATAACTTTGTTAGTTTGGAAGCTAGCATCTATGTAACCCTTACAACAAGATTAACTTCCAATCTTTCAAATCCCAAGAACATATCCTTAGTTCTTCTTAAATACTTAAGGATCATCTTGACTCCCATCCAATGGTTTATATCAGGATCAGATTGGTATCGACTCATCATGCTTAGAGCATATGAGATGTCGGGTCTAGTACAAATCATGGCATACATGACAGATCCAAATGCCGAAGCATATGAAACTTCATTCATTTCCCTCTTGCTCATCAGTTGTCATAAGACAATGAGTATTGCTAAGAGAAGTACCATGATCCATTGACAAGTTACCTTTCTTAGACTCTTCTAAGAATCTTGTCAATGTGAACACTTTGACTCAAACCAATTTATCCTTCTAGATCCATCTTTATAGATCTTGATGACAAGGATGTAATCGGCTTCACCCATATCTTTCATTGAGAAACCTTTCCTTGACCAAGACTTAACAGTCTTAAGTGTCGGAACTTGTTTTCCAATGAGTAAGATATCATTGTAATAAAACAATAGAAATAATATTACGCTCCCACTGAATTTCATGCATACACAAGATTCATCTTTGTTCTTTGATGAAGTCAAACTCTTTGACCAATTCATCAAAACGAAGATTCCAATTCCTTGAAGCTTGCTTCAATCCATCTCATGGATCTTTGCAACATGCATACTTTATTAGAGTTTCTTGGATCGACAAACTATTCGGGTTGTGTACTATACACATCCTTAATAATCTTTCCATTTAAAGAAAGTCGTTTGACATCCATTTGTCATATCACATAGTCACAATATGCGATAATGGCAATTGAAAATCTAACAGACTTCGACATTGTAACTGGCGAAAAAGGTTTCAACATAGTCAATACTATGAATTAACCTAAGTCCCTTTGCTACAATCCTTAGTCATGAAAGTATACACCTTCACATCCATGTTGGTCTTTGAAGACCTACTTGCACCCTTTAGTTTTTACACTTTTAGGTAGCCCAATCAAGTTCCAAACTTGATTGTTAAACATGGATTGTAATTTGGATTCCATGGTTCCTAACCATTTATCCAAATTAGGAGAGGACATCGCTTCTTGATAGCAAGTAGGATCGTCATTCTCAATGACTTCCACTTCATCACTTTCCGCAATGAGAAATCACTATTTCTTGAGTTCGGATCGTAACCTATCCAATCTACGATGGACTTGTGCATCTTGAACCGGTTTCACAACTCCTTTGTGAACTTGGTTCTGTCTCTACTCTTGGTTCCATATTATTTTCGGGTTCTTGAACTTCTTTCAAGATTAATTTTACTCCCACTAGATTCTTTATTGAGAAACTATTTCTCAAGAAACAAATCGTGTAGAGCAACAAACATTTTGTTCTCTTTGTGATTGTAAAATCAATATCCGAAAATAACCTTGTCGATTTGGTGCTAACTTATAAGAGACAAGTCTCTTTACATAAGATTCGCAACCCCAAATCTTCATGAAAGACAAACTAAGTTTTCTTCCATGCCACATCTCATGTGGGGCCTTAGGAACCGATTTAGTAGGGACTCGATTCAGTGTAACCGCATTATTTCTAATGCATATCCTCAAAAGGAAATAGGAAATAGGAAAGTCTGATTGACACATCATCGAACGAACCATATCCTACAAGGTTCAATTCCTCCTTTCGTACACACCATACAATGTGGTGTTCCTGGAGTCAACTTTGAAACGATTTCATAGTTTTGAGATGATTGTCAAACTCTTGGCTCAAATATTCATTACCTCGATCCAATCAAAGTACTTAATAGTTTTGCCAAGTTGTTTTGCACTTCATCTTGAAATGTTCGAAACATCTCAAACGATTCACCTTTGGACTTCATCAGATAGACATAATCATATCTAGATAAGTCTTTAGTGAAATATGATGAAATACCGAAATCCTCCCCTAGCAATGCTGCTTAATAGTTCACATACATCTTATGTATAATGACCAATAAGTCACTAGCCCTCCCACTACTTTAGTGTAGGGTGGTTTGGTCGATAATCCCAATAAATAAGATCCACATTCCTCAAATGATTCATGGTCATATGAGTCTAAAAGTCCATGTTAATGGAGTTTAGATATATGTTTCTTATTTATTTGACCAAGCCGGCAATGCCATATAAACGCTTTGTTCATATTGTTCGGTTTAGATTTCCCATTTATATCATAGATATCTTCAATATTATTTTGTTTCTCATCATCAAGGATATGAAGACCATTTAATGACATATGCATTACAATAAGACATATTATTAAATAAATATAAAACTTCTTATTGAAAATAAGAAAATTATATCCTTCATCATCCATTTAAGAAACAGAAATAATACTCCTACTCAAATCTGGAACGTAGTCATATTTGTTCAAAACAAGTACTACTTCACAAGGTAAAGTGACTTCATAAGTCCCTTATGGCTAATGTTGCAACTCTTGCTCCATTCCCATGCTTAGGTTTAATTTACCTTATTTGAGTAGCTTTCTATTCTTTGTTCCTTGCACATTTAAACAAATGTGGGATCCAATCCGATATCATATACCCAAGAACAAGAAGTCGAAGGGAAAATATCTATCATATAGATACTTGAAGTAGTAACAATCATATTGCCCTTCTTCACCTTTTAGGCCTTCCTAATAAGCCTTGCAACTTTGCTTCCAATGACAATCCTATTGCAATGACAGCAAAATGCATCCTTTTGAGACACTTTGGGTTTAGCCTCTTCGGCTTTGACAACATTTGTCCTAGGTTTAGCAACTTTTGCTTTACCTTCTTTTCCTTCCTTTATGAACCCTTTTATTGTGTCAACCATTAACACAATTTGCGGATTGCTCCTTCTTTCATCATATGAATTGAGAGCCTTTACCACAACATATATCTTTTGCCTAGTTCGCATTTGGAACATTTCCTTTATGCGGTGTGCTAGAACAAAAGAATAGTTATCATGTGCTCAAGGTTCTTCATAAGAGCCTTTAAACACGGTGGCAAATACAAGGCAAGCAATATTGTCAGAATCATCACTATGTTTCTAATGTTGCTTCCTTATTTGCCCTTTGCAACATTTGCAATGGGTTCAGTAGGAACGGATTCGTCAAGAACGTACACATTATGTATTGTTCCTTTCGAACTTTGTCCTTCATAAGGACGAATCGCAATTATCATTATGTAATGCTACTTCTACAACAAAATATACAAATTATATGAACACATATCAATATCAACACATTTATCATTTAAGAGCAAATAGTGTATTTTACAAATACTCCCACTAAATCATACACCTTCTAATGCAAATAAGCATAATATGCATTTAATGGGCTAAGATCCAACTTTAATTTAATCTCAAGTACGCTATGGCGCACCGCTCAAGATTAAACTAATTAGGTAGAAAAACATCAATCATATCGTATATGACTCTTAGGACTAAGATCCATCTTTAATTTAATCTCAAGTACGCTATGGCGCACCGCTCAAGATTAAACTAATTAGGTAGAAAACATCAATCATATCGTATATGACTCTTAGGATCTTTTATGAGATTTATTTAAGACATCATATGTCTAAGCATATTTTAATCTCATCTTATGCCTTGGGTCCAAAACCATTTTGATAACCCAATTAAGTTCATCCACTTTAAACGTATAGGAACCACCATTTCCTCATCTTGCTTGCAAACGGAATAGAATCAAAGTACCTTGCTATGGCAAGCCCACCCAAAACTATCCGAGTGGTCTCAAGTGTTTAATCATGAATTGGCATAAAAGAACTTAAAAGTTAAATGAAGGTTCTTTAAGGTAGATTATAAGCATATCAGCAAAGATAGTCATAATCATGCACCAGGTAAGTTCCCAGGAAGATAGGTGAGCCACAAGGACTACTTAAGTACCAACTCTTCCTTAGACAGAACTCTCCTAGTCATGCACAATTAGAAATCAACTCTGATTTGGCAACATAATCACTACCTTTTATAAACAATTAGTTTCCTTTTAAATTTCGCGTAATTATGACTTGTTTCCATAAACAATCATAAAATTCAAAATTTAAATCTAAACATATTAGGAAACTATAATGCAATGTTTCAACTAAACATTATAGGAAATCACAATTCAATGTTTCAACTAAACATCTAATAAAATTCTTAACACTTAAGAACAAATAATACATGCATCGCAATAATTATTAAAATCATATTTTAATCAACTAAGCATGCATAAACAATGAAACAATCTAGCATAGCCTTATAAACTTAACTTTATAGCATCCAGATTATCATATAAACATATCAGATTGTAAACACAATCACAGAATAGCAGAAAAATTGAACAAACTGATTCTGCCCAGTTTTGGCTTATTATGTCGCGTGACATAACTAGCCAGTGGCTAGTTATGTCGCGTGACATAACTGGCCAGATTACCAGATTTCCTCCTTTGGCTTAATATGTCGCACGACATAGGTAGCCAGTTCGCGAGATTTCAGATTTCAATCAATTCAGATTACATGCAATTAAATCATATAAAACAACCCTTTTACAGATTTAATTCAACATAATTCGAAAACGATTTTCACATTGTTTCACATAAACAATCAAAATTCTATCGCATACAAAAACATGCAACGAACATATAAACAATTTATATAATCATTCTAGCATGTTAATTCAAACTTAACCATACGAACGGGGCTCTGATACCACTGTTGGGTTTTATGGGTCCATGCGCAGCGGAATTAAGCATAAAATTAACACAAAACCCAAGCCCTAAGATCCGTTCTATACGATTAAATTGAATTGCTATGAGATAGAATTTACCAACCTAAATTGCTTTCCGGTCTTGAGCTATCGAACGGATAATTATGTGATTCGTAATCACAAACTTTTGATCTTCAAATCTTCGAATCTTCAACTCCTTTGGATCTTGATTTGAACTCTAGGTCTTTGATTTGTTTGAACAAAACTAAGACCCTCTTTTGGTAATCCACACAAATATGAATGTCGAGAACAATTCTCGGGTTGGGAATTGCTAGATTCCTAAAACTTATGGAAGAATATTGAGAGTATTTTGTTATGATTTTCCCTTGAAAATTTCGGCCAGACCTTAGGGTTGACAGACCTCACATATTTATACTACTTTAGTGTAAATATGTTTCCTAATCGAATTAGGAGAACAGGCTGTCAAAAAAGCGTCTGTGGCTAGTTATGTCGCGCGACATAAGTAGCCAGTGGCTAGTTATGTCGCGTGACATAACTAGCCAGTGGCTAGTTATGTTGCGTGACATAAGTTGCCAAATACAGAAACTCTCAATCATTCTTCCCTTAGTTCAACCAACTCATTCTATTTGTGTGTGACCCAATAGGATTGTATTATGTTGGCAATGAGTCCGATCATATCGACCCTCATAAGACATAAGCGGACTCTAGCAAGCCATTATGTCTACCCAAATAACACAACGTAAGAGTTCACGTTTCCAATGGTACACTTCCATTTCTCCCTTTGTCTCACGATGTTATATTGAACACAAGTCATGTTCCACGTCAACTTGTATTTGTTCAATGCTTTCTCGATCTTGAGTATAATGATAGTCCAATCATATTGGGGTGTGGCCACACGCTTTCATCATTATCACTCATCGAGGGGCCCAAGCAAAACATCTCTCTTTTGAGGGACAAATTCCATCTTGACTTATCATCCTTCCCATCATGAATCCGATCATGCCAAAGATAGCCTTTATAGATATCGTGTTAAGATACCGTTTGACTAAAATCAAACATAACTTTTCATCATATGTAAGGTCATGATAATCTCAGGTCTAGGGACTAAATGAAGTAACCTTATGAGATTTATGACATTTGACCATGACATAAATCTCATACGGGTCAAGTCCAGTCACTTGTTCTCTAACAAGTACCCATAATTTCAATGTGCATCTCTATGCATATAATCATCATATGATTATCCATTGACAATTATACTAATTATTCTCTTAATAATTAGGGACGGAGATTATTACAATAAATATGCAAACTATATAATAATCAAATAATAAACATAAACGATAAAGATGATACATAACGGTTTTCAGTTAAACATAACTAAAGCCTAGGGCATTACACCAACAGTTCCCTCTCTTATTCCCTGAGGCTGAAGTCCTTGGTTGTCCTCTAGTGATTTTGGATCCTTGTCCTATATACTTTGGCTTGTTTCCAATCCCATCTTCCGATTTTCCACTATTTTCCCCGATGTCCTTTTCAAACTTATATGCTCTATCTATGACTGTTTGGAAAGCGGTGAAATTATTAATCCATACTTTCTTCCTAAGCTCGCTCCTCAAACCTGTTACAAACTTCTGAACCCTTTTCACTTCATGCGATACCAAATGAGGGCAACACCTAGCTAATTCCTCAAACCAGGATCGAATACCGATCTACCGTCATGTTCCCTTGTTTTAGTCTTATGAATTCAATCTCCTTTTTATCCCTTGTAACCATAGAAATGAAATAGTCCTCGAACTGTTGAGTGAAATTATCCCAAGTCTGGGCGTATGATCCCGCTCCCAACTTCCCTTCAATATCCGCCACCACCGACTGCCCTAAACCCTCAAGTTTGAACACGGCATACCTAACTTTCTCTTCGTTGGGACTTTCTATAACCTCAAGAATCCTATTCATTTACGCTAACCAATTTTACGCCCGAACGGATTCGGATCTCCGTTAAAGCTCGGTGGGTTCATCTTCACAAATCTTTCTAATCCATTACCTTGATATCTCTCAGGTTGATTCGGAACTGATCCTCCAGTCTTAATACCTTGTACAAACGTCCTGAATAATTTCATCATCTCTTCATTCTGAATTCCACCTATACCCATATCTTCTTCATTTCCTAGAACCTTTCGCTGATCATCATTGCTTCCGGCCATTAGAACGAACTCCTGCATTAAACACTCGGCGTTAATTATCACACATTCCCACTTAGTCTAGACATCTACCCTTGACCTCTAAACCACGCTCTGATACCAACTGTGAGCTCCCCAACCCGGGACCTAACGCGTGTCCCGAGCTAGAGGAGCTCTAACTAAGAAAATTCATCTTCAGCTTTTAAAACATTTATTTACCTTTGAAAGAAACCCACTTTTCAAACTTATAAATACAATCAAATGATAATATCTCTGCTTAGAGGAAATCCAACCACAACTTATATAAACCGAAATCTAACTAGTTATACAAAAGCCTTGATTAACATTGTTTCAACAAAAGAGTTTTCCATACAAATTATAAAAGAGGGGTACTTAACAATTACTCCTAACAACCCACTCTTATACTTAACTTGACAAGCCCCAAAAGCAAAAGTCCACGATGATAACCCCGGGCCTCACTGATTCGAGTCACCTGTCTCGGAATCTAAAACAGTAAAAGGGAGAGGGGTGAGAATAAATCTCAATGAGCTATTATGCATGCAGCAATATGCCATATAAGATGCATCACATCAAAAGACATATCCATATAACCCAAGAGGCTCCCTGCCGCCAACCGTCCCATACCGGGTTGGAAACAACGACCTCAGCATGAATATATCACAACACATAGGTACGGTAAAGTAACACTTAGAAGGATACTGAGCCAAGGTTTTATCTCCAAAAGGATATACACATCCGAGCAGCAGCAACAGTTGATGAAGCGATTCCGGAACCATGAACAATAACAGTACTCTGGGGACTCGGACACACAGTCGTATCCCCGGTGAAAACTAGACCATCTACCTCCAAAGGAGATGCTAGCCCACAAATCCCACGCAAGGGGGACAAACTCGGCAATGTATGAATTATAATGAACTCGGCTCGGTGCCATTATAAATCCATAACATTGCCCAACAACCAAATAAACCAATACCGGCTGGATTTACATAACTAAGCACAGTAATAACATACTTGCTTAACCAAACATTGTATGATCCAAAGTAGGGATACATACCACAATAGAATATCATAAAGATAGCAATATAAATCCACAAAGGGGATAACAATAGCCACATGGTAGTATATACTCATGCCCAATCAATATCAAAGTGCCACAATTTATGAGCACACTAAACAACATCAACAACAATATATATAGGTAACACTAAGTAAGGGAATGAGGTATCATTAACCTACCCTACGATTTCCATATACAAGGGTACAAGGCCCCTATGAAGGTTCGAGTTCAATTACCAAGTGGGAGTCACAATTTATGAGTGATCAATTAAGGTTACTAAACAATTCTGGTTCAAATCCAAAGTCCAGTTGCTGAAGGCTTGGGCGACCGCCCATACCTCTTGGGCGACCGCCCAAGAGGGTTTCAAAGGGATGCCTAAGTTTCTGCCTAAGTGGGCGACCGCACACTCGCCCAGCCATGGGCGACCGCTCACAAGGGAGTTCAAAGGGGAGGGCGACCGCCCAACACCTCTTGGGCGACCGCCCAAGGGGTTTTTCTAAGGCAATCACTCCCTGGACACATGGGCGGCCGCTCACGCCCCCTTGGGCGACCGCCCAAGTGGTTGGACCAAAATTTCCAGATTTCTTTAATTGCTTTTCTTACCATTTTCTATTCCTTTCCAATCATTCCTTCTACTCTAAGCTCAAGAACAACCAAAGGATTTCCTCGGTTGCCAAAGTTCATCCTAACTCATCTAAATTCAACATAAAGGAACCCTAGATTATGGATCATGGCACATTACACCCAAATCATATACTCTAGATTATCATCCAAACATTAAGTTCATCATATTTCATTTTCTACTTATCCAACTCTCATAAAATTCCCAAAACATGAATCAAGCATCACATAGATTTAGGTTATTTACCAATTCAAGCTAACATCTTCTAACCTAACTTCACCCATTTCATTCAATCTAAATCAATTCCTAAGAACAAGAGTATCCTTCTTTGTCATTTACCCATCTCCCAACTTTAAATAGGTTTCCAAGGCATTTACAAAATTATCATCACAACAAGAACAACAAATAGAGTTCATGAACATTCATAAGAAGGGAATCATAATAACTCACCTTAGATTTTTAGAATAAAAGTTGATCTTCTTAGCTTGCCTTGCTCCTCTAGATGATCCAAACCCAAAAATGCCTTTAGACTTGAAAATGGTGTAGAATCTCTAGCTACAATGCTTGGGAATGAAGAAGCCTTCAATGGAGTTCCATGGAAGAGTGAAAGAAGAAAAGGAAGAAGAAGATGAAAGTATCTAGGTGAAGTATGGGGAGGTGAAGGGAGAAGTGATGGGGTGTTGACTTGAGGGAGCTAGGATGAGGGGGAGGGGGCCGGATGAGAGGGAGTAAGAGGAGGGGTTAGGGAGGACACTTGGAGGGATTCTAGAAGGAGTAGAAATGGTCCCCCCTCTAACTAAGGCTTCCCACAATTCTAAATTAAATCCCTTTTTATTCCCATTATTTATTCTACACATTTTAACCTTCTCTTACTATTTATCAAATTTCCATTTTTTTTTATTTCCCCAAAATGCTTTATTAAATTTCTCTAGCAAATCCTAAGATTCTAGAATTATTTCCCAATCATCTTATCTTAAAATACGAATTTTAAAGACATAAATAAACACATAAAGTTAACATAAATATTAAAAGCACATAATAAAATGTTTAAAATTAGCGCCTAGGGTTGGGGTCGTTACATAAACCATATACCCTATGCCCTATGCCCTATACCCTATACCCTATAGGGTATACCCTATACCCTATGCCCTATAGGGTATACCCTATGCCCTATAGGGTATAGGGCATAGGGTATACCCTATACCCTATGCCCTATACCCTATACCATATACCCTATGCTTATAGGTATGGGCAAGGTATACCCTATACCCTATGCCCTATACCCTATACCATATACCCTATGCCATATAGGGTATACCCTATACCCTATGCCCTATAGGGTATACCCTATGCCCTATAGAGTATAGGTCATAGGATATACCCTATACCCTATGCCCTATACCCTATACCCTATACCCTATGCCATATAGGGTATACCCTATACCCTATACCCTATACCCTATACCCTATACCCTATAGGGTATACCTTATGCCCTATGCCCTATACCCTATGCCCTATACCCTATAGGGTATGCCACATACCCTATGCCCTACGCCTCCTATAGGGTATACCCTATGCCCTATGCCCTATAGGGTATACCCTATGCCCTATACCCTATACCTTATACCCTATGCCCTATACCCTATACCCTATGCCATATAAGGTATACCCTATACCCTATGCCCTACAGGGTATACCCTATACCCTATGCCCTACAGGGTATACCCTATACCCTATGCCCTATGCCCTATACACTATGCCCTATAGGGTATACCCTATACCCTATGGCCTATACCCTATGCCCTATAGGGTATACCCTATACCCTATGCCCTATAGGGTATACCCTATACCCTATGGCCTATACCATATGCCCTATAGGGTATACCCTATACCCTATGCCCTATAGGGTATACCCTATACCCTATACCCTATGCCCTATAGGGTATACCCTATACCCTATGCCCTATAGGGTATACCCTATGCCCTATACCCTATACCTTATACCCTATACCCTATACCTTATGCCATATAGGGTATACCCTATACCCTATGCCCTATAGGGTATACCCTATACCCTATGCCCTATAGGATATACCCTATACCCTATGCCCTATACCACATGCTTATGTGGTATACCTTATACCCTATACCCTATACTATACCCTATACTCTATAGGGTATACCCTATACCCTATGCCCTATAGGGTATACCCTATGCCCTATAGGGTATACCCTATACCTTAATATTATTATTAAGTATTATTATTAATTATATAATAATAATTATATATTAAATTATTTAATTGAATAATTAACAATAACATCATTATTAGTATTATTATTAAGTATTATTACTAATAATTTTTAAAGAAATAAAAGTGTATAATATAAAAACATTTATTTTTTGATATTATGTATTATTACTATTTATTATTAAGTATTATTATTATTATTTCTAACATGTATTATTCAATTATTACTTATTATTAATAATTTATAATATTAGTAATGACCCTTCTTCTAGATATTTACTTATTTTATTACTAATTATCTATTACTATTAATGTTATAATTATTTAATATTGCTGACGAATCATGCGTCGGGAATAGGTATATCCGTCGGCTTGGCTGACGGATAGTTCGTCATTGTTTTCCTACGAACTGTCCGTCGGTTCTACTGACGGATATGTTTGTGTCAGTAATTTCTGACGGATAATTCGTCATTTAAATGTTACATTGTTCTTTTTTATATTACTAGTAAAAGCCCGTGTCAGATTACACGTTTTTTTTTTTGAATTTAAAAAAAAAATTTTAAGGCAAAATGAGAAAGGGACAACTTAATGAGGGCAAAATGGGAAATTTGACATGTGATACTGTTCATAGTACTGTTCAACCGTGGTGTAATTTATACTATAGATTGCTATTATCTTTATAAATGACATTTTTTTAATAAGGGATTGGCTTCACATAAATCATCATCTTAGCCATTCATACATAACATCTAAATTGAATCCAATGGTTCACATTTTAATAACTCATTTCACTTGGATAACCATCTAAACCATCCATCCCAATTACAATCAATGGCCCAAAATCATTTACTCAATACACTTTCCTTATAAAAAAAAACACCTACCGGGCGCCTCCCTCTTCACACTCTCTTTCACGCTTTCTCACTCTTCACGCTTTCTCTCTCTATGCGGACGGCCGGCCAAGCTCTCTTTCACCGGAAAATCTCATCCCTCGTCACTTCCGTTCAACCCCTTCCCTTCCGCCGTCCAACCCCTCATCTTTCCCCCATCCACCACTCGAAACCGCCTTGTCTCCACCTACCCACCAACGCCGTCGCCCTCCACCAAATTGAATACCGCCACTGCCGTCGCCTCTACCAGCACCCACCCTTCGTCTCTACACAACCCGCCACCCCTACCCCACCACCAATTCCACCTCTTCCACGGCATGAGCTTTTGGGTCAAGATAAGTTTCTCTCTCTCTCCTTCTCTTCCTTTTACTGCCCAGATCTATGTAGATCTGTGATTATGTATTTTTTTATTTTTTTTGCGGCTTTGAATTGGCGGTGAGCTTCTTGGTGATCGGTGGTGGTGGTGGCCGCCTATCGTGGTGATTGGGATTAGCAATTGGAGACTATGCAATTCTACGATTTTTTTTTCAGATCTGTTATTTTTGGATGGAGATTGTGTAGAAAAATTAATTTGTGTGTTTCCAGATTTTTTTTTTGGTACAAAGTGTTTCCAGATTTGGATTTGGATTTGAATTTGTGTTTATGTATATGTGTTCATTTGTATTTGTTAATGAAACTGTATTTTTTTGAAGTTAATGGATCAAATCAGTCCATTAATGGACTGATTTGAGAAAAATAAAACCTAGTGGACTGATTTGAGAAAAATAAAATTTAAGGGACTGAGTTAAAAATATTTACAAAAATAATATATATATATATATATATATATATATATATATATATATATATATATATATATATATATATATATATATATATATATATATATATATATATATATATATATATATATATATATATATATATATAATTTTTTTTTAATAAAAAATATCAAATTAGCGACGGAAATATCCGTCGCTAATTTGATATATAAAAAATATAAAATATTGAAAAAAGAAAATTTAAAAAAATTAAAAAAATTGTGAAAATTTGGAATAAATTTTAGCGACGGAAATTTCCGTCGTTAAATCCGTCGTTATTAATGTCGCCAATACATTAATTTTGTCGTTCCTCTTCGATATTTAGCGACGGATTTTTGAGTTTTAGCGACGGAATTATCCGTCGTTACTTTACCGACAGCCAAAAAATCTGTCGTTGATATTTAGCGACAAGGGTTTTAGCGACAGATTTTTTCCGTCGCTAATCCGTCGCTAAATGCCTTTAGCGACGGATTTTTGGCTTTTAGCGACGGATTTTTCCGTCGCTAAAAGCTGTTTTTCTTGTAGTGTATATGAATACATTTTGTACTAAAATGTTATGTTATGTAAATTATTTAGTACTGCATATAAAATTTACATTAAGAATATGAAAAGTTTTTTTTTTTTTTTTTTACATTGCGTAGCACATTTCTTACATTGTGTAGCACACTTCTTACATATCATTATTTGATTTTCATTTTAGGCAACTATAATGGAGAGAGTTAACCAAAGGTATCAAAACCAAATTTTGATACATTTGAAGCCCTATTAATATGTTACCAAATTTCTATCTCTGATGATAGGTATTAAAATCAAATTTTGATAACTATCTAAAAGGTACTAGTATCTATAATGCTAGGTATTAAAATCAATTTTTTATATTTTAATTTTATTTCACATTTAAATTATTTTAACTAATTAAATATTATTTATAATTAAGTATTAATAATTTTGAATAATAATTATTTAATTTAATTTAAAAATCTATTTTAATCTTTGACATGTTTTCATTCACTAGCTAGATTACGTATGATAAGATGATTAAATAAAAAATAAAAAATCTATTTTTATATACATACTATTATTTTTATTTCATATTTAAAATATTTTTATAGTTTTTTTTTAATTTTGTTAAAAAAAATCATATTTAAGATTTTCAATTATTTAATATAAATAATGTTCTCTCAAAAAATATAAATAATTCTGAATAATAATTAAGTTTAAAATAAAATAAAAATATTATTGAGAACAAAATAAATTTTAACTTTTTGGACAAAAAAAATGAAGATTCCTGACGTAAAGTAAAAATATTGTTTAAACATAGTAGTATTTGATGGTTAGTTTAGTCCAAATAAATTTTTAACTTTTTGGATAACAAAAACGAAGATTCCTAACGTTTGATTGTTGGGCCCCACTTCAAAAGTACAAAATTCAGCCCATTCTCCTTCTTTTGGTGTGCGTGTATTACAATTGTTTGAAATAGGCAATACTCCCTCCTTTCCAGTCCAGTGTACACTTATTTCCCTTTTGATCTATTTCAGCTCAGTGTAAACTACCATAAATGGTATGTCCTTTAATATTTTATATTCTTCCTACCCCACCCACTCATTAACTCTACTCATTCTCCACCATACAATTTATTCAACCAACCTACTATTTACTCCACTCATTCCCTCTCTTCATTTTCTACCACATTGAAGTTGCCCTAGTATATCAAATTTGATACCTTGCTTAATTCTTTATCAAAATTTGATAACTCAAGTTTTTAGTATTTAATATGTTAACTCTTAGTGGTGAATATTAAAATTTGATTTTGATACCTAACATTGAAGTTGCCCTAACTGAAATGTTGGAACAAATTCCCGTTATAGCAATTTGAAATTCGCATTTACAAAGGAGTACTCCCTCCATCCCATAAAACATTACCCATTTTATTATTTTGGGCGTCCCACTTTAAAGTCCCACTTTCCTAAAAAGAAAATTTTTAAATACTTCTTTATTCATGGGACCCACTTGTCATACTCACAACACTTTTCAAATTTACTATTCTCTCCACTCATTCTCTCTCCTCCCACTCACAACACCTACTTTAATAACATTATTCCTTATTTTCCGTTCTCAACAGTAAAGAGGTAATGTTTTGTGGGACGGAGGGAGTAGTAGCTAATTTTGTCATAACACCTACCAATGTAATTCTACCATTCTTTCTAACACCTACCAATGTAATTCTACCATCCTTCATTCATTCAAATTTCAATCATAAATAATTGTTGCTTTTTACAATTATATAGTCCCTCCGTTTTATTGATAGCTTCATTTTTTATCAAAATTGGTGTTCCGTTAAAAGCTTTACAATACATTTCCTAAAATAGCAAAGAATCTTTACTATTTTACCCACTAATTTTCTTTCATATCACAACATCAATCAACTTTACTATTTTCCCCACTCATTCTCTCTCATATTTTACTTTTATATTCACAACACTTTCTCCACTAACTTTTTTTCTTAATTTGCGTGACATGCTTAAAAGGGTGAAGCTATCATTGGGACGGAGGGAGTATTATTTATTCTTTCTAACCCTATATAGATGTTAATATTTTCATTAAAATAACGCTCAGAATAATGTTCATTTTTAGTTTTAGGAGAAGTTACCAAATTAAAATTCATCATATATAGTAAGTTTTATTTTCACGTTTAATAAACTAGACAGTATCACCAAGACACTTCAAGTGTCAATCTAATAATAGCTTAAAATATTTATTAATAAAAATTCCAATTTAAAAGAATTTTTTTCCACCCATATTGACATGCAATATGATAAAATCATTAAAAGATTTTATATATTTACGCTACTAAAATGCTTAAATTTGATTTTTTTTTTCATCTATCCCTTTAACGAGTGAACATTTATTTAGAATCGGAGAAAGTAATAAATAGAGAGAGTATTCAAATTACAATATTTTATTGACTCTTCAAAACGATCTCTGCAATTATATGTTAATTCAAATGAATTTTGATCAAAGATTAATAACAATCTAATAATTCTATAAAATTCTAAAAATTTTTATTGATAAATTATTATGTTATTTATAAAGAGTAGGTCTAGGGAGAAACGCGTTTCTCCATAAGTTATGGAGAAACGGGTTTCTGGATATCCAGAAGCTTTAGGATTGATATCCAGAAGCTTTGGGATGGATATCCAGAAAAAATATTGGGACCAAATCCAAGGCCAAAACCAAATTTCTGATCTGGATATCACTTTCACAAGGTTCTAGATATCCAGAACATTGAATATGGATATCCAGAAGCCTTAAAACTTATATCCAGAATCCAATTCTAAAATTCTGGATATCACTTACATAAGGTTCTGGATATCCTTTCAAAGAGTTCTGAATATCCAGAAGCTTTATAATTGATATCCAGAAGCTTTATAATTGATATCCAGAAACTTTTTAATTGATATCCAGAACCCAAAACCTTTTTTATTGATATCCAGAAGCTTTATAATTGATGTCCAGAAGCATTATATTTGATAGCCAGAAACAACAAAAGACGGAACAAAAGACGGAGACTCTATCTGTCTCACTAAACGTTCCTCTCTCTCTCTATACGGTTTTGCACGATTGTTGGTGAAGCTGTAGCAAATCAATAATTCAACGGGCTTAGGTTCTGGGCGATTGAGATTGGAAAGGTTGGGTTGTCACAGTTCGGGTATAGAGGGAGATCTGGTGTGGATTTGGCCGGAGAATTGAGGGAACGGTCACCGGTGAGGTTTTGGACAGGGGTCGCCGATTGGTTTGAAGAGAAGAAGCTCGGTTTAGGGAGGAGATTAGGGGAAGGTTTGGCCGGAGAAGAAGGTAATTGGGGAAGAAGAAGGTCGCCGGTGATGGAGGTTGAGGTGGGGAAGACGACGTAGGGAGCAAGGTACGCCAAACCCGTTTCTCCATAAATTATGGAAAAAACGCGTTTCTCCCTAAATTTTGCGATTTATAAATAACAATAATTAAAATTTGTGTAGAAAATTAAATTGACATTAATATTTGAAAAATCAATTCGAGTCAACGAGCGTTACCCGGACTCCATCACATGTGGACAACAATCACTTTTAAAAACTAACACCTTTTTCTAACTCCCATGGCATCTAAATTAGTGTCAAAATTTATTTATATTCATATTTTCTAATTAATCCGTCTTTAAAAATTTATAGTTTTAAAATTTTATATACATACTAAAAATGTAATCAATAATTATCAAACAGACTAATTTATCTTAAATATATCATAAAATCTAGGGAGAAACGCGTTTCTCCATAAGTTATGGAGAAACGGGTTACGGGTATCCAGAAGCTATTGAAAGGATATCCAGAAACTTTTTGTATTGGCCATGACCTTGTCCCATGATTACTTACGGATATCGATCTCAAAGGTTACGGATATCCGTAACCCTTTGAAAGGATATCCGTAGCTTATGAAAGTGATATCCGAAACCTTCAAAATGATATCCAAAAACTTTCAAAATGTTTTACGGATATTCATTTGATGGTTTCGGATATACATTTGAAGGTTTACGGATATCCGTAAAACCTTCAATAAGCATTTTCTGGTCTTGGCCTTGGATTTGGCTTCAAATATGTTTTACGGATATTCATTTGATGGTTTTGGATATACATTTGAAGGTTTGGATATCCGAAACCTTGATAAGCAATTTGTGGTCTTGGCCTTGGATTTGGCTTCAAATCTATTTTTTCTGGATATCCGCTCAAAGGCTTCTGGATATCCGTTCCAAAGCTTCTGGATATCCAGAACCCTTTGAGACTGATATCCAGAAATTTTCTTCTGGTTATCAAACGTATAGCTTCTGGCTATTAAAAACGCGTTTCTCCATAGTTATGGAGAAACGCGTTTCTCAGCAGACCTACTCTAAATATATTTCAAGTACCTAGGTAATTAAATGGTTTTACTATGACTGTTTTATAACTATAAATAAGGGTATAATTGGTAAACAATGCTAAAAAAATCTAGATAGAAGCAAAAACAACAACTATTTTGGGAAAAATTTAAGTAAAATATTATATAAAAGATAATTAATAAATTTGATATTTTAATCTCTAAATAGTAGTAATATTTAATGGTGAAAAAGAAAACCGAGGGAGTACATATAATTGTAAAAATACAACAACAACAACAACAACAACAACAACAACAACAACAACAACAACAAAAAGTCTTAGTCACATTATGATTTTGAGTCAGTTAGCATAAATTTTCATATGTTTAGCAAGAATATTAAATATAATTAATTAGTTAAATTACTAAAACAATACTCCATCGATCCAAAAAAATATATTTTTTAATTAACTTTATTAATTTCAATTGTACTTATAAGTCCAAAATTAATGTCAATTTTAATTTTAAAAAATAAGAGTTGATTTTATAAAAAACACGTTTTTTTTTTAATCTTAATTAAAAATCATTTTTACACTGGCACTTAATAATACATGCACTGACACTCTTCCTGACACCTTTTTTATACTAACACTGGCACTTTTTTACCCTACACTAACACTCTTTTATACTGACACTTAATAATACATGCAGTGACACTATTTACACTGGCATTTGTTTATACTAACACTGACACTTTTTTACACTAACACTGAAACTTTTTTATACTGGCACTTAATGTGAGGACCCCAACCCGGGACCTACACGTGTCCCAAGCTGGAGCGTCCTCAAACTAACCCAAATATCAAAAACTTTTAAAAATCTTTATTTAAACTTCCAAAATAAATATAAGTATTATAACCATTTTCAAAATAAGTCTACACCTTTTCACAACGGGGAAATAATTGACTAACTTAGAAAGTAAGAAACGGTTTTAATTACAAAAGGGCCTCGGTTATAACATAAAGTAAAGATTTATAAATACAATTCTACAAATGAATTATACCAACGTACACTTTCTATACCAACCTAATCATACCCCGACAATTCCCACAATATAACTTCCAAACTCCTCACCGCCCTTACTTGGCTGGTCCACCTGTCTCGGAATCTAAAAACATTAAAGGGAGAGGGGTGAGAATAAATCTCAATGAGCTATTATGAATGCAGCAAGATGCCAAACAAAGTACAACACATAGCATGGTAGCACATAACACATTATGAAAGCGGTAAACACATTACGTTACCTCATTTTACCTTTTCCCGTCTGAACAATAAGTCGTACAACGTGGGAGTAAAACTCCACTCTTTGGTGACTTGCCTCCGGCCACATTCACCTCTTTATAGGACTCATACCCAGAGATCCATATAAGAAAAGATACCTATAATAGAGTATCCAAAAATAATATATTCCCCGGTACATCAATCGCGCAGTGCAGCAAAGGCTTCTTCATGCTCAATACGGTCGCTAGCACGGCCCACTCTGTGGCCACAGAGGAGGGGAGGGTCACCGGTATGATGGACCTTCAATCACTTATAGAACAAATCAATAATTGATTGACTTCCATCATACCCACCCGAACGCATTCAAGCACATAATAGTTACTCGAATTATAATCCACAAAAAGGGATAATCATATAACAACATGGTAAAATATACTCATGATTCATCCATACTATAGTGCAACAGTTCATGTAATACACTATGCATAATACCATTAAGGAATTTAAATTCAAGTAATGTATCCATATAAACACATAATCCACACCGGGATACTCTATAATAATACCAAATAATCCACAAGGGGGATAAACAGTATAGTCACATGGTAAAATATACTCATGTTCAACCAATATCATAGTGCAACAATTAATTAACACACCATGCACAATATCACAATGTATATGAACTCAAGTAAGGCAAGGAAGTATTATCGATCCATCCTACAAGGTCACTATACAATACTACATAGATCCTATAAAGGCTCAAGCTCAGATTACCAAGTGGGAGTCACAATTTATAAGAGATCAACTAAGATTGCCAAACCATTTCTGATTCAGACTTAACGTGCTTCCGTAGTTCCATAGTAACCCAATTAAGGTGTCATTAAAGGATACAATTGTCCTAAGTATAACTTAGATTAAAAGGATTATTTCGTATCCGAAAGGGTCAGGTTCCAAACTTTATAATGGTTAAGGGTCAAGCTAGGAGGTTACCAGTGAAAATTCAGCGAAACGGAGAACTAGGCCAAATCTGCCAACATGGGCGACCGCCCATAACCTCTTGGGCGACCGCCCAAGAGGGATTTCCAAACACCCTAACTTCTGCCAAGATGGGCGGCCGCTCATCACCACTTGGGCGACCGCCCAAGACCATTTTCAGCACATTTCGAATTTCCAACTTATTTTTACATAGATTAATTTCCCTTAAATCTTTCTTCATTTCAAGAACACCAAGGAGGATTCTAACCTTACATAACTCATCTTAAATCATCCAAACCCAAGATAATATATACTTAGATTATTTACCACTTAATTTCCCACCCATTTCACTATCACATTCTAATTATAAACTTCTTTTAATCAACCCAAATAATCATAAACCTAGATTATTCCCACAAGATTTCCAACCCCTTCACTAATACATTTCATACAATCAACTCAACCTCTAAGAACCATAACATCCTTCCATGTCATTTCTCACATTCTCAAGTCCAAAAGTGGTCTAAAGCAATTAAACAACCATTATCATTACAAGAACAACATTAGCTAGTTCATGAGCATTCATAGAAGGGAAGGGTCATAATAACTCACATTAAAATGGGAGATGGATCATGGATTTCTTTAGCTTGATGAACTCCTCTTGGTCTCCCGATTTCAAAAGTACTCTTGGATCTAAAAAATGGTGAAGGATTGATCTTGTAGGAGTCTTGGAAGGTTGAGCTTCATCCATGGAAGTTGAGAGTAAAAGGGAAGAAGAAAAGGATGAAGAAGGAGGAGGTGGAGTGTAAAGTTGATAAAGGAGGTAAGAAGGGGCGGATATGAGAGGAGGGTTTTGGGGGAATTTGTCCCCCACTCAAAAATTCCCTACAACAATTCTTTCATAAATTAAAATAATTCTCCCAACCAACAACATTTTATTTGTCCATTTTATTACCACTCCATTCTATTACTTTATTTATTTCTAATTATTATTTTTCTCCTAGAACCTTATTTATTTCCTTATCCTTTTATCCTAATATAAGAATTTAAAGATATAAAGTAAACATATAAAGTAATCATTAATTTTAAAAGCGTATAATGTTATATTAAAATAGTGCCTAGGGTTAGGGTCGTTACACTCACTCCCCCTTAAAGAAAATTCGTCCCGAATTTGACTGTCACTTACCTAACTGATCAACCCGCCTCGGTTACATGTATACCTCAGACTTCAATTCCCAAACAGTCCCTTCAATGTTGTGATTCTTCCCAAAAAAAAAAAATTTTTTAATTCCCTTAATAATATGATATTACCACTCAACGACCCAAGCATACTATACAAATATCACTAACCCGAATTTTCACTATCTCAATGAAAATATAAATAAATAAAAGTATTACAACTTATGTCACCAAATACGTTACGATATTACATTTAAAACTTCAATTACTCTACAATTTGCTCCAAGTCAGTCTATAAGCCAAATCACCAACCCTTTCTAAAACTTCAAATGGATTAACAAATTTTGGCGCCAATCTACCTTAGGCCTTGCTTCTCTAACCTCAACCCAACAAATTAGAGATCGATATTTTCTTTCCAAACTATGCCTCATACGGTTTTATCTCAACGTTAGAATGATAACTGCTATCATACGCATCCAACCACTGGTAATCATACGACCTATCGACTACCAAAATCCATTGTACATGCCCGTAGCATATCCTCAATAATACGTAATGATTCCTCAATTTTCACAAGGTTAAACTCAATAACATTCCTACATTCCAAAAGGACCTTCCCAAATGATGTCTATCCAATCCATTTAATACTAGGGTTTTATACAACTAAACGATCCCCTAACATATATGAGGACTTGATCAAAGAATTGCATCACTTATAAACATATACAATGAGTAGAAAATAAAATCAACTTTCTATAAACAAAACAACATACTCCTTTTTACTTCCAAGGTAACCCAATTACAAACCCATCGTTTTAATACTCTTAAGTTCAATCCTAGAACTCTAAGTATTTTAATAAATCTTCTAATGTCAACATTCTATTATCACCATTCAATGTTCCAATCATGTTCAGGACTAGTGACAAATCAATATTCAAATTGAATGGTTGGCCGCCCACAACGGAGCCGATCCAACTCCAACAAAACCCGAGTCTACTGCGACTTCCACATTAATAACTTCACAATTTATCAATTATTTCTCGGATCAAAACTTTTAATACAATTAATCACTATAGGGGAACTAGGTTGCTTTTCTACTTGCTTCTGTACGAACTATAACTTTAAAGTAACATGTCTTTCGAAAATTTACAACATTTTTCTAATTTCAAATGATAATATAAGAAGAGATCCAAAGAGACCCGAATGGTTTACTTATTTAAAACCGGTCCATACCAGTTTTAATTAACTAAACCACTCAGAAATTTCAAAGGATTGATAAGCTAACAAAAATAACTCGAGTGATTTAATTATCTACAACCGTCCCATACCAGTGGTAGATAGTTAAATTACTCACAGATTTTAATTTACACGAAAATGGTTTACTGACCTTATTAAATCATCTATCCCCGAAGGGCACAATTGCTCATACCGAAGTTCAATATACAATCCAAAGTTTTAAAGCACATTTAAAACACTTCTAACATAATATTCTTGTTTAACTTCTATTTATAGTGTAGCCACCACTCATAATATTTATACTTAGTTAATTTCTCTATAAGAAAACACAATCTCGCAATACTATTACTATCTCCGATAAATAAATAACACTAAAACAACCATTAAGATTATAAACTAGGTAAATCATCCTCAATCCAATAATGTCTCAAGTTGTATATTCAACATTTTTACTTAATTTGAGTCATCTATCCCCTACCTTTGATATTAGTATCGTACCTAGCAACAACATATTGTAAACATCTAGTTCCCAATCAAATACTATAATTTCTAAATCAGAAAATATAATTGGAACTCACATCGATCAATCATTCCCGAATTTCAATTAAACATTACAGTATACTCTAACTTAACTCTCAATAACCATCAACAAACTCAAAATCCGTATAACGTCAATATCTTTCAAGCATCACACTAATCCCTCATATGATTCACGTAACTAAGTCGACCTATAGTATATAATCATCCTAAAGTATCCTGTCTTCCAATAAGATTCATCCCCATTTTCCCAACTAATGATAATCAATTCTCAAAACGAACCATATACATATATTACCAATTTCTGAAGTTGATCCTTTAAGTCACCAATAACTGTATCTATTATACTTCTTCGCATTTACCATATTTACCTCTCCATAACTAATACACAATCCACAATTCAAAACGGTCATACTAGATAGAAATTTCTTAAGTATATCCTTAAAGCAATTTTTCACGGAAATTGTAACACTCCGAAAATTCAACTAATAACCATTGGGTATCCTACTTGTTTCTAAAATCAGTCATGCAAATTATCAACAAGTGATAACGAATACCTATTGCTTACAGTTACTAATTTGAGATCTCTATAACCTTATAATTAACCACCAAGTATCATCTTTTCTAATTATAGTACTAATTTATCCTTACGGAGATTCGCTAAGCTAATTATCTTCTTTATCAATAATTTCCCAAGATGAATCGTCAATTCCATCATTCCAATTAGTGTCCTCTATCTAGGAATCCGAATACCAAAATAGTACCTTATAGCAACTCAAAACCTCAATACCTTGGTATGATACCTGATGAAAACCCAATTTGAAACTCACATAGAAAACACCACTTAGTCAACTAATAGCACATAAGGCAAAGATATATTAGTTCCATAAGATTTCGTACTCGCGATATTTTATAACTCATATAATTCCGCTTAGACTATTATTTTCAATACTAGTCTCATATATCTAGTCTCCACCACGAGACACCAATGTATAATTACTTACGCAATTTATACAACCATAAACCACTCTAAATTAGGCCATACTTTCGACATTTACGCATATATGACATAATAGCAAATAATGACTTATTCGCCTCAACCACACACGGAGGCAAGTCAAACATAGATAAGGAGACTCGCTTCTTGCGACAGTCCTCCTCAAACACATCAACTACTCAATCAATTCAGTCACTATTACAATATTTCACGGATTGGTATCTCTACCACATCCACCGGCAATCCATGCCCACTTAATCACAATTATCATGAGAATCAAGAATGATTCGAGGTACTCTCCCAACGGAGTAGAACCTTCAATACATAAGGCAACTCTCGGCCATATATGCAAATAAAAATGAAATGAAATGCTATATGAGAACGAAATGAACAGGATTTATAAAAGTATGAACCCTAACTCCCGAGACAGTAAAATACCTCAAATGATGGTGAAGGAATCTATCTTTCCTTAACTCACCTTTCCTTGATTCCTTGGATGGTCAATATCATTTCCTGTCTTTGATCAAATTCTGCGTTAAACTCTCGACGTAAGTTATCACACACTCTCACTCGCCTAGACTCTACCCGAGAACTCTAACCGAGCTCGATACCAATCGTGAGGACCCCAACCCGGACCTACACGTGTCCCAAGCTGGAGCGTCCTCAAACTAACCCAAATATCAAAAATTTTTAAAAATCTTTATTTAAACTTCCAAAATAAATATAAGTATTATAACCATTTTCAAAATAAGTCTACACCTTTTCACAACGGGGAAATAATTGACTAACTTAGAAAGTAAGAAACGGTTTTAATTACAAAAGGGCCTCGGTTATAACATAAAGTAAAAATTTATAAATACAATTCTACAAATGAATTATACCAACGTACACTTTCTATACCAACCTAATCATACCCCGACAATTCCCACAATATAACTTCCAAACTCCTCACCGCCCTTACTGGGCCGGTCCACCTGTCTCTAATCTAAAACAAGAAGGGAGAGGGGTGAGAATAAATCTCAATGAGCTATTATGAATGCAAGAAGATGCCAAACACAGTGCAACACATAGCATGGTAGCACATAACACATTATGAAAGCGGTAAACACATTACGTTACCTCATTTTACCTTTTCCCGTCTGAACAATAAGTCGTACAACGTGGGAGTAAAACTCCACTCTTTGGTGAATTGCCTCCAAAGCACATTCACCTCTTATAGGACTCATACCCTGCAGAGATCCATATAAGAAAAGATACCTATAATAGAGTATCCAAAAATAATATATTCCCCTGTACATCAATCGCAAAGGTGCAGCAAGGCTTCTTCATGCTCAATACGTCGCTAGCGCGGCCCACTCTGTGGCCACGAGAGGAGGAGGGTCACCGTATGATGGACCTTCAATCACTTATAGAACAAATCAATAATTGATTGACTTCCATCATACCCACCCGAACGCATTCAAGCACATAATAGTTACTCGAATTATAATCCACAAAAGGGGATAATCATATAACAACATGGTAAAATATACTCATGATTCATCCATACTATAGTGCAACAGTTCATGTAATACACTATGCATAATACCATTAACGAATTTAAATTCAAGTAATGTATCCATATAAACACATAATCCACACCGGATACTCTATAATAATACCAAATAATCCACAAGGGGGATAAACAAGTATAGTCACATGGTAAAATATACTCATGTTCAACCAATATCATAGTGCAACAATTAATTAACACACCATGCACAATATCACAATGTATATGAACTCAAGTAAGGCAAGGAAGTATTATCGATCCATCCTACAAGGTCACTATACAATACTACATAGATCCTATAAAGGCTCAAGCTCAGATTACCAAGTGGGAGTCACAATTTATAAGAGATCAACTAAGATTGCCAAACCATTTCTGATTCAGACTTAACGTGCTTCCGTAGTTCCATAGTAACCCAATTAAGGTGTCATTAAAGGATACAATTGTCCTAAGTATAACTTAGATTAAAAGGATTATTTCGTATCCGAAAGGGTCGGGTTCCAAACTTTATAATGGTTAAGGGTCAAGCTAGGAGGTTACCAGTGAAAATTCAAATAAACGGAGAACTAGGCCAAATGCGCCAACATACGGGCGGCCGCCCGTAACCTCTTGGGCGACCGCCCAAGAGGGATTTCCAAACACCCTAACTTCTCGCCAAGATGGGCGGCCGTCATCACCACTTGGGCGACCGCCCAAGACCATTTTCAAGCACATTTCGAATTTCCAACTTATTTTTACATAGATTAATTTCCCTTAAATCTTTCTTCATTTCAAGAACATCAAGGAGGATTCTAACCTTACATAACTCATCTTAAATCATCCAAACCCAAGATAATATATACTTAGATTATTTACCACTTAATTTCCCACCCATTTCACTATCACATTCTAATTATAAACTTCTTTTAATCAACCCAAATAATCATAAACCTAGATTATTCCCACAAGATTTCCAACCCCTTCACTAATACATTTCATACAATCAACTCAACCTCTAAGAACCATAACATCCTTCCATGTCATTTCTCACATTCTCAAGTCCAAAAGTGGTCTAAAGCAATTAAACAACCATTATCATTACAAGAACAACATTAGCTAGTTCATGAGCATTCATAGAAGGGAAGGGTCATAATAACTCACATTAAAATGGGAGATGGATCATGGATTTCTTTAGCTTGATGAACTCCTCTTGGTCTCCCGATTTCAAAAGTACTCTTGGATCTAAAAAATGGTGAAGGATTGATCTTGTAGGAGTCTTGGAAGGTTGAGCTTCATCCATGGAAGTTGAGAGTAAAAGGGAAGAAGAAAAGGATGAAGAAGGAGGAGGTGGAGTGTAAAGTTGATAAAGGAGGTAAGAAGGGGGGGGGCCGGATATGAGAGGAGGGTTTTGGGGGAATTTGTCCCCCACTCAAAAATTCCCTACAACAATTCTTTCATAAATTAAAATAATTCTCCCAACCAACAACATTTTATTTGTCCATTTTATTACCACTCCATTCTATTACTTTATTTATTTCTAATTATTATTTTTCTCCTAGAACCTTATTTATTTCCTTATCCTTTTATCCTAATATAAGAATTTAAAGATATAAAGTAAACATATAAAGTAATCATTAATTTTAAAAGCGTATAATGTTATATTAAAATAGTGCCTAGGGTTAGGATCGTTACACTTAATAATATATGCACTGACACTATTTACACTCGCATGACACTCTTTATACATACACTTTTTTACAATAACACTGAAATTTTTTTACACTGGCACTTAATAATATATGCACTGACACTATTTACACTGGCATGACACTCTTTACACATACATTTTTTTACACTAACAAATGCAATTTTTTACACTAACAATGACACTTAATAATAAATGCACTGACACTATTTTTACTGGCACTTTGTTACACTAACACTGCACTTAATAATACCTGCATTGACACTGTTTACACTGACATTTTGTTATACTAACATTGACACTAGCGGGGAAAACAAAACACGTTTTTACTAATATTAAGAAAAAACGCATTTTTATAAGATTTTGGCAAAAAATAAAATATGTTGTTTTTTGGGCTAAAAGTATACAGATTTCACTTCTATCCTTACATTTGAAACTTATTATTACAATTTATTAATTGATTTATTGAGTCCATTAATGTAAGAAAGAAAAAAAATAACAGAATTAAATTTGATATAATATTATTTTTTAATTATAGATACAAATATTTTCTTTAGAAGTGATGAAAAAATGAATTAAATAAAAGGCTACTCCCTCCGTTCTTTTCGAAAAGGCACACTGCCCAAATGAATTTTTTTAAATAATTTTTTATTTCAGTAAGTATCAGAAAATGGAGAAAATATTTTCCCACTTTTTAAAGTAAAATGACATACGAATTTTTTCTAAGTAAAACATTTTTCGAAAAATGGTAACACCCTCGTACACACACCTGGCCATAACTTTCCACACCCCACGTTACCCATCCCACTTCAACCACCCCCTACCCCATCCTCTCATAAAAAAAATATTTATATTTAAATTATTTTATACAATTCTCTCCCCCCCCCCTCACTACCATCACCCTCGGGTTAAAAAAATAAATTTAATCATTTTAAATTTATTTTTAATAACTCCCCACTCCCAACGCCACCACATCAAGGTCAAAAAATATTTTTTTATTCATTTTAAAATTATATTTTAACAACTCATTCGCTCCCATGCAATTTTTTTTATTCATATTAAAATTATTTTATAACAACCCTCACCACCCCTACCCCACACCTACCCCACTCTACCCTATCACCACCCTAACCTACCATCATCTTACCCTTTACATTTTCCCCACCACCCTACTCTACCCCACATCCACCCACCTCTCCCCTACTAATCCCCACCTCCTATCCTACCACCCCACCTCCATCACCCTACTTTGCCCTATCTCCTTTAACTTATTTTAAATTATGTTTTTATCGAAAAATATTTTCCTTTAATTTATTAAACACATGAAAATATTTTTCAAAAAACATTTGTCTTACCAGACAGTCGAAAACATGTTTATGTCATTTTTCGAAAAATATTTTCATTTTTCGAAAAACATTTTACGAAAAATCATTTTCCAGAAGTCGTTTTACGCGAATCAAACGGAGCCTTACTATCATTTACCCCACTTTCTCTCTTTTATCTCATTTTTTCATAGTTACAACACTAATTATAATATACATTCTTCTTAATTTTCGTACAAGATTCATTTTGTACCTTTTCAAGTGGGAAAAAAATATTTTGTATCTTTTCGACTGGAAAAGATTTATACTTACAACACTTAATTCATTATACATTTGTTTTAATTTCCATATAATATTTATTTTGTATTTTTTTGAATAAGACGTAGAAGTAGGAAGTACTCCCTTCGTTCCGGCCGAAAAGACACAAATTTCCTTTTTGGGTGTCCCATTTAAAAAGGTACAATCCCAAAAAGGAAAGTTTTTATTACTATTCCACACACTCATTCTCCCTCCTACTTTACTTTTACACTCACAACATTCTCTCTCCTAACTATTCCTCCCACTCATTCTCTCTCCTATTTAATTTTTCATACTCACAACATTTAAACTTTTTCTCTTTCCTACATCACTTTCCTTAATTTTCGTGCCAGGTTGGTTTTGTGCCTTTTGGGCTGGGACGGAGGGAGTATATTTTTTTATCCGCAAGTAATATACTCCTTCCGTCCCGGCTCAAGTTTCACTTTTTGCCAAAATGAGGTCCCGTTAAAACTTCACCTTTCCTTTTTTGACAAAGAATCTTTACTATTTTTTTCACTCATTCTCTTTCCTAATTCACTATTATACTCACAACACTTCTCTCTCCTATTTACTTACAACATTTTTTCTTTTCACCTAATTTCTTAATTTGCGTGATTTGAAAAAAGTGTGCATCATGAGCCGTGGCGGGGGGAGTATAACCAAGTGAACATTTAGTTTTTCCCCAGAAAAAAATTACATTTAGGCTCCGTTTGTTTCGCGTAAAACATTTTTCGGAAAACATTTTTCGGAAAATGTTTTACGCGAAAACATTTTACATGTAAAATATTTTCATGTAAAAAGGTTTCCTTGTAAAATGTTTTCTTGTAAAATGTCATGATCTTGTTTTCAGTTGTTTGGTAAATTTGACGAAAATGTTTTCCGGTAAATTTGCAAATAAAACCATAATATGAAAGCAATTAATCTATTTTAGAAAAGAAAAATATTATATATAATAATCTACTAAAATGCTCACACTTTCTTCAACCCCCCCCCACCTTCCCATGCATATCTCTCTTTCTCCGGCGAGTTAGATTTGCAGATCTCAGACCGAGTCAAAGCTCCGACTGAACAGGGCCGAAGATGAAGCAATGAATTTGGCCGGAGATGACAACTGCGGTGGAAATTGAAGGTGTACTGATTGCTGTTCCGGTTCAGGATGGTGACAAGGGCGGCCATCGGACTGAACAGGGCCCTTTGGAGAAGGAGCAGTGGCGTTCGAAGAAGGGGTTTTCACCGAAAATTGTTGGAACAAGGGGAGTGAATTGCGCCGGAGATGAAAGAGGGAGTCACCGGAATGCGCAGTGGTGGTCGGATGTCACCGGCATTGGGTCGACGACAATGGAGGAAGAAGGAAAGAGAGTTGTAAAATGATTTACGAATTATAAATCGGTAAATCATTTTACAAAGAAAACCCCCTTTTTTTACATTGACCGAAAATGTTTTACATTTGACTATCTTTTACAAGTGGTTACCAAACACTCGAAAATGGGTAAAACATTTTTCGAAAAATATTTTACTTGAAACAAACACCCGAAAATAAGGAAAACATTTTCCGAAAAATGTTTTACGCAAAATAAACGGAGCCTTAAAGTGTTCCTCGGAAACCGTGACAATTATAAATTTCATCGCCTGCAACTCCCAGATCCCTCTCCCACTGATTCGCTACACTACATAACGCATTTATAATCTGTTTGAACAACAACAACTTGGTCTTCTTTTTGTTTCTACTCCATTATTATTTTATTATTGTTTGTTAGAAAGATTTTATCTTTTGGTTGACCAAATCCTTGTAACAAAAAGGTTGCCTTGGGTAATGGGAAGGGATTGGAGGCATATGATTTTGATACACTTCACCCAAATGAAAATCAAATAATATTATAAAAATACTCAACATAATATAAAACATTTTCAGTGTTATACTCCCTCCCTCCTTCCCTAAAAGTTTATACCATTTGACTTTTTTGTTGAACTTTGACCACAAATTTATGAGAGATTAATCATGTTCATGAAATTCTAAAAGTTGTTGTTGATAATATTATTAATGGTGAATCAATAGGAATTTTTAGAATTTCATGAACATAATTAAATTGTCATATATTTGTGGTCAAAGTTCAATTAAAAAATTAAATGGGACAAACTTTTAGAGACGGAGTGAGTATAAAAATACTAAAACTTCTTTTAGTAATTTATACTCCCTCCGTCCCAATAGTAGCTTCCCATTTTGCCATTTTGGGTGTCCCGTTAATAGCTTTCACTTTTCTTTTTTGATAAAGGAATCTTTACTATTTCCTCCACTCATTCTCTTTCCTACATTATTTTAATACACACAACACTATTATAATTTACTATTCTCTCCACTCATTCTCTCTCCTATTTTCAAATTACACTCACAACATTTTTACTTCCTCCTCATTTTATTAATTTACGTGCACAAAAAATTTGGGCAACTCTTATTGAGACGGAGGGAGTATTATTTATATTTTTTATCTAATTTTCATTTCGATTAAGCGTTTGTTGTAGCAAAAAAAGAGCTGAAAGGTGGTACCATGTCGGGCAGCTTTATTGTAGTCTAGTATGATTGCACACGTATCTGATTTGTACTATTTCATCCATTTATTTTAATATCATGATTTATATTTTCTTCGTTCTAGTTTAATGATTTATATTCTCTTCGTTTCGTTTCCGCTTAATCTTTATCAATTATTCAAATTGACATTTTGTTACAAGTTTTACCTTTTCTAAAATTCTAAAATAAAAAAGGTTTATTAATATTCTATAATATCCACTAACTTTTTTCTCACACATTTAAATTATGGGTTCCACTTGTCATATTCACTCACTTCTTCCCTCTCACAACCCCTCTCCCACTACCATTATTTTTTAATATATATATATTACTTTTTTAATTTGCGTAATTCATCAAAATAATGGTGAAACTTAATCAGGGACGGAGAAAATATTTAGGAAATTAATTAAAGATATTTTAGATATTTTCTTTCATCTTGACCATCTACGTCATCTGACTTCTATTATATTATAAGACAAAATAGAGCGGCGAAAAATACGTTGGTAAGTTTCTTTGGCATTGGACTCTCAGCCCCTCACATCACATTCCATTTGTGCCCAAAACCTTCAATATCAGAGGTGTTCTTCTTTTTCTTTTCTTTTCTTTCTTTGCTGGCTTACATTATAGACCTATTTTCATCAAGTTAAATGACATTTTCTTGAATTTTCCTCATCTGGGTACTTTCTTTTCTGCTGTATTTGTGTTCTTTCTTCCTGAATTTGGTGTATTTTTCTTTTCCAAAGACTTGGGATTTATGTTAGGTTGGTGTTTTTGTGTGTGAAATTTAGTATATTCCTCTGTTCAAGATGTGGGTTTCAAGTGTGTGTGTAAAATTTATTGAGTTTATATATTCAAGATGTGAGCTTTAAGGTTTCTGTGTGTGTGTGTGTGTGTGTGTTTGTGTTGGCATAACTGCTCTTGTTTGCTGATTTTTGGGTGTGATTTTTTTTTTCTCAGGAGGCTGGGTTCTGAGAGGCAATTTTCCCATTCAAATCTGGTATTCATTTACTCTTTTCTTGAAAACTTGTGCTTCTGGCTAAGAAGGGTTTAGTGTATGATCAATGACCTAGTGTCTTTTTTTTTTTAAGTCAACTTTAGTCAACAGCCATGTCTTCATGGATAACATCTTTAGATTGTTCAAACTCCATGATTCATTCTTCAGATAATCTTTCAATTGTTTCAAACTGGTTAAAGTTCATCTTTTTATCTCCATGTTCCCAAAGAGTTCTTCTCTCAAGTATCAATCTTCTTTTCTTGCTCACAATATTGGGATTTGGGATCAAAAAGATATTTTCAAGATTCATCTTGAAAGGCAATTCATCCACTTCCTCCATTAATGAACCTTTCCTTCCGAATCAAAACTCTCGATTTAAAGTCACCCTTTGGTTCTACCTATCTTTGCTTGGGACAGCCTTTTTAGCCATTTCTTACATAGTTCTAAGCATTCTTGCCCTGATCCATGGCACTAAATCTGAATGGGGGCTAGTAGAATCTTTGTTTCGAGTAGCTCAAGCGATAACTTTTGCTTCAATATCAGTTCTTATGGCTCATGAGAAGAAATATGCAGCTGTTTTTCATCCACTGTCCCTTAGGGTATATTGGGTAGCAAATTTTGTTATCGCTACTTTATTTGCTGCTTCGGCTATTACCCGGATGATCTCTTATGGAGATGATTGGGATTCGAGTTTGAGAACTGATGATATAGTTTCGTTGGTTAGCTTTCCGATTTCTTCTTTTCTCTTTGTTGTTGCCATTTTGGGGTCTTCTGGAATTTGTTTGATTACAGAACAATACGAGCAGATTGATTCAACTGTGAGTGGCTATGGAAATGCCTCATGGTTTTCAAGATTGTTTTGGCTTTGGATGAACCCATTGTTGAGTAAAGGATATAAATCTCCTCTAAAGATTGAGGAAGTCCCTTCCCTTCCAAATAGCTACGGGGCTGCAAAAATGGAAGATTTATTCGAAATGAATTGGCCCAAACTTGATGAAAAGTCAAAGAGCCCCGTACGAACCACTCTATTCCGCTGCTTCTGGAAGCGAATTGTTTTAACGGGTTTCCTCTCGGTTATCAGGTTGGGCGTTATGTACGTGGGCCCACTTCTTATACAAAGCTTTGTTAGTTATGTCAATGGCGGTTGGAAGACCAATCTGTTCCAAGGATATTATCTTCTAGCAACACTACTAGTAGCAAAATGTGTTGAAGTTCTCACTTCCCATCACTTAACTTTTGAGTCGAGAAAAATTGGTATGCTTATTCGGTCTAGCTTAATTGCTGCTCTATACAAAAAGGGTGTAAAGTTATCTTGCTCCTCTCGACAATCACACGGGGTGGGCCAGATTACAAACTACATGGCTGTCGATTGCCAGAGACTTGGAGATGCAATGGCAAACTTCCATCCGATTTGGACAATGCCTTTACAAGTTGGAGTTGCTTTGGTTCTTTTGTACCGGTTTCTTGGAGCTTCGGTTCTTGCATCATTGGTTGCAGTAGTTGCGGTTATGTTTCTCACTATGTGGATCACAAAAACAACAAACAGATTAATTATGCTTGGGATGATGAATCAAGATAAGAGGATGAAAGCAACAAATGAGATGCTTAACAATATGCGCGTGATCAAATTCCAAGCTTGGGAGGAGCATTTCAACAAGAGAATTCAATCTTTCCGTGCCCTTGAGTATGGATGGCTTACTAAATTTACCTACTCGATCTCCTTGAACACGGTTGTGCTTTCCATCATTACCCTTGTGATATCCGCTCTTACATTTACGGTTGCACTGTTTTTGGGATTCCCTCTTGAAGCTGGTACTGTGTTCACGGCTACTACTTTACTCAGAATCGTGCAAGAGCCCTTGAATTCGTTTCCACAAGCGTTAGTCTCGTTAACTCAAGCTATAATATCGTTAAAGAGGTTGGATGAGTACTTGACTAGTCGGGAGCTGGATAACGGGTTGGTGGAGAGAGAGGAAGGGTGTGATGGTAATTTTGCAGTAGAGATTAGAGATGGGAGCTTTTCATGGGATGATGAAAGTGGTTCTGAAGTTTTAAAAGATGTGAATCTTTTGATCAAGAAAGGGGAGCTTGCTGCGATTGTGGGAACCGTTGGATCGGGTAAATCCTCCTTATTAGCTTCTGTTCTCGGCGAGCTGAACAAACTCTCAGGAAAGGTAACGATTTCCTTTCATCGTGATATATTGAACTATTTCTCACTCCCTCCGTCCCAAAATGAATGTCTGAATTTTTTTTCAAATTTGCGTTTGTATATATCCTTTCTGAGAGTCATCAAATTTGAATCTTTTTGCTTGTATAGGTAAAAGTTTGTGGGACCACGGCTTATGTGGCACAATCATCGTGGATACAGAACGCAACTATCCAAGAGAACATCTTGTTTGGATCGCCAATGAAGAAGGAAAGATACGAGGAAGTTGTAAGAGTTTGTTGCCTTAAGAAGGATTTTGAAATCATGGAACATGGTGATCAGACGGAGATTGGTGAGCGTGGAATCAACCTCAGTGGTGGACAGAAGCAGCGGATCCAACTTGCTCGAGCTGTTTATCAGGACTGCGATATATACCTTCTTGATGATGTATTCAGTGCTGTTGATGCTCATACAGGATCAGATATCTTTAAGGTTATTGTGATTCCTAATACAGGAGTCAAAATAGGGACAAGCATCCATATGTCCCATAGATCTCTTTTTTTCTAGCTCAAAATGCAAGATCTTGAATCCATATAGTTTTGCAGGAATGTGTGAGGGGAACTCTCAAGGATAAGACCATTTTGCTTGTTACGCACCAAGTTGACTTCTTGCGTAATACTGATCTTATCATGGTAAGTATACTTCCTTTCTCCTAGATGATTTCGAGCAATATTATGATTTCACATTAGCATTCCTTTAGAATTTTTAACACCTCATTTGTCATTTCGGCATTTCGTTAGTTAAAACTCCGTTAGTGAAAAAAAAAATTGTTACATATTTAAAAATTAATTAAAAAATTGTTGCATCTTTTAGACACTAATGAGTACATTTCTTTGTTGTTGGATAAAAATTGCGGAAGTATGTTGCATATAGTTTGCCGTTTGGCCATTTTGTAAATGAAGTTTCCTTGCCTAATGACCAGGTTATGCGAGACGGGAAGATTGTCCAATCCGGAAAATACAATGAGCTTCTTGAATCCGGCCTGGATTTTGGTGCACTTGTAGCTGCTCATGAAACCTCCATGGAGCTTGTAGAAATGAGTGCGACCGTTGAAGATGATAGCACCCCAAGGACCCCGAAGACACCACAATCACCTCATACCTTTGGAATCCAAGGGGAACCAAACGTTGACCTGCCCATTGACCTACCTATTGACCAATCCAAGTCTGAAAAGGGCGATTCAAAGCTCATTGACGAGGAGGAGAGAGAAACCGGTCAAGTCAACTTTGGAGCCTACAAGGAGTATTGGACCGAGCCATTTGGATGGTTTGGAGTAGGTGTCTTTCTCTTTGTATCTATTTTGAGCCAGGCGTCCACCATGTCAAGTGATTATTGGATGCAATACGAGACTTCACCAAGTCATGTTTTCAATCCGTCTCTGTTTATCAGCGTATACTGGATAATAGTTGTGATTTCAGGCGTAATTCTCACACTTAGAACATTTTTCATATCGTTTATGGGTCTGAAAACTGCACAGAGTTTCTTCAGTCAGATTCTACACAGCATCGTCCATGCTCCAATGTCTTTCTTTGATACTACTCCGACTGGAAGAATTTTAACTCGTGTAAGTCCCACAGTGTGTGTGTGTGTTTCTTTAAGTTTTTTTTTATTAATTGATTACTTAATCTATTACAATACTGACACTTAACGATCAGAGCATGGTTGTAGAAATTGATATTTCTTTTTTCTGTCAGGCATCAAATGATCAAAGCATGGTCGATTTCTTCATCCCCTTGATAATGTCTTTTTCAGTCGCACTGTACTTTCAAGTACTTGGTGCCATATTCGTTACATGCCAAAGCGCTTGGCCGACAGTATTTCTGATAATCCCTCTAGGTTGGCTCAATATATGGTATCGGGTAAGGAAACACAAGCTTCGTCTTTTTTTTTCTTTTTTCTATTATATATATATATATATATACACTTATTTCCTTTTTGGTTGTCCCAATATTCTTGTTACTAACCCAAAATAGTCAAAGGGACCCACTTGTCACACTCACTACAAAACTCTCCCTGTCCCACATTTTCTCTCCTACTTTACTTTTCATGCGCACAACACTTTACTTTTTCCTTAATCCCCGGGCATTCAGTTTTAGTAAGAAGAAGATTGTGACGGAGGGAGTATGTATATTAACTCTTCTTTTGTTCATTGTTGGTATTGGTATGCAGGGATACTACCTTGCAACGTCTCGAGAAATAACTAGACTTGACTCAATAACTAAAGCCCCAATTATTCACCATTTCTCAGAAACAATTGCTGGTGTTACAACCATACGTAGCTTTAGGAAACAAGATGAGTTTGTTCATGAGAATATTCGCAGGATTAATGCAAATCTACGGATGGAATTTCACAACAACGGATCAAATGAGTGGCTGGGATTCCGCTTAGAAATGATTGGTAGCTTTATCCTCTGCGTTGCTACTATGTTCATGATCGTGTTGCCTAGCAATATTATCAATAAAGGTATGATTTTTCATGTTTCAACGATTATATATTAAACAGATTTTTTTTTTTTGAGAAACTGACTTGAGCTTTTGTATTCTGTAGCAAATATTGGTTTGTTTCTCTCCTACGGACTGTCGCTGAATATTATGTTATATTATGCCGTATGGACAAATACACTGGTGGAAAATAGAATGGTATCTGTCGAAAGAATAAAGCAGTTTATTTCTATAGTATCGGAAGCTCCATGGAGGATACCGGAAACTCTTCCTTCTCCAGATTGGCCTACCCATGGTAACATAGAGATAAAGGACTTGCAGGTAATTTTACCTATTTTATTTTTTTATTTTATTTTCAATTTCTGATGATACTATCTAGTCCAAACTAGAGTGATGTCGAATCACCTGTGAGAATGACCGAATTAGGGAGAGAGTTCAAGAGAAAAATACAGATCCTGTGAGAAACCACTTCAGTCATAAAACTGAAAAAAATGACTCCTAAAAGTTTATATACACCCACCACACAACCCAGAAACCCCAAACTAATAATAAGAAAATGAAGTAAAAAAAAAATCCAAAAATACGAATTTAAAATTTTGTAAACAGTAAAATGACGCTTTTGCCTCTCAAACGACTCTGGATGGCTAAAATCACGTCTTGACTCCATGACACAGTGACTTGATGTCCTGACCATGTTTTGCAAGTTGTTTGTGAATTTCGAGGTGTTCCGAGACCGACACTCTTCGGACCAAATTACCCATTAGAGGGTGCCCCTTTTAGCAAGTTTAGGCAAAACTACCCTTATCCATGATATAAACTTCCTGACAAGATTTTGCATTGACCTATTTGCAGGTTAGATATCGTCCAGGTACTCCGTTAGTTCTTAGGGGTATATCCGTCAGAATCAATGGAGGTGAAAAGATTGGTGTTGTTGGCCGAACTGGAAGTGGGAAGTCAACTCTAATCCAAGTTTTCTTCAGGCTAGTGGAGCCTTCTGGTGGTAAAATAATAATTGACGGAGTTGATATTTGCACTCTAGGCCTTCATGATCTCAGGTCTCGTTTCGCTATTATTCCTCAAGATCCTGTTCTTTTTGAAGGAACTGTTAGAAGCAATATTGACCCACTTGATTTGCATTCAGATGAAGAAATATGGAAGGTATTTCTATATAATCTTGTTTTTCATTAATTTTGGACTATGTATAAACAGTTTATAATATCAGATAATGCTACTCCCTCCGTCCCAAAAATTCATTTTGGGACGGAGGGAGTATGTATTAACCTCTCTCAAAGATCCGATACATTTCATTTTTTCTTTAGAGTCTTGAACGGTGCCAACTAAAAGACGTGGTGGCTGCAAAGCCTGAAAAACTATATGCCTCTGGTTGGTCTCTCTCTCTCTCTCTCCCTCTCCCTCTCTCTCTCTCTCCCTCTCCCTCTTTCTCTCTCTCTCCTCTACAAAATTTACTGATATCCCAACCTTTTCACTCTTTAATAGTGGTTGATAGTGGAGATAATTGGAGTGTTGGGCAGAGACAACTGCTGTGCTTGGGGAGGATCATGCTGAAGCAAAGTAGGATATTGTTCATGGATGAAGCAACAGCATCCGTTGATTCTCAAACCGATGCTCTGATCCAAAACATCATTCGTAGCGACTTCTCAGCTTGCACAATCATTACTATTGCTCACAGGATACCATCAGTAATTGATTGTGATCGGGTGCTAGTTATTGATGAAGGTAAAATTTCCAACTCATTTAGAAATATTAAGATTCTAATATTGAAACCATTCAAAAAAAAAATAGCGTTTGGACAACTCGACAGAAGGGTAATCTTGTCTTCTTTATGCAATGGCGTATGATGATAATGTCGTTTCAACTCTGTTGTGATTGTGCAGGGTTGGCCAAGGAATTTGACAGACCAACGAACTTGATCGGACGGCCTTCATTATTCGGAGCATTAGTTAAAGAGTACGCAACAAGATCAGTAGACGCATGAAACACACACACGCGCACACACACACAGACACACAGACACACATCTTTAGACGCATGCATTTTCTGCAATCGCGCGAGGAAATGAATTTGCAGAGTCCATGTTGGATAGCTCTGTAGGTGATAATAACTACGACTATGTTACAAGATTTTCCGGCCAGTTTGCTGGATTAATAAGAACTTATGTCAAAGATGTAAGTTTTGATGTGTTTAAAGTAGCGGCAGAGATGATATGTAGAACATGTTTCTGAGGTTAGTGCTTGCTTGTACTCCAAAGTACAACAGCTTCTGCTTGTTCTGGTTTTTGTTTAATTAGAAATTCTCCAGGAATGGAGAAGGTAGTTGGAGATCATGGATGTTTATGATATTTTTTATTTGGAAAATATTGTAAGAATAATTTTTTTTTTTTTTTTTTTTTTTTTTGAGTTTTTAACGACCTCGCCGGTGTAGTAAATCATCGCACCTACGGTAGAACCAATTGAGAGTGAATTAATGGATTCCTTTTCCCTGCCTCACGGCATCCAAGTTGAGAGAGGCTAAGAGCATCCGTAGTCATGAATTTTAAAATTTGAGTCATGTCGTTCCTCTCTCCTCCAGCTCAGCTCCACGTCATCAGTCATCAATAATCACAACTCCAGATAATTTTATCTCTATTTATGATAAAAGTCATCAGTTTTTCTCTCCCACTTTTTACTATACACCTCCATGTTTTCTCTTTCCTACTAATTTATAGTACATTTATTACTACCATATATAATTATTAATTATTGTACTATATAGTACATTTATAGTACATTTATTACTACCATATATAATTAGATGGAGATGTGGCTCATATGATTAAAGCAGGTTGGTTGAAGTGGAAGAGTGTCACAAGGTTTCTATGTGATCGCGGCATACCCAATAGATTAAAGGGAAAATTCTACCGCACGGCAATTAGGTCGGCATTGCTTTACGGCACCGAATGTTGGGCCGTGAAACAGTGTCACGTGCATAAGATGAATGTGGCGGAGATGCGTATGCTGCGATGGATGTGCGGTCATACAAGAAATGATCGATTGGGGAATGAGGTGATCAGAGGTAAAGTAGGAGTTGCGCCCATTGAGGATAAAATGAGGGAAAATTGTCTAAGGTGGTTTGGACATGTGAGAAGGAGACTGAGTGATGCACCAGTTAGGAGGCAGGAACAGTGGAGAAATGATAAAATGGCGAGGGGTAGGGAAAGACCCAAATAAACTTGGATTAGAGTAATTGAAAAGGATATGAGTTTACTTGGAGTGGATGAAAGTATGGTGTTGAAGAGGCCGGAGTGGAGGGCAAAAATCCATGTGGGGGGTTGATTTTTTTCTTGATTTTTATTTTTATTTTTATTTTATTTTTATTTTTATTTTTTATTTATTATTAATATTTTTATTTTATTTTTTTTGATTTTTTTTTTGATTTGTATGTTTATTTATTTATTTATTTATTTTTATTTTTATTATTATTATTTATTTATTTATTTATTATTATTATTTTTATTTATTTATTTTTTATTTATTTATTTATTTTTCACGATGACATATGAGAATTCATGTTAGCCGACCCCAAATTATTTTGGGACTAAGGCTTTGTTGTTGTTGTTGTTGTATTGTACTATATAAACGATTAATTATAAATTTTATTATAATTAATTATTTTATTAATTATAATAAAATAATTAATTTGATTCTATTTATACATTTGCACAATTCAAATCAATTGTGTGAGAGAGAGAGAGGGGAGGAGAGAGAGAAATATTGTAGCATATTTTGTCATTTACGGAGTATGACCCACTATGACTCCATGGCTTAGTACAAATATATTTTGAATTTTGTCATCTATGCCATGTGAATTTGTCATGAATGAAGATGGCATGGCTTCACCTTAGCACACGCCGTGAGTAATTGCCATGGTTGCAGATGCTCTGAAGGCTTTCAAACAAATCGTAAGCTTAACCGATACTGACAAATAAACAACCGGCAATGACTAGGCCTTAAACCACTCGGCCAGCTCTCCCACCTAATGATTATGAAGGCCGGAGGATTGGTTCATAATAATTATGACGGCCGAAGGATTGGTTCGACGACAGTTTTAATATCGTATAAAGTAAGCGCTAGAATCCCAGCATAGCTTGGCATTATTTTGGTATTAATTATTTAATTTTAGATCTTTTTTAAGCAGAATAAATATTCTCAAAACATGTTTATATAAAGTTTTTAAACATGAATTGAATTTACTCCGTACCAAAACAAATATGTATTCCCTTTGTCCCATAGAATCTTACCCACTTTGTCATTTAGGGCGTCCCATTTATAAGTCACACTTTCTAAAAAGAAAACTTTTTAATACTTCTTTATTCATGGGACCCACTTGTCATACTCACAACAACTATCCACTTACTATTCTCTACCCCACTTTCTCTCTCCTACCCACTCACAACTCCTACTTTAATAACATTATTCATTATTCTTCGCGCGTAACAGTAAATGGGTAAGGTTTTATGAGACGGAGGGAGTATTATTTATTTACTGGACATTCTAAAATTGTTTATATTTAATAAATTTTATCGACAAATATATATAAATATTTCATTCACTTTCTGAATTTTTAATTTTGAAAGCTTCAATTGAAATGTAAAAAAGAAATGAGAAGAATATGAAAACAATGGTTTTAAAAATAGATATTTATTTTGAAATAAATTATTTTAATAAATAGATAGTATTTATTTTGAGATAGAAGGTTTAATATTTTTCCTTTTTATAAATTAGTCTCATAATAAATGTTAAAATTTATTCTTTCGACTATTTAAGAGATGTGCTTTATTTATTTTAAGAAACGATTTATTTTTATTAATGTGTGTAAACTTATTTTTTATTTCGAAACAAATAAACTATATAAAGATAAAATAAAAAAACGCTACATTTATTATGAAATGCACAAAGTATATTCACAAGATTTAGAATATTCAATTGCTAAAAATATAGAGTTGTTCTTATAAAAAACGCGTTTGTTTCTAAGTTTAAGGAAAAATTATTTTTACACTGGCACTTAATAATACATGAACTGGCACTTTTCACACTGTCACTTTTTTATACTAATACTGGCATTTTTTTACTATACACTGGCACTCTTTATATTGACACTTAATATACATGCACTGACACTTTTTACACTGACACTTTGTTACACTAATACTGACACTTTGTTAAACTAATGACACTTTTTTACACTGGCACTTAATATACATACACTGACACTCTTTACACTGACACTTTGTCACACTAACACTGACATTTTTTACACTGACACTTTTTTACACTAACACTGACACTAGCGGGGAAAACAAAACACGTTTTTTCTAAGCTGAAGTATGAAGATGTTGAAGCAGGCGCTGTACAAGTAGGCGACCGCCCAGCTGAAGTGGGCGACCGCCCAACTTCTTTTCCCAGCAACACGAAAACCTCTGTACAAGTGGGCGACCGCCCAGGCAGAGTGGGCGACAGCCCAGCTTTAAAACCCAACGAGGCTAAAACCTTTGTACAAGTGGGCGACCGCCCAGGCCCAATGGGCGGCCGTCCAGGAGCAGATCTGACGTGATTTTATTTCCTTTCCCTGTTGATTCCTTTGTCAATTAGGTTTCCTTTTGTTAATTCCTGTTCAGAATTGAACTCTTTAGATCAGGATTTTATTGTAATATATATATTCACAAGTTGATCAATGAGAATTCAAGTTTAGGGAAAATCATAAATTGTTTTCCTACATGGTATCAGAGCGATATCATACACAAGTTTGAATCAATGGCGAGGAACGATGCTATCGTCAATAATCCCCCTAAAATCGAATATAATTCTCCATTTTACCTTGGTCCTCAGGATAGGCCAGGAGATTTTATTACTCCTACTCGTTTCAATGGTGAAAATCACGATGATTCTGTTGGGTTTTGGGGTTACAAACGCATAGGAAGACTTAGAAATAACAACAAAACCCTAGCCCTTGAAATCCGTCTAACATGAATAGTTAAAACCATGAAATAGAATTTAAGTACCTTAATGCGATTATGTTGATCTTTCAAAAACGGATCTTGGATTCAAATCTTATTTGAATCGATGAACAACCTTCGAATCTTTGAACCGTTCATGAAACTTGGATCTTCTCCTTGTTCTTTACCTTGTGATGAATCAACAAACGAAAGGCTTCAAGCTCTTGGTGATTAACTTATCACCCTCTATCGGTAATCCACACGCGAACGAATCCAAGAACACCTTCTTGTTGGATTGCTAGATGATCCTCTTGATTATTGAATCAAAATTCAATAATCAAAGCCAAAACTATGGAACAATTTGGGACTTTTGATTCAAAATCAAAATCAAAATCTAGAGTTTCATAAACCTAGGATTATGATGTGTGTGTGTGGAAAATTATGGTTGCAAGGCTGTATTTATATCCCATATAAATCTCCTAACAATTAGGGCAGAAACCTTGTAAAACACCAATTTCTTCCTAGCCAAGGAAAATCGTACGGACACGAAATTTGGCCTTGGCACGAGTCGTGCCCTTTGCTTTCACTCGTGCTCACGAGTCGTTCCTTGAGCCCCAACTCGTTCTGATCAAAACAAGACAAAAACCAAGTCGTGTCTCAGCCTTGGTCACGAGTCGTTTTCCATGGCACGAGTCGTGACCCAGGGCACGAGTAGTGCCAGAACCCAAATTTCCAATTTTCAGCATGAATCAAATTCGTTCTTTTGTGTGTGACCCAGTAGGAATTATATTTTATGTTGGCAGTGAGTTGAAACATCAACCTCACAAGACATAAGTGACTTCTAGCAAATCATTATGTCCACCCAATTAAATATAACATCAAAGCTTGACTCCTTAATAGATCCAATGTCATAATCCCTTTGTCCACGATGTTCAATTGAACATAAGTCATGGTCTATGTCAACTCATTATGTTCAATGCTTTCTCGATTCCAAATATGTTGATAATCCAAATGCATTTGATCTCTATCAAATCACTTGAGTATGGCCATACATTTCATCAACATTATTCATCGAGGGGCCCAAGCAAACATCTCTCTTCATACGAGGGACAAATCTCATCTTAACTTATCATTCTTCCCTACAAGAATTCAATCGTACTAACATAGCCCTTATTGATATCCGATTAAAGATAGTGTTAGACTACATTAAACACAACGTTCATCGTGTGGAAGACGATGATAATCTCAGGTACAAAGGATTCAATAACACGACTATCAAGAAATTTAATCATGACAACAGACCATGCTATAAATCTCATAAGTAGGTCAAGTCCAGTACTCGTTCTCTAGCAAGTACCCATAAGTGTAATGTGCATCTCCATGCATATAATCATCTCCATGATTATCCATTACCAACTTATACTAGTTGTTCACAACATCTAGGGACGCATTTCAATATAATAAACATGTAAACATATAATGAACCAAATAATCTTTCTCTATAATAAACGATAAAGATGATACATAACGGTTTAAGTTAAACATAACTAAAGCCTAGGGCATTACACCAACAATCTCCCACTTGCACTAGGCTCCATCTATGTATCGAATACCCATGGACTTAACATTAACATCATGCTTCTGCCTGTGCGAGGGTCTTTGTAAGTAAATCCCCAATGTCATCATCGATTGATACTTTGCATATCTCAACGTCTTCTCATTCTAATGAATTCTTTGAAAAACGTCTAAGTATGTGTTTGGATCGCTGTTGTGACCTTGGTTCCATTGCTTGCACTAATGGCACCACAATTGTCACAACAAAGTTCCACCAATTAGTGATACTTGGAACATTTCCAAAATACTAAATGAACTTTTGATCAAAACTGCCTCTTTAGCTACATCATATGTTGCTAAAATTCGGCCTTAGTTGTAGAATTGGCTACAATTTTCTGCTTGGAACTCTTCCAACCAAACCGTACCTCTAATAAGCATAAACACAAATCCTAATTGCGATTTTAAATTAACTTTGTTAGTTTGGAAGCTAGCATCTATGTAACCCTTACAACAAGATTAACTTCCAACCTTTCAAATACCAAGAACGTATCTTTAGTTCTTCTTAAGTACTTAAGGATTGTCTCAACTGCCATCCAATGGTTCACATCAGGATCAGATTGGTAGCGACTCGTCATGCCTATAGCATACGAGACGTTGGGTCTAGTACAAATCATGGCATATATGATAGATCCAAATGTTGAAGCATATGGAACTTCATTCATTCCCTTTTGCTCACCAGTTGTCATAAGATAATGAGTAATGCTAAGAGAAACACCATGACCCATTGACAAGTTACTTTTCTTAGACTCTTCTAAGAATCTTATAAATGCGAGTACTATGACTCAAACCAATTTATCCTTTTAGATCTATCTCTATAGATCTTTATGCCAAGGATGTAAGCGGCTTCACCCATATCTTTCATTGAGAAAACTTTCCTTGACCAAGACTTGACAGTCTTAAGTGTCGGAACTTCGTTTTTCCAATCAAAACAATAGAAATAATACTACGCTCCCACTGAATTTCATGCATACACAAGGTCCATCTTCGTATTTGATGAAGTCAAACTCTTTGACCGATTCATCAAAATGAAGATTCCAATTCCTCGAAGCTTGCTTCAACCCATCTTATGGATTTTTGCTTCAACCCATCTTAAGGAGGAATTGAACCTTGTAGGACATGGTTCATATGTTTTAAATCTCAATATAATAAACATGTAAACATATAATGAACAAAATAATCTTTCTCTATAATAAACGATAAAGATGATATATAACGGTTTAAGTTAACATAACTAAAGCCTAGGGTATTAGACCAACAGATTGGGCTAGTGATACGAAGACAGCCCTTGAAGCTCGCCGAAAATTTGGTTTTCTAGATGGTACGATTACTCAACCTGTTCTTCCCTGCACCACCTCTGATTGGAATACTATTCATGCTATGTTGATTTCTTGGATCATGAATACTATTGAATCCAATGTTAAAAGCACTCTCTCAAAATATAGAGATGCTAAACGTTTATGGGACTCTCTAAAAAATCGGTATGCTGTGGTTGATGGTCCACGCATTCAACAATTGAAGGCTTTTATTGCTCGTTGTGAGCAAACTAAGGGCATGTCGATGGCCACATATTTTGGTAAATTAACTGGGTTGTGGGAAGAACTCCATAGCCATGAACCTTTGATTAATTGCACTTGTTGTGACAATTGCATGACTGCTCAACAACATGCGGATCGCAGAGAGATAGGCAAGCTTCCTCAATTTGTTATGGGTTTGAATTCCGAGTATCATGCCAATACTCGCACCAATATTTTGTCTATGGATCCTCTTCCTGGTCTTGACAGGGCATAGAAATTGGTAGCTCAGGATGAGCGGGTTCGTCTTGCCAAACCTGTTCTTGAAGATGTTGTTAGTTTTGCTGTTTGTACTGGTGGAGCTCGTGGTTGCGACAACCCTGATAAATCTCATCTCACATGTACTCATTGTAAGAAGACGGGTCATGATAGTACCACATGTTTTGAATTTCATGGATATCCAGATTGGTGGCTTGAGCAACGCAAATCCAATGCTCGCGGCGGTGGTCGTCCGTAAAATGGGCGAGGAAGGGGTTCTCCTCGCGGAAGCATCGGAACTACGACACCGGATTGTGGCCCTATTACTGTTGGTGCAGCTGCTGTAGGATCTCCATCTGTGGCTTCTTATTCATCATTTACAGCTGAGCAATGGCAGGCTTTGGCAAGCCTTGTCGGTAATTCCCAAATCTCAAATGATCGTCTCCATGGTAAGTTTGATTCAACTTTATGGGTACTTGATACAAGTGCTTCAAATCATGTAACCGGAAACGCCTCGTGTCTTCTTAATTCTCGGACTATACCGGCTTGTCCTGTTGGTTTGCCTAATGGGGCATCGATTTTGGCTCATACGGAGGGATCCGTTCGTCTGACGGACACCATTACTCTCTCTCATGTTCTTTTTATTCCGAATTTAAGCTGCAATTTAATTTCAGTATCTCAACTGTCTGACGATATTCATTGCACTGTCCAATTTAATTCATCTATGTGTGCTATACAGGACCTAACGAGGAACCTGATTGTAATGGGTGTTAGGCGGGATGGACTCTACTACCTTCGCGGCACATCTTCATCATATAATGTCTCTGTTACCGGATCGCCTTATGTGTTGGAGCTGTGGCATAATCGCTTGGGGCACCCTTCAGAGAATGTAGTAAATCTTCTTCCCTCCGTTTGTGGTACTTCTGGCAGTTTACCTAAACCTTGTGATACCTGTTTTAGGGCTGAACAATCTAGAGATAGTTTTTCGGTTAGTGACCATAAGTCCACTAGAATTTTTGAGAAAGTTCATTGTAATTTATGGGGTGCATACACTCATTCTTCTTCTTGTGGTGCACGGTATTTTTTAACTTTAGTAGATGATTTTTCCCGAGCTGTTTGAGTTTATTTGTTGGTTGATAAAACCGAAGTTTTTCGTATGTTTATGGCTTTCATTGCAATGGTTGAACGTCAGTTTTCTCAGAAAATTAAGGTTGTCCAATCTGATAATGGGACTGAATTTAATTGCATGCTTGATTAATTCTTTTCCACTGGCATTACTTTCCAAACATCTTGTGTTGGTACCCCTCAATAAAATGGTCGAGTCGATCGGAAGCATCGTCACATTCTGAATGTTGCTAGAGCGCTTAGATTTCAGGCTCATTTACCTATTTTCTTTTGGGGAGAAGCAGTTCTTACTGCTGCTCATTTGATTAACCGAACTCCCACTCCCCTCTTAAGCAATAAGACTCCCTATGAGATTTTGTTCGAAAAATTGCCTTTCTTTGACTCTCTTCGGGTTTTTGATTTCTTGTGTTATGCTCATAATCAGAAAGCGAAAGGAGATAAGTTTGCTAGTCGTAGCCGAAAATGTATATTTGTGGGCTACCATCTAGGCAAAAAGAGGTGAAAGTTGTTCGATCTAGAGACAAAAAAACTTTTTGTCTTCCGGGATGTGAAGTTCTTTGAGAACAATTTTCCTTACAGTGATTTGTCATCAGTGCCTCATTCCCCAGATTATGTGGAGACTCTTAACCAAGAGGCTGATTTTGCCTTTCTTGATTATCCGTACATGGCAGATGTTGTTTCTGAACCTTTGACAGTGGCTCCTGCAGACGTATCTGATCCCGTGCCTACAGTTTCTGCATATATTACCTCTACAGAGGACTCACCTGCTTCTACGACAGATACCTCTCCATCTGAGCAAGATGCTTTAGGGAGGTGCATGCGTACGAAAGTACCCTCCGTTCTTCTTCGGGACTACATTGTTGCTACTGTCACTTCTGCTAGTCCATCCCCCAAACAATCCACTCCAGTCGGCTCCTCAGGTACTCCTTATCCTATAGCTCACTATATAAATTGTGACAGTTTTTCTGTGAAATATCGCAACTTCCTTGCAGCTATTACCTTGGCTAAAGAGCCTAGGACTTTTCGTGAGGCAATGTCACGAAGGAATCTATGCAGGCTGAAATTCGTGCCTTGGAAGATAATGGCACATGGACTATGGTTCATCTACCGCATGGTAAACATGCTCTTGGTAGCCAGTGGGTCTATCAGATTAAGTACAAGTCTGATGGTACTGTTGAATGGCTTAAATCTCGATTGGTAGTTCTTGGTAATTATCAGAAAGAATGGATTGATTACACGAAAACTTTTTCTCCTGTGGCCAAGATGGTCATCGTCCGAGCCTTTCTTGTCATTGCTGCCTCAAAGAATTGGGAACTGCATCAAATGGATATGCATAACGCTTTCCTGCATGGTGATCTTCAGGAAGAGCTCTACATGAAACCTCCTCCAGGTTTTCATTCCAATCAGCCTAATATGGTTTGTCGCCTTCGCAAATCCCTTTATGGCCTGAAACAGGCCCCGCATTGTTGGTTCGCTAAGCTGGTGGCTTCCTAGAAACACTATGGATTCTTGCAGTCTTATTTTGATTATTCCCTGTTCACATTCACTAAAGGAACGATTCATATGAATATTCTTGTGTATGTTGACGATCTTATTATAGCTGGAAACGATTCCGCTGCCTTACAGTCTTTCAAAAAGTATCTAAGTGAATGTTTCAAGATGAAGGACCTTGGCCCCTTTAAGTATTTCTTGGGAATTGAAGTTGCTCGTAGCTCCTCTGGTCTCTTTTTGTGCCAACGCAAGTAGACATTGGACATTATATCCGAGGTTGGGCTATTGGGAGCAAAGCCATCAAGGTTTCCCATTGAACCGAATCATAAACTTGGCCTTGCCACTGGTGATCTTCTGGATGATCCAGAACGTTATAGACGATTGGTTGGTCGTCTCATTTACTTAGCAGTCACTCGTCCAGATTTGGCATATTCGGTTCATATTTTATCACAATTTATGAAAGAACCTCGCAAGGATCATTGGGATGCGGCATTGCGAGTTGTTCGTTATCTCAAAAGCACACCTGGTCAGGGCATTCTTCTTCGTGCTGATAGTGAGCTCATGCTACAGGGATGGTGTGACTCGGATTGGGCCGCTTGCCCTATTACTCGACGTTCTCTTTCTGGATGGCTTGTGTTTCTTGGTCATTCTCCTATCTTGGAAGACGAAGAAACAAACTACTGTGTCTCGTTCGTCTGCCGAGGCCGAATACCGTTCTATGGCGACCCTTACCTGCGAATTGAAATAGTTGAAGGGATTACTGTTGAGCCTTGGTGTACATCATCCGTAGGCAATCAACATCTTCTGCGATAGTCAGCCGACTCTTGATATCGCTAAGAACCCCATATTTCATGAACGGACAAAGCGCATTGAAATTGACTGCCACTTTGTTTGTGACGCCACTTCGGATGGTCTTATTTCTCCTTCCTATGTTCCTACTAAAACGCAGCTGGCGGATATTTTTACTAAAGCTCTCGGAAAACAACAGTTTGATTAACTTGTTAGCAAGTTGGGCATTCTTAATCCCCATGCTCAACTTGAGGGAGGGTGTGAAGATGTTGAAGTAGGCGTTGAAGCAGGTGCTGTACAAGTGGGCGACCGTCCAGCTCCTTTTCCCAGCAACACGAAAACCTCTGTACAAGTGGGCGACCGCCCAGGCAAAGTGGGCGACCGCCCAGCTTTAAAATCCAACGAGGCTAAAACCTCTGTACAAGTGGGTGACCGCCCATGCCCAGTGGGCTGCCGCCCAGGAGCAGATTTGGCGTGATTTTATTTCCTTTCCCTATTGATTCCTTTGTCAATTAGGTTTTCTTTTGTTAATTCCTGTTCAGAATTGAACTCTTTAGACCAGGATTTTATTGTAATCTATATATTCACAAGTTGATCAATGAGAATTCAAATTTTAGAAAAATCATAAATTGTTTTCCTACTTGGTATCAGAGTTGGTCCAAATTGATGTTGGGCTTAAGTTAACCCGTGTTGAGTTTGAAGTCCACGTGTAGTGTCAAGTTACCGGCCTACACGTGAGGGAACGTGTTGAAGTCCCACGTATCTCACATCAATTTGAAAAATAAAATTGATCGAATATATAAATTGACTACCCCTCAACCCCTTAAGTTAAAGCGTTTTTTTTTTTTCTGATTTTGACAAAAATATACTGTATATTGAAAAGAAGTCCAAAATATTTCCCAAACCATGAACACACACACCGGCAAAACACACACCTGCAAAACACACAGACACGCACAATAACACAAGTGCTCTCTCTCTCTCTCTCTCTCTCTCTCTCTCTCTCTCTCACACACACACACACACGGTTGCTGCTCATAACTTCAGCTCTCACATTCAACCCCCCCCCCCTCCCAAAAGAATCACCCTAAAACCTAATTCCATCCTCTATCCTCCAAATTATAAACTAGGGTTTGTCTTTTCACACATTCTGCCCCAAATTTTCATGTCCCACAATTCGAACCCTCCTCCTCAACAATGCTAACATCCCAATGACTCCCATTTTCCTTCTACGGTTTCCAAAATTCAGCATTTTGATCACCCAATGGGGGCCCTAACATTAACCAGCAATCGCAAACGTGCAGACTGCGATCAACCTTTCACCTCAATCAGCAAATCCCAGTGTCCTTCCATACGGAATTCCAATTATTCTCACCTCTCGAAGAAGCACAAGGTTTCGAATTCTTCGATGAATGGAACCCCCGATGGAGCTGTCAGCTCGAAAAGTGTAGCTTCAAGACTTCAACTGTATCCCGATGTTACTCAGGAAATTGAGCGGGAAGTTCATGCCCCTACAAGATTTGATAGGTTTGGGTTTTCCACGAAAAAGGAGGCTTCAGGAGGAGATGGAATCGGGAATGTTCTTGCGAGAAAATACAATATTGCAAAAAGTAGTGTGTTTGGTAGTTTACGGTATTTTGGTAAAGGGAAAGAGGTGATTGATGTTGATGATGATGAAGAGGGTGGTAGTCGAAATGAGAATGCTGTGGTTGAGGGAGATTCTAGTTTAGAGGTGATTGAGGTTTTGGAAGAAGAGCAGGAGTTGAGAAAGAGGGAGGAGGAAGAGATTGCTGCGAAGTATTGGGAATTGGATGGGAAGGCCGGGATTGAAGAAAACCCTAGTTCTTCATCGGTGGTAGTTTTGGGTTTGACCGATGGGAAACTGTTGGAATCATTGTCATTGGACCGGGGCGTTGAGGTTTGGGATGAGAATAATGATATCCCTGTATATAAGAAATTGTACAATTCTGCTAAAAAGGGTGGTGATGATAAGTTGAGCACGTTGCAGTGTCAAATTAAGGTGAAAGAGAAGCTGTTGGAGACACTTCAGCTATTGCGCCCTGCTAAGAAGCAGGAGGTTAGATGTTTATCTTTTCCTGTGTTGAAAGAAAAATATGTATATTTTTTATAGGTTAAATTTAATGTTTAAATTATCCTATGGAGCCAAAGACTCGCTATTTTTTGGCTTGGGAATATGATGGAATAAAGCAAAATGACTCACTATGGGTGGGAGCCTTTGCGGCACTGGGGTAATGATGTCGTTATTGTTATCCTTTTGTTATTGAGTAGTATTTGGTAAACTTTATTGTTTGAATTTTTAGGATGTAACCAGTGAGGCCTTTTTGCCACTTAATGAGGACGAAGAGGCTGAAATTGCTTGGGCATTATCTAAGGCCGCTCGGTACGATTTCTGGTGCATGAATATATTTAGATTTTGGACAAATATATGAGTAAAAGTTGCCAGGAGGGTGCAACCTATTTACAGTTGAGGTAATCTGTTATCAAAGGTGCTTCTTGTAATTTGTTGGGGTTTAATTTTTGCAGGAGGACGGTTTTGGTCACTCATGAGAACTCTAATATTCAAATTACTGGAGAACTGTTACAGTGTTTAAATCCACGTGCATGGTTGAACGATGAGGTGATCTTTCTTTACAATTGTTATCTATTTAATCGACTACTTAAATTGGTGATCTTGAAGTGCAATTTTTCTTTTTTTGATAGGTTATTAATGTGTATCTCGAGTTACTGAAAGATAGGGAAAAAAGGGAGCCCAAAAAGTATCTGAAATGCCATTTCTTCAACACATTTTTCTACAAGAAGGTTGGTTGATGTCACTTTCAAACCTTTTATTTGTTACATTTTCTTTCTATGTATGGAATATATGTGTATACTTTATACTTATATCAGATATAAATGAAACTATGAATAGAAAGAGTGGACGGTATATTAGTTCTTCGGTCGTAGACCTCGTGGTGACTACTAATGATATATTCCTTGATTGACATAATTACTCCAGTTCATCATAATAAGCCACAGTGCACAATGTGTCAGATTTCCGCAAAAGGAAACGAGCACATCTCCTTTCATGCACAAACTCAAGTTCTTACACAGGTCTCAACCTTAAAAAAGTTTATGCAGTGTGTCCTCTCTAGTCTAGTTAAAGAACCATTATGAACACCCTCATTTATTGGCATTCGGTGTCATGCTTATTCGCAGTTTAGATGCATTGGTCTTGAGGGGAATTGAAATCGAAAGCGGAACTTAGAATGGGAGAGGGAAATAATGTTGGCGTTACCCTAGGAGCTGGCCCTGAAAGCATGATATTAACATGTACAGTATTAGTTTAGTTTTATTTTTTCGTCAAGGAAACTGATTTGGAGTTAGCAACAAGCGTTTAACAATTCTGTTTCAACTTGCGACTTGTTTTAACTGGATCATATGATATACTCCCTCTGTCCCTAAATCAATGTCGAAAAAAAATTCAAATTAGCTCTTGATCAAAAGCAAATTCGAAAAAAAAAAAAAATCAACATTCATTTAGGGACGGAGGGAGTATATTTTTTTTCGTAACAGAACTTATGTTATAACATTAACCGCTCAGGATATATTAAGTTCCCCCCCCTCCCCAATATGGAAATATATTACGGAGTATAAATTAGCCATAACTATTCGGTTATTGTATCATAATTCAAACTTGATTTTCATGTCAATTCAGTTAATTAGTTTCATATATAACACATATGGTCTAATAATAAAAAAACATATGGTACCAGTACCTTTTTGTTGCAAACTTACAAGGGGGGGGGGGGGAATTAACAATTAGTAGAACACATCTTTTCTCTTTATGAGTTGGGTGAGAGAGGATGATGAAGAGATTAGAGCGGCTATAAAAAAAGAAATAGCAAGTGGTATATTTTTCGTCAGCGAGTGTATTGACGAGAGAGAGAGAGGGGTCATGACAAGCTACTAATAATACCCCAAATATCAAGAGCATATTAGGAAATACATAAGCTAAGAGTAAAGTAGCCACATCATATTTTAAGTGGACTGACTGAATACTTTGATTTGCCTGCTATCACCGTTACGGACTTTTAGGGACATGATGAGTTATAGGAGAGGCCAATGTATGACGTGTCCTGATTTATCATCTTAATTGTTTTAGCAAGGTAGCTTATCTAAGTGGTAATTAGATGCCAGTGCAGTTTACTATTAATTGATTATGTTTTTCTATTATTATTTGTTTGTGTATCTCATTGTCTTCGTCTATATGTAGTACCATCCTATATTTTTACCCTTTTATATGAAAATCTTTGTCTAGTTAATAGGTGGAAGGACTGGTTATGACTACAAATCAGTTCGAAGGTGGACTACCCAAAAGAAGTTGGGTTACTGCCTCGATGAGTGCGACAAGGTAAATATTTTCACATGTTTCTTCTTCATTGTTATTTTATCTTTCTAATGATCTTTTGCTTTCCTTCAGATATTTGTACCTGTCCACAAGGAAATACATTGGTGCTTAGCTGTAATCAACAAGAAAGAGGGAAAGTTCCAATACCTCGACTCTCTGGGAGGAGTTGATAGGCATGTAATGAAAGTATTGGTATGTCTTGTCATCTTTTCTGAAATGATTTCAGTCCATTCTATTCTTATCTAAAAAAATCTTTAAGGGAACTCCCTTGAAGAATAATTGCGACAATTTACAACTATTAAAGCATAGTCTTCTTACTGTGTCCAGGCTCAGTACATCGTGGACGAGGTGAAAGACAAAAGTGGGAAAGATATTGATGTTAGATCCTGGAAGAAGGAATATGTAAAGGACTTGCCTAAGCAGGAAAACGGGTATGTAATTTATAATTGTTCATTTTTCCAAAACGTTATGATACCAAAAATAAAAAGAAACCGAGGTTACTCCATATTAATTGCAGATTTTGAAGTTAATTTTATTAATTAATAAAAGATAAACCTTCTCCTTCAGGCAATCAGGCTTATGAACTTGAAGATGAATCTTTATGTTTAATACATTTTTGAAGTACCAATATTGAGACCCTTTCTTCTTCTTCTTTTGGTATCCAACCACAGCGGTGATACGTGAGAGTCAACATTTTTGCTTGTGTTTAATATTTAATGGTGTAATCTAGTTTGCTTAGGCTTAATTTTTTTTTTTTGAGTATCCTTTGTAGTGATCTTCTCACAATGAATATGTTGGTGTAATCCTGTAAACAGGTTTGACTGTGGTATGTACATGATCAAGTACGTGGACTTCTATAGCAGGGACAATGGACTCTGCTTTAATCAGGTAAAACATCTTTCTTAGCTTGTGGTTTTTGTTATAAATATTTACATCTATATGAATCAAAACACATACTTTTGAAGGAAAAATGTGGGCAAGGGAGGTTCTTGAAATAGGTTTGAATCATGTTGCTGGTCTTCTGTGAATTCTCATGTATTCTTTGAGGTTATAGACTGGAAGCGATTATATTAAGCGAAGTTTGTGGATGATTTGGTTCTCATTGAAGGTGTGAGGCATTAGTATATACTAGTACTCCCTCCGTCCCTAAATGAATGTCCAAATTTCTAAAAATTTTATTTCAAAATGAATGTCAAATATTTTAGAAAGTCATTAAATCCTCCCTCTACATACAACAAGTTCTAACTCACACTTAGACACACTATGCAATATTGTGAGATTATTAAGGGTTGTTATGTACTTATGTTACTAAAATGGCTTAGGGTCAGCTTTTAGCAAATGTCCCTTCAAAGGGAAATTTTGACATTCATTTAGGGACGGAGGGAGTAATATTTTACTCCCTTGGCCCCACTCATATTTGAAGTCAACATATTGAGAATTATAATAGTTTACCATAAGCAACCTAAATCTTAAGAATAACAAAATGTTCCTAATCTTAAGCTGAATTTTAAAGTTCATTTCCAAGGACTCGAATTGAAATAGAAAGTGGGAGTTTTGAGTTGAAGCGAGAGCATATGCAAAAGAACGGTTCTTTTCTCAATTTTTGGCTATGTTTGCCTGAATCAATACATCATCGGCAGCTTGGGTAGCCCCGCTATAAATAAAACTACTTGCTATACAAAGTTTGTCCAAGTAATTGTTACTCTTGAGGCATAATGGGCCGGCCTCTGACGTGTTTTTTTTTTTTCAAGGAGCATATGCCATACTTTCGGAGAAGGACCGCGAAGGAGATATTGAGACTGAAAGCTGACTAAGAGAGTCTACTTTTGTGCACTGCTCTCCCCCTAATTGACAAGTCAATATCACTGAACAAACTATCAAGAAGATATATGCATCGGGCCTTGCAAATTAAGGATTTGTAGACGTCGATTAAGATCTTCAAGGCATCTGCAAGCTCTGGTTCAGATTTTGGTCAGTTTACTGCCATCACTAACAGTTTGTAGGAGAAAGATAGGTAAGATTTTTATACTGGATCCAGTCATGAGCGGAAAACATCCTTTTCTTGAGATTTGAGTTCAAATGCTTCTGGCGTTTGTGCGTCTAGCATTTAGCGTTGTCCATTTCGCTAGTTGTATGTGCTCATTCAAATCATAGTATCATATCCTAATTATTTTGGTGTATATTCATGGATGTTATCTTTATTTCGAGTCCTTGCTCATTCCCGTTAGGCCGAAGTCTTACAGGCAAAACCAAACCACCATCTAAGCAGAAGCAATTTCCAGCTATGGATCTCAAACAAACAAATATTTCAGATTTCCTTTTCCATTCTAAATGAAAATCATATCGAAAAATACACAGTAACAACTTACAGTATGTCTTTCCATTTCTTCTAAACCAAAAACTGTAACTTTGGTACAACTCAGGTACAATTAACAACAGCCCAAGTCCCACAAACCCATTCAGACCTGGGATTAACACATGAATTTACACAATACCATCACCACTCTCGTAAATAGGAGAGAGCCACGCTACCCATGCCCATTCAGACCTGAGCGTCAAGGCCAACTTCAACCACGACAAAAAATTAAAAAATAAAAAGACCACCAACTGTTTGTTTTACTAACCATCTGATAAATTTGTGGACATAATTGAAGAAAATACGAAGTTTTGGACGTGTGATTCAGAGGTGGATAGTGTGTGTGAATTAACGGGGTACCCTCTTTCTACTAAGTATCTCCTGCTCTTTTAGTCTGTGCTGGAACCTGGCAAGTCGAGCTTGTAGGCTGACTAGACTAGCTGCTTTGCGTGAGAGCACAAAACTCAGTCGAGTTACATAGTTGTCAATGAGACTGCCTGGTCGATCTACCTCTGCCAGCAGCTTCATTTCCTGGCATAGGAAGAAAATACGAAGTATTAACAATGTCAAATGCTTTGTAGGGCATGCACATTATCGAAAATTGAGCAACAATTATAATGCAAAGAGAAGTTTTTGTGAAAAAAGTAAGCATGCTTGCATGATAATCTCTCCATCCAATTTATTTTGGTCACAAAGTAAATCTAAATAAATGCTTTGTTTAATTTTTACATTTCCAATTATACCCTTCGTTAACCATGATTAAGCTATACATTACTTGCACGAGTACCAAAATTCAAGAAAGAATACCAAAAATCAATAGGGTATAATAAGAAAAAGATCATTAACTTGTATTGGATTCTTAAGTGGCTAAAAATGGAAATGTGGCAAATATATGGGATGGAGGGAGTAACGAAGAGCTAAAAAGGTACAAGGTCCAAGAGTAACTAAGAAATTATAAGTCTCGCATACCTCACGCACAATCTCCATTGTGTCTTCGATCTCTTTTCTGTGAGCTGCTATAAGAGCTTCTTCTTCCTACAGTCAAAAGAGGATAGAATATTGATTTGACTCTATAAACCTCCCGATCTGAATAAATGACAGACATCTACATATTGAGAAAAGGGGATAAAAAGCACAAACCTCAAGTATTTCATTGATGCTCCCATCATCGGGAATAGGTTCAGATTCATTTGCTTTCGACCCAGCACTAATGGCACCAGAATTGCCTGTTCTCTGCTGCTTATAGCTAGTGGCTGGAATATCAGAACTGCTGTCTTTTTTCAACCAGTTCCCTAACTTCTCAGGTTTTTCTTCACCGCCATCTTTTTTCAAAAAAGTCCCTACCTTCTCTGTTTTTTCCTCTCGAAAAGCTTTCCGTCTAGGTGGCGATACTTTCTGCACCTTTTCTTCTGCATCAACTGAATTTTGGGGGATTGCCGATGAGTACATCTTTTGATTAGTTTGACCACTGACGGTATTTTTCATATCAGTCCTGTCTCTGTCCACAAGGCTAGATGTGGGCCCACTTTCCTCCCTACCACAGGAGTAATTTGAAGGAAAACTAGGAGGTTGCCTATCAAAATCAGGAGTAGGAATCAAGGAGCCATTTTCTCTTTCTACAGCCCTTCTACTTGTGTTCACAAGTTTTACGTCTTGATATTGATCATAGATATCGTCCCCATCAGCAGCTACTGGTGCAGAAGATGAAGAAGAATCTTTATTACTGACAGGTAATGAATTTGCACCCTGATCCTTTTTTCCATTTCCACTCTTTGAGAGACTCTTAACCCTGTTTATTGAGATAATTATGTTAAAGCTAAAGGGGATATACAGAATAAGAATCCATGGATATCGGAAGAACATAATACTCTGTGTCCCATTAAAAACTTTGCATTTGATTATTCAACGTTTCTAAGGAATGTGCTTTGCTTGTTTGTACATTGCATGTACAATGGTAAAATTGTTCCAAGACTTTCCAAATTTAGAAACACGACATTTATTTTGGGACAGGCTAAAAAGGAAATGTGACATTTATTATGGGGCGGAGGGAGTAATAAAAAATAGGTACCTGTCAGCATATCTCAATGTATTAAGGGTATGTTCACATGAACCAGCATTAGGGGAAATGCAAGAGATCATAACAGTTCTTGAATTTCCAACAAAAGAATCACGCAGCACTTCAGTGAGTTTGCTTCCACGAAATGGAATATGTATTTGGTCATTATCAAGAGCACGGATACACTCTTTAAGAGCCAAAAGACTTTTGTTAATTTCAGCTCCTTCCATCCTGTTATGGACAAACCATTAGTGATTATAGTATTTTATTTGATACTGAAGAAAATATGTACATCATGAATCAAACTAAAAATGTTTTTGACACAGCCATATGGATACAATCTGCTGTTTTAAAATAAGCAAATGCGGACAACACAGCACATTATGATGCAGCAAAGCAGGAATTCAAAATAGCATCTCCCTCCACCCCCACCCAAAAAGAACTCCATATTTCCTTTTTTGGTTTGACCCAAAAAGATAGTCCCATTTCTTAAAGATGCAATATTTTTAGTGTAATTTCAAGAAGGTACAAGCAAGTAAAGCTATATTCTAAAAAAGTTGACTTGTTAAGCTGGACTATCTTGTTTAGGAAGGTTGGACAATACTATGATGCACTGATAACCATGCAAGCAAGTAAAACTTGGGCGAAAACACCAGGTGCCATGCAGCATTGCACCAGCAGACAACAATTTTATAAAATATTACTTCCGTATTTGGTCAACAAAAGGCATTATAATAAAAACAGAAACTGACGTCGATAAACCTGTAAGAAAGACGTGCTACTCGGCCATCACACGCTACAAGGATGACTACTTTATACAAGTCTTCCAAAAAGTTCAACACTTAAATCCTAGAAATATAGAAAGTGCATCTCAACAAATGGTTGCAAATTCACGGCTAGGTAGAATAACCAATGTAATCAAACTTGCATATGTAATTTATTTACCGTGTTTGCCGGTCGTTATCGGTCGTGTCAGCACCTCTTTCACTACCAGCAAGATCTATAAAAGAGATCTTCCCCACAACCCTCCCAACCTTGGACTCATTTACATCATTGTTATTGTTGCGCTTAGTTTCCTTTATCTCATTGTGCTTCTTGATGACAAGTTGTAAAATAGCATGTGATCTTGAGGACTCCTCGTTGGCGCCAGTAGAGCCAGTACTTCTTGCTGCATTCCCTTTCTCAATGTATTCTTTGACAATTTGTACATCCAAAACTTCAAATTCTTGCAGTCCAACAATGCAAACCTGCTGCCGACCATCTTCTCTCATTAAAAGTTTCCTGCATAAGAACAACAGATCTTAATATTACCATTTACACCCCAAAGAACAAACATACTTATTATTCCGTGACATGCAGAATTTATGATCCACAGCCAACCAGCATATTTACAATACCGCACTTCACTTGGAGAATAAACCGACAGAAAATGTAGACACATATTTTAGAGAAAATGGTTGACACTTGACACAACAAACAAAAAATGCTAGTAGGCAAGGGCACAATAGTACATAACTCACGGCTTGCTATCAACGGTGTGACCAAACTAGTATCTACAATCAACAATAATAAGCCAGCCATATTTCCAATTTCTCTGAAAGTATAAAAGTTTGTTTTAACGACAAACACTTGGATTAGTAATTTGGATAGGATACTCGTGGTTGCTTCACCTAGCAAAGTTCCAAGAATTCACATAATAGAATAAATATTAAAACCCAATATTAATAAAGAATACTGACTTTCTCTCACTGAGAAGATCGTAGAGCTTTCCACCATATATCTCAAAGTAGCTAAGCCAGAGCTTAAATCTTTGATTACGATACATAGGCTGATGCAATAATCTTACAAGATCTTCCGCAGCTCTAAGAGGTAAAGGTTGCATTGTGTAGGTTTTACCACTCCCTGTGTAAGAACAAGTTCAATTTATCAGTGCTCTATAGGAAATGGTCAATTTTAGGAATGAAAAGAATGATGAGAAGTGACAATTAAATAAAAATATACCACCGACAGCAAAATACATATCACTAATAATACGACTCTTTCTCCCCCTTCCAATCAACTTAATAGGTGGATAGCAAAATCAATATCACCTTGTAACCGACTAAAATACAAGTCCATGGCCAAAGAAATTGCAAACTGGTAAAATAAAAATAAAATATCTTCACACATCACCTGTTTGGCCATAAGCAAAACAAGTGGCTTTTGTGCGCTGAAAGATGGTTGGAATGATTGGCTCTACGGTTTCACGGTACACCTGTTTAAATAAACAAGAAAGAAATCAAAGCATATAAAGTAGATGATTACAAACTTGATAACACATTACTCCCTCCGTCCCATGTGAGTGGAGACCAAAAAAATTGGGCACAAGAATTAAGGAAAAGTAGGAGAGAGAATTAGTGGCAGGAGGTGTTTGTGAGTATGAAAAATAAAATAGGAGAGAAAATGAGTGGGGGGAATAGTAAGTTAATTGGTGTTGTGAGTATAAAAGAAAAGTCAGAGAGAGAATGAGTGGGAGGAATTGTATAAAACTATGCCATTTTGGGCAGTCTCCACTCATGTGAGATGAACGAAAAAGAAAATAAGTCTCCACTCACGTGGGACGGAGGGAGTATATATTAACAAACATAATTTGATAATTTGCATATGGTATTTACCTTATCATTTGATACATTTTCGTCTAAAACGGCATCAAAATAAAATTCATGCTTCTCCACATAAGCAGTCAAGTCCACCTTTTAAATAAATCAAGCATTAGGTCTCTTCACTGAATATGAAGACTATCTAGGTACCAAAATAGCTAAAACTTATTAAGGTCACACATCATATTCAAGCATAAATCAATAAACCGACATGCTGCAGAGGTGCTGAGACTTATCCAGACCTTTAGCTTTGGCTCATGGACGGCAAGATAAGCATTGTCATATACAGTCACAATGTCATCTTCCTTGCGTGAAATTTCCTTCTTGTTCAAAGGTCTTTTACGAACCTGAGATAAGCATTAAAGCTGCAATCAGTTATATATGCTTCAGGAATTATGTAATAGCGAATTAAGCTAACTTCTGGAACAACATTGTATATTGTATAGGAATGGGTTACCATCAAATCAGATAGTAACCCTTAAATAAAGAAGGCAGAAGCATGAAATGCAGAGAAACACACACACACACGCACACAAATATATTGAGAAGAGTGCATCTTCACAGTTCTACTCTTTGACACTGTTCTACTACCACTACAAACTTCAGGTGTCAAAAATTTGTATGCTTTCCCTGGTATTGATGGAGCTTGGGAAACAAGACAAAATATCTATCATGGAATTAAATGAGACCTGAAAAGTTCATCGATATTCAAACCTTGACATCAAAATAATCAACGGGAATGTGTGTGTGTGTGAGAGAGAGATGCCTCAAGGATCTAAGAGAAAAATAAAGGTAGACAAGAGGGATGACAAGATATAAGCAGGTGATATAGTTTTTCCTATAGTACACATACACACAGAAGTAACGGCATATAAAAATACATACCACAACTTTAATCTTAGCCACATTGTTTTCCCTTGCATTCTCTTTTTCATGAGTAGGTAATCCAACCGAAGCATCTTCATCTATCTGTCCTCTTTGCTGATGACTGGTCGTCACATCAAAGTCGCTGTCAAATGCTTTACTGACAGCAGGCATAAAAGGTGAGGGCTCAAACGGTTCCGAGATAACGTGCTACAAAAAGAAAATTTAAAGCAATTATGGAGTGAGAAATAGAGGGATCCTCCATAAAGAAGAACACTGAAAAACATTTCCACTCTCCATACTAACAAAAGATCCACAGAGGCACATACCACTACTCTATCCATATGTAATTGTATTTCAACAGTCTCAAGTGCAAAAGTAATGAGCAGCACAGAAAAGGAATAACAAGACAAGATGTAGCATTCAACAACCCTCGTGAATTTTGCTCCAGATGATTTCATCAAAAGTTTCAGGTTCATAATTAGTACACCTCCGATGATGCTATGCAGCTATGGTTGGAACAAAGTCACCGCCCTGGTTTCTCTAAACCATAATTCTTCAAGGAACAACTGACATAAAGCAAATTCCTAACAACTAGAATAATGTGATCCCATCTAACGAACTTGAACCTTCTCCTAATTGAGCATGTAAAAATGAGCACATTTCCTTTGTCTTTTACACAATGAATAAGGTGCATGCCTCATAATCAAGCACATTTTGCTCTTCATTAATAAATTATTCCATCTAAACATTCATCATTATTTTATGTTTCTTTCACCAAAACAGCAAATTCAATTTCAAAGTACGAACCTAACTCTATACAAAAAAAAAAAAAAAAAAAAAAAAAAAAACATAACTACATTGCATAAGCATAACTCTGCAAACTGCTACACAGATACATCATAGTTCTTGCCTAATGAAACCTATGCTTTTTACACATGCGCAGTAATATCACCTGATTGAGCATCCATTAATTTCCAGAATGCTTCTTAAGATGAAACATGGAGTACATAATTCATTCAACAGGCTCACAGTCTGTAGCTCTGATCAATAAATAAAGCAACTGGTCTGGAATACGCAATAATGTTTCCAGAATGCCTTCTTGGTTTAGATTTCACACACACATTTTACAGGTTTCTGCGGTTGGCAAATCCATGTAGCTCATTTTGACAACAGATCTGATCTTGAAATGCATCAGATATGTAACGATTTCATTCGGTAAATGGCAAAGATGAAATTTTTTCACACGAGTTGAAATAAGGTGAAAAAAGAAGATGGGGGTGGTGGCCATTGTTGGAACTCTAAGGAAGGATATGAAGAAGGCTGACCCTTGAGTTTATCTCACCAAATAACTTCCATTGCATTGACCAGTGACCACACATTCAAACATACTTGTCAAGTTTGAATCTAGAGAGTCAAATTTCTTAGCATTTACAAGAAAATGATAATCCCTCATTCCCAAAAAGATTGTTCCACTTGACAAGTCAAACATTTTATGGATGATGCTTTACTTCCTTTTGCATTCATGAAATTGCATTATAATTATTGCCCTTTTCAGAATTTGGACTATCTTTGTGTAACGAAATAAAACAAAAGTGAGACAATCAGGGTGGAGAGAGTACTATATTATCATGATTGGTTAAATCTAATATCAAGATCTTGAATAGAACATAGACTACACAATATATTTATATACATACATATAAATAATAATATATCCCTGTTATTGGCTCATTTGTTTGCTTATATGAGCTCTATAGGACTTCTTATTCCTGCATCCGCTTTGTAGGATGAACTGATTGTTCTTTAACAACAAACCATTGCGGAGCTAAATGTAAAATAAAAATAAAGAAAGTAAATAATTTGACTTAGAAATTTCGCTTGTTTCTCCAAGATAATCAACGACTTTCATAACATTAGTTAGCACAGTTGAGAAACCTAGTTAAATTTATATAAAGATAATTTTGAATCCATGTGTTTCCATACCTCGGAAAGAAGCTCAGTATCGTCCATTGCGTGTAAATCCAAAAGCCCTGCACCAAAATCACCCCTGAAATCTGGAGAATAAAAACCATCTGATGCAGAAATTCCACCAGAGCTTGGGACTGTAGGAGAGAAAGGCTCGGAACCAGATTCACCATTGAAATTGAGGTTTCTCATTAGTTTGAAAACCCTTTGTTTCTCTTCAGCAGATTGTGCTCCATAACCCTTAAAACAGTAAAAAGCTTCCCCATCAATCATAAATAATCCTAATCAACAAACAACATGTATACATACTCATCCAGACCTAAACAATAAGCCACTGAAAGAACATTACTCCCATGCATGTACATACCAATAGAGAGAAAACATCTCTCTAAACAGGCACTGTCAACTAACCTAACATGAAGTCCCTTATACTCAACTCAACAATAATAAAGGATCACAATTTTCACAACAAAATGTTTTTTAAAAATGACAAAAAGAGGGAGTAGCAATAAACTAGATTAAAGGTGAGGAGCTTAAAACAATACCTGCATGAGTAGATTGGGTAAGAGCCGATGATCGATCCCTGTTGAAGCCAAGGGTGAGGCCAGATGCTGCAACCCAGCAGACTGGAGCCACCGTGCCATGACTGCATCTCCAGCGTCGCTAGCGGGAACTGCATTATGCAGGGGCCCACTGGTGGGTTGATCGTACAGAGCAGTTGCCGCAGAATTGCTCTGTTGCATCTGGCCACCCATGTGGCGCTGTGATCGGTGTTGAGGAGCCAACTTATCAGTAGTGTTTTACTCGAAATGCTTCAACCACCCATAAAAAACACCAAGTTAGAACCACATGTATTAGCAATATTTCAGTAACAGATCATAGCATCCACATGTACCTATTTGTTAACTTCTCCAAACCACATTCTCATATCAATCTCTAAGAGAAAATAAACTGCAATTAGAAATACTACGACCCGAGAGCAGACAACTATCTCAGATCCTATTTTTATAATGGTTTGCACACAATTTCCGGAGAGTAATTCACTTTGCAAATGAATCAACTCACTTTCTAATACCAACAAACTGCATTTTCCCGTTCACATTTTTTAACCATTCCAAATGTAGAACTAACTCTAAAAATCAATGAAAAATCTATCTATAGAGAGAATCACATAGCAATCAAACGGAATTTATAACAAAATACATCTGTATAATATAAAAAAGGAGAGACGGTTGCTCACATTGAGGAGAAAACTGGAATTAAAAGCAACACATGAACGGCTCTCGAACACAAAAATTCCAAATTCAATCGATTCGATCGGTGCATCCAAATGCAAATAAATCCCCTTCCATAATTAGCCCTAAAAGATTTCGAAAACACATTAATACACAGAAACGAAATCAAACAACATAAACCAATACATTACTCAAATTAACACACAAAAAGAGATTAACTTACCAGATGCAGACCGAAAATGAGAAAAATTACTCCGAATTGACGATCGGATTAATGTTTTACAAAATTTGGTGTTGCTTTTTCAAAATTGTAACTAAAAATAGATCTAAAAAACGAAATTGATAAACCCTAAATCGGTTGGAGAGTGGGATCTTCACGATTTTCTCTCAAAGTGAGAATCTTTATCAACAAAAAGAAGAAATTGAAATGAAGCGGAGGAGAGGAACATTTCTTCTTCGTTTACGCTTCTATCTATCTTTGTGTTTATATTTTGGTTGGCTTAATTTTGGAAAGTTTTGAAGTTAAATTATAGAGTTATTTCTCTGCAGTCCCTCAATCTAACGTTTATGCTTTATTAGTAGTCTGGATTTTTTTAATTCCTTTAAGACCCCTAAGACAAAAATACCTCCGGGTGCCCATGCACGTCGCGCTCATCTCATTTCAATAACTCCAAAAATAAGAAGATAAATATCACACTAGTATTTTCACCCAAAAATAAGAAGAAAAAAAACGCATTTTTTGTGGATTTTTGAGTTTTTGTTATTCACTTCACATTACTTGTGCTACAAGTTGGAGTACTTTGTACCTTTTAGCCTAGGTAGTACTAAATGGTCATTTTTGCATTTTCTTTTGTGATCAACATTTAAACGGTTAAGCCATTGAAAGTATTCTAGTCTATACTGGTGAGATGTTGAGTCTCACACGCTCCTTGAGGCCCCACCACAAATAGACCATAACGTCCATAGCAACTATCTCCTCGGATCAGAGATTTGTCTTATACCATAGATAAGTGTAAACAATATGGTGAATGATAATTTCATTGATCACTTGAATGGATATTTATACACAAAAGATATGTAACAGCTAGCCTAGAGGTATACACGATTCAGTTTATAATGGGAAGATATATACTAAATATATAAACAAGGAAACTGAATAACAGAAGGATGAAAAGTAAATATGCAGGATTCTGTCATGCACGGCCGAGCATGTTACTAGACTCGGTCGTGCAACAATTGCTGAATTGCGGCTTAATCTGTACTGGCTTGCTCGGGCGTGCGGTTGTTGATGCTCGTCGTGCCACCGCTGTTGTGCCAGAAGTCTCTTCCTTTACACGCCCCCGTAAAATGGACGGTCCTTGAGTAAGTCCAATCTTGGAGATAAGAGATAGGAACTGAGCACGGGAGAGTGGCTTTGTGAGTGCATCAGCGAGTTGGTCATTGTCGGAGATGTGTTGAACACGAAGCTTGCCAAGGTGAACTTGTTCTCTTACAAAGTGAAAAGCAAGTGTCGGGTGCTTCATTCTTGAGTGGAATACAAGATTGGCAGAGTAGTTTGCAACTCCGAGATTTTCACAATAGATCATCGGAGGAGTAGGAAGCGAGATGCCAAGTTCGGACAGAAGGTTGTTAACCAATAAAAGTTCTGCAATAGTGGCAGCAACAGCACGGAATTCGGCTTCCGTGGAAGAGCGGGCAAGAGCTCGCTGTTTCTTAGAACGCCAGGCTATAGGATTGCGACCAAGATAAACAACAAACCCGATAGTAGAGATATAGTTGTCCTTGTCATCCGCCCAATCGACATCACAAAAGGCATGGAGTATAGAAGGGGTTTGTTTAAACAGTTGAATACCCATGTGTAATGAGCCATGAAGATAGTGAATGAGTCGTTTGAGAGCTATCCAGTGGCTTTCTTGAGGGTGGTGAAGGAATTGTGCAAGTTTATTCACCGAAAAAGCTATGTCCGGTCGAGTGAGAGAGAGATATTGAAGGCTGCCGATGATGGCTCAAAATTTAGAAGGGTTGCAAATAGGTGTGCAAGGAGTGGCAGAAAGAGTGGGATAGGTTGCCATAGGGGTGGGGGATGGTTTGGAATGAACCATGTTGTATTTAGCTAAGATGTCAGTGATATATTTAGACTGAGAGAGGAGGATGCCATTGGCATTGGGTGTAAACAATATGGTGAATGATAATTTCATTGATCACTTGAATGGATATTTATCCACAAAAGATATGTAACAGCTAGCCTAGAGATATACACGATTTTGTTTACAATGGGAAGATATATACTAAATCTATAAACAAGGAAACTGAATAACAGAAGGAGGAAACGTAAATATGCAGGATTCTGTCATGCACGGTCGAACATGTTACTAGACTCGGCCATGCAACGATTGCTGAATTGCGGCTTAATCTGTATTGGCCTGCTCGGGCGTGTGGTTGTCGATGTTCGGCCGTGCCAGCGCTGTTGTGCCAGAAGTCTCTTCCTTTATAATAGGACGGTATTCGGGCCAGATCCGATATAGATGGATAGGGGAAGTTGTATATATAGCGGTGCGTCTGTGACGTGCCTTAGGATCAGGGGCGTCAGAGAAGAGATGAAGGTGCCGAAGAATGAACAAGGGGCGTCGGAGGGCGACGGGAAAGGTAGGCAGAAAGGGCGCGAAGAACTGTTCATCTTCAGAATCAATAAATATACAGAACTTTAATCCTACAAATTCCTTTAGTTTGTGTTCACTTTTTTATTGTTGGTGAGGATTTTAAACATCACCCTCCCACTTCAAGACTTTATTTGAAGTGGGGTTTTAGGCATACCAATTCTTCTCTAGCTCAAACATGGACTCTTTATCAAGACCCCCCCCCCCTTTTCACAAAAACTTGATTCTATTCACACATAAACCCATTACACTCATTTAGGGAAAGTTTAAAAAATATATCTCAGTTGTTTAATCAAGATATTACGCCCTCCATCCCAAAATAAATATTCATTTTTTTTCTATTTAATTCAAATTGGTCACTTATTTTAGAACGAAAGGAGTAAGATACTTTGTTTTCTTCATAAATTTTGCATCAAACTTTTGGGATTTTCAAAATTGAACACCATTGTTGAATCAAGGTAGTCACTCTCTCCATCTCAAAATAAATGTTCAAATTTTTCTCTAGCTCAAACATGGATTCTCTATCAACCCCCCCTTACTTTTTTCCTCAAAAACTCGATTTTATTTATTTACCTTATCTTAACATAGAAATAAGGCTTAGGTTGTGAGGTATGGATTCTCTTTCTCAACACACTCTTTTTTTTTCAAAAACTTGATTATATTTATTTAGTGTTGGCATCCATACAATTGATTTGGGACGGCGGTAGTATGATCATTGCTTCCAGTTATGGTTTTTCTTCCTTCTGCTCGAAGATTCCCTTTATTGTTTTTGAAGGTTAAAAATTGAGTTAGTTGTTCTCTGTGTGTGTTGTGTTTTTGTGTGATGTGTGTGTGACATAGAAGTTAGAGTTAAATATGAATGATTTAGTCATTCATTTAACCCATTATAATTGTTCCCAATGTCATTTTTTTTTGCATAACTTCATACATAAACCCTATGATGCTCGTACTCTTTGGTTTACCTTACCGGACCCTTATCAACAAGACTAAAATAGAAGTATCCGACACGGGTACGGCATGGTAAACCAAATAGTCCGAGCAACAGAGCATAAACCCTCAAATTGGTCACTTATTTTGGAACGGAGGGAATAAGATACTTTGTTTTCTTCATAAATTCTGCATCAAACTTTTGGGATTTTCAAAATTGAACACCATTGTTGAATCAAGGTAGTTACTCCCTCCATCTCAAAATAAATCTTCAAATTTTTCTCTAGCTCAAACATGGATTCTCTATCAACCCCCCTACGTACTTTTTTCCTCAAAAAACTCGATTCTATTCATTTACCTTATCTTAACATAGAAATAAGGCTTAGGTTGGTATGGATTCTGTGAGGACCCCGACCCGGAACCTACACGTGTCCCGAGCTGGAGCGTCCTCAAACTATCCCAAATTTCCTAAACTTTTAAAACCTTTATTTAACTTTCAAAAATAAATACAATTATTATACCCATTTCATAATAAATCTATACTTTTTCACAAAGGAGAAATAGCTATCCAACTTAGAATATAAGAAACATTTTTAGTTACATAACGACCTTGGTTATAACATAAAATAAAGATTTATAATTACAATTTCATAAATGAATTATACCAAAGTACATTTTCTATACCAACCTAATCATACCCCGACAAGTCCCACAATATAACTTCCAAACTCCTCATCGCCCTTACTTGACTGGTCCACCTGTCTCAGAATCTAAAACAGTAAAGGGGAGAGGGGTGAGAATAAATCTCAGCAAGCTATTATGGATGCAGCAAGATGCCATACAAGATGCAACACGTAGCATGGCAACACATCAAAAGACATATTCATATAACCCGAGAGGCTCCCTGCCGCCAACCGTCCCATACCGGTTGGAGACAACGACCAGCTCAGCATGAATATATCACAACACATAAGTACGATAAAGTAACACTTAGAAGGATACTGAGCCAAGGTTTCATCTCCAAAAGGATATACACATCCGAGCAAAGAAGAATAAATGATGAAGCGGTTCCGAACCATGAACAATAACAAGTACTGCGGGGACTCGGACACACGGTCGTATCCCCGGTGAAAACTAGACCATCTACCTCAAAAGGAGATGCTAGCCCACAAATCCCACACAAGGGGGACAAACTCGGCAATGTATGAATTATAATGAACTCGGCTCGGTGCCATTATAAATCCATAACATTGCCCAACAAACAATTTAATCAATACCAGCTGGATTTACATAACTAAGCACAGTAATAACATACTTGCTTAACCAAACATTGTATGATCCAAAGTAGGGATACATACTATAACAAAGATATCATGAAGATAGCAATACTATATCAAGTATTCAACATTATCAAGCACATAATAGATACTTGAATAAATTCCACAAAAAGGGATAACAATATATCAACATGGTAAAATATACTCATGTTCAACCAATAATCAGAGTGCAGCATTTATGTAACACGCTAATCATAATACAATCCATAAATAAATACTCCAGTAAGATAATGAGATATCATCAACCTATCTTACTTAGTCATTATACGATAATATATGATCTCTATAAGGATCCCAGCTAACTCTACCAAGTTGGAATCATTTCTGTTAAGTTACCAAACTAGGTTAACTAGCATTTTCCAAGTAACATTTAAAGTACTTCCCCAATTCCATTTTGATCACTTAGGATATTAATATGTGGCCAATATATTCTACTTTAATCTAGGTTAAAGAGATTCTATTTCGGTTCGAGTTTGGTTAGGTTTAAACAGCTCTAAATTTGATGTGAAAAACCAGGCCAGGGCACGACTCGTGCCTCTGGGCACGACTCGTGCTCACTCCCTTAAGTCACTCAGAACGATTGGAACTCCATAGAACGACTCGTGGTCACGATTTGGGCCAAGGGCACGACTCGTGCCAAGGGGCACGACTCGTGCCTCGGCCCAGAACAGGTAACAACAGCAGCAACAATCACAATTCCCCAAGAATCCAATTTTTTTCCACCAAGTGCATTCTAAGTTATAAACCTAAATGAAATTTCTAACTTTGTTACTTACTTGCAACTCAATAAATCTCCAAGGTATCAAGTCCCACACCTAGATCATTTCCACTTGATTTTCCACCCAATTTACTACCAATTTTCAAGATTTCCATGTAATCCCTTTTTAATCTAATCAATCCATCTTCTTACCCTTTTATCAACTTTCATAAACAATATCATACTTCACAACCTCATCCTAAATCATTTAAACCCAAAATGATATAACCTAGATCATTTATCACATGATTTCCAACCCATTTTACTAACACATTTCAAGATTTAACATTCTAAATCTAACTCCACCCATTTCTTATACTTCCAAATTTACTTCCATTAACAATAATATCATACTATGTTATTTACCCATTTCTTAACTTCAAAGAGGATTCCAACCATTCTAAACTAGTTCCTTCCATTCCTTTCATTATTTAACACTTCCAAGAACAATGAGCACCATTCTAGGTCCTTTATTAAATCCCAACTTCAAGAGAGTTTCCAAGTACTCAACCAAATCAATATAACAATAACAACAACATTTATTAATCCATGAACATTTAATGAAAGGAAAGATCATAATAACTTACTTTGGACTAGGAGATGGATCATTGATTTCTTGAGCTTGCTAAACTCCCTTAGATGTTCCAAGCACAAAAGGACAACTTGATTGAAAAATGGCCAAGGAATGAACTTGATAGAAGTCTTGGAAGGAGAGCTTTCACAAGGGTCTTCCATGGAAATTGAGAGAGAGAAAGTGAAGAGTAGAAATGAGGAGGATGATGGAGAGAGATGGAGTAAGTAGATGGATAAATGAAGAGGGGGAGGGGGCCGGCCTATGAGGGATTTGGGGAGGGTTTTTAGGGGAGTTGTCTCCCACTAGATTTACTCCCTACCAAAACTCTTCCATTAATTTAAATTAATTCTCCCAACCCAACATTTTATTTGTCCAATTTATTTCCACTCCATTCTATTACTTTATTTAATTCTACTTATTATTTTTCCTTATCATTTTATCCTAATATAAGAAATTTACAAATATAAAATAAACTCATAAGGTTGATATTAATATTAAAAGTATATAATGTTATACTAAAATTGTGTCTAGGGTTAGGGTCGTTACACTCACTCCCCCTTAAAGAAAATTCGTCCCGAATTTGACTGTCACTTACCTAACAGATCAACCCGCCTCGATTACATGTATACCTCAGACTTCAATTCCCAACTAATCTCTTCAATGTTGTAATTCTTCCCCAAAATTTTCTAATTCCAATAATAATATGATATTACCCTATAAGCTTCTCCAAACTCACCCCAACAAATTAGAGATCGATGTTTTCTTCCCAACTATGCCTCATACGGTTTTATCTCAATGCTAGAATGATAACTACTATTATACGCACTTACTACTGGTAACCATTCGTACCATTGACTACTAACCTCCATCGCATATGCCCATAGCCTATTCTCAATAATAAATAATGATTCCTCAAATTTTCACAAGGTTAAATTTAATAGCCTTCCTACACTCCGAAAGGATCTTCCCCAAATGAATGACTATCCAATCTTTTTAATACTATGGGGTTTATACAATCACTCTATCCCCTAACATATGAGAGGACTTTATTAATAACATTTCATCAAGCTATATATATAACGAGTAGAAAATATAATTCAACCTTCTATAACAAAATCACACACCCTTCTTTTTACTTCCAATGTAACTCAATCACAATATCTATAGTGATAAACTCTCAAGTTCAACCTAGAACTCTAAATATTTTAATAAATCTTCTAACATCAACATTCTATTATTACCATTCAATATTCCAATATGTTCAGGACTAGTGGCAAATCAATATTCAAATTGAAGGGTTGGCCGCCCACAACGGAGCCGATCCAATCACCAAACAAAAACCGAGTCCACTGCGACTTCCACATTAATAAATCCACAATTTATCAATTATTTCTCGGATCAAAACTTTTTAATACAATTAATCACTATAGGGAAACTAGGTTGCTTTTCTACTTGCTTCTGTACGAACTATAACTTTAAAGTAACATGTCTTTCGAAAATTTACAACATTTTCCAAAATTTCCAAAGGATAAAATAAAAGAGATTCAAAGAGACCCGAATGGTTTATTTATTTAAAACCGGCCCATACCAGTTTTAATTAACTAAACCACTCACAATTTAAAAATTTTCAAAAGGTTGATAAGCTGACAAAATAACTCAAGTGATTTAAGTATCTACAACCGTCCCATAACAGTGGCAGATAGTTAAATTACTCACAGATTTTAAATGTACACAAATACGGTTTACTGACTTTAATAAATCAAATTATCCCCGAAGAGCACAATTGCTCACACCGAAGTTCAACACACACCTTCACTTATTAAAACACAATTAAACAATTCCAACATAATACTCTTGCTCGACCTCTAATTATAGTATAGCCACCATTCATAATATTTATACTGAATTAAATTCTCTTACAAGAAAACACAATCTCGCAATATTATGACTATCTCCGATGAATAACACTAAAACAATCATTAAGATTATAAACTAGGTAAATCATCCTCAAATTTCAATTAAACATTAACGGTATAATCTAACTTATCTCCCTATAACCATCAACAACTCAAAATTCGTATAACGTAAATATCTTCCAAGCATCACACCAATCCCTTATATGAGTCGCGCAACTAAGTCAACCTATACGGTGTAATCATCCTAAAGTATCCTGCCTTCCAATAAAATTTATCCTCATTTTATATTCTCAATTAATGATAATCGTTCCTCAAAACAAACCATATATACATACATTACCCATTTCCGAAGTTGATCCTATAAGTCACCAATAACTGCATCTATTATACTTCTTCGCATTTACTCTATTTACCTTCCCAAAACTAATACACAATCCACAAATCAAAATGGTCATGCTAGATATAAGTGCTGTCTTAAGTATATCCTCAAAGCAAAATTTCACTGTAATTGTAATACTCCGAAAAATTCAACTAATAACCATTTAGTATCCTACTAGTTTCTAAAATCAGTCATACAAATCGTCAACAAGTGCTAACGAATACTTATCCTTCATAGTTACCTATTTAAGATCTCTATAACCTTATAATTAACCACCAAGTATCATCTTTCCTCAATATAGTACTAATTTACCTTACGGAGGGTCGCTAAGCTAATTATCTGCTTTATCAAATACTTTCTCAAGATGAGTCATCAAGTCCATCATCCCAATTAGTGTCCTCTATCTAGGAATCCGAATACCAAATTAGTACCTTATAGCAACTCAAAATCTCAATATCCTGGTATGATACCTGATGAAAACCCATTTTGAAACTCACGTAGAAAACACCACTTAGTCCACTAATAACACATAAGGCAAAGTTATATTATTTCTATAAGGTCTCGTACTCGCGATATTTTATAACTCATATAATCTCACTTAAACTATCACTTCCAATACTAGTCTCATATACCTAGTTTCTACCACGCGACACCAATGTATAAATACTCACGCACGTTATACAACTATAAACTACTCTTAATTAGGTCATATACCTAACCTCAACTAAGAGTTCGCAAATTCATTTACCACCGCACATGAGATAATTCAAGGTTCTTCTACTTAAATATAACACATAACCTCCACATTCTTTAGGTCCTACTTTCGACATTTACGCATATGTGACATACTATCAATCAATAATTTATCCGACTCAATTATACACGGAGGTAAATCAAATGTAGATAAGGAGACTCGCTTCTTGCGATAGTCCTCCTCAAACACAATAACTACTCAAATAATTCATGTTAATATGACGATGATTCACGGATTGGTAACTCGACCAAATCCACCGGCAATACATGCCCACTAAATCACAACTACCAAGATAATTTAAGGATGATTCGAGGCACGGCCCCATAGGGTAGAACCTCCAAGACATAAAACAACTTTTAGGCCAATTATGCACATAAAGATGAAATGTAATGCCACATGAGAACGAATGCACGAGGATTTATAAAAGTATGAACCCTAATTCCTGAGACAGGTAAAATACCTCAAATGATGGTGGGGAAATCTATCTTTCCAAGACTCACCTTTCCTTGATTCCTTGGTTGGTCAATATCATTTTCTGTCTTTGAACAAATTCCTGCATTAAACTCTCGACGTAAGTTACCACACACTCTCACTCAGCTAGACTCTACCCCGAGAATTCTAACCGAGCTCTGATACCAACTGTGAGGACCCCGACCCGGAACCTACACGTGTCCCGAGCTGGAGCGTCCTCAAACTATCCCAAATTTCCTAAACTTTTAAAACCTTTATTTAACTTTCAAAAATAAATACAATTATTATACCCATTTCATAATAAATCTATACTTTTTCACAAAGGAGAAATAGCTATCCAACTTAGAATATAAGAAACATTTTTAGTTACATAACGACCTTGGTTATAACATAAAATAAAGATTTATAATTACAATTTCATAAATGAATTATACCAAAGTACATTTTCTATACCAACCTAATCATACCCCGACAAGTCCCACAATATAACTTCCAAACTCCTCACCGCCCTTACTTGACTGGTCCACCTGTCTCAGAATCTAAAACAGTAAAGGGAGAGGGGTGAGAATAAATCTCAGCAAGCTATTATGGATGCAGCAAGATGCCATACAAGATGCAACACGTAGCATGGCAACACATCAAAAGACATATTCATATAACCCGAGAGGCTCCTGCCGCCAACCGTCCCATACCGGTTGGAGACAACGACCCATTTCGGCATGAATATATCACAACACATAAGTACGATAAAGTAACACTTAGAAGGATACTGAGCCAAGGTTTCATCTCCAAAAGGATATACACATCCGAGCAAAGCAACGCATCGATGAAGCGGTTCCGGAACCATGAACAATAACGGTACTGCTGGGACTCGGACACACGGTCGTATCCCGGTGAAAACTAGACCATCTACCTCAAAAGGAGATGCTAGCCCACAAATCCCACACAAGGGGGACAAACTCGGCAATGTATGAATTATAATGAACTCGGCTCGGTGCCATTATAAATCCATAACATTGCCCAACAAACAATTTAATCAATACCAGCTGGATTTACATAACTAAGCACAGTAATAACATACTTGCTTAACCAAACATTGTATGATCCAAAGTAGGGATACATACTATAACAGCATATCATGAAGATAGCAATACTATATCAAGTATTCAACATTATCAAGCACATAATAGATACTTGAATAAATTCCACAAAAAGGGATAACAATATATCAACATGGTAAAATATACTCATGTTCAACCAATAATCAGAGTGCAGCATTTATGTAACACGCTAATCATAATACAATCCATAAATAAATACTCCAGTAAGATAATGAGATATCATCAACCTATCTTACTTAGTCATTATACGATAATATATGATCTCTATAAGGATCCCAGCTAACTCTACCAAGTTGGAATCATTTCTGTTAAGTTACCAAACTAGGTTAACTAGCATTTTCCAAGTAACATTTAAAGTACTTCCCCAATTCCATTTTGATCACTTAGGATATTAATATGTGGCCAATATATTCTACTTTAATCTAGGTTAAAGAGATTCTATTTCGGTTCGAGTTTGGTTAGGTTTAAACGTGCCTCTAAATTTGATGTGAAAAACCGGGCCGGGGGCACGACTCGTGCCTCAGGCACGACTCGTGCTCACTCCCTTAAGTCACTCGAGACGATTGGAACTCCATAGAACGACTCGTGGTCACGATTTGGGCCAAGGGCACGACTCGTGCCAAGGGGCACGACTCGTGCCTCGGCCCAGAACAGGTAACAACAGCAGCAACAATCACAATTCCCCAAGAATCCAATTTTTTTCCACCAAGTGCATTCTAAGTTATAAACCTAAATGAAATTTCTAACTTTGTTACTTACTTGCAACTCAATAAATCTCCAAGGTATCAAGTCCCACACCTAGATCATTTCCACTTGATTTTCCACCCAATTTACTACCAATTTTCAAGATTTCCATGTAATCCCTTTTTAATCTAATCAATCCATCTTCTTACCCTTTTATCAACTTTCATAAACAATATCATACTTCACAACCTCATCCTAAATCATTTAAACCCAAAATGATATAACCTAGATCATTTATCACATGATTTCCAACCCATTTTACTAACACATTTCAAGATTTAACATTCTAAATCTAACTCCACCCATTTCTTATACTTCCAAATTTACTTCCATTAACAATAATATCATACTATGTTATTTACCCATTTCTTAACTTCAAAGAGGATTCCAACCATTCTAAACTAGTTCCTTCCATTCCTTTCATTATTTAACACTTCCAAGAACAATGAGCACCATTCTAGGTCCTTTATTAAATCCCAACTTCAAGAGAGTTTCCAAGTACTCAACCAAATCAATATAACAATAACAACAACATTTATTAATCCATGAACATTTAATGAAAGGAAAGATCATAATAACTTACTTTGGACTAGGAGATGGATCATTGATTTCTTGAGCTTGCTAAACTCCCTTAGATGTTCCAAGCACAAAAGGACAACTTGATTGAAAAATGGCCAAGGAATGAACTTGATAGAAGTCTTGGAAGGAGAGCTTTCACAAGGGTCTTCCATGGAAATTGAGAGAGAGAAAGTGAAGAGTAGAAATGAGGAGGATGATGGAGAGAGATGGAGTAAGTAGATGGATAAATGAAGAGGGGGAGGGGGCCGGCCTATGAGGGATTTGGGGAGGGTTTTTAGGGGAGTTGTCTCCCACTAGATTTACTCCCTACCAAAACTCTTCCATTAATTTAAATTAATTCTCCCAACCCAACATTTTATTTGTCCAATTTATTTCCACTCCATTCTATTACTTTATTTAATTCTACTTATTATTTTTCCTTATCATTTTATCCTAATATAAGAAATTTACAAATATAAAATAAACTCATAAGGTTGATATTAATATTAAAAGTATATAATGTTATACTAAAATTGTGTCTAGGGTTAGGGTCGTTACAGATTCTCTTTCTCAACACACACTTTTTTTTTTCCAAAAACATGATTCTATTTATTTAGTGTTGGCATCCATACAGTTGATTTGGGACGGCGGTAGTATGATCATTGCTTCCAGTTATGTTTTTTCTTCCTTCTGCTCGAAGATTCCCCTTTTTGTTTTTGAAGGTTAAAAATTGAGTTAGTTGTTCTCTGTGTGTGATGTGTTTTTGTGTGATGTGTGTGTGAGAGAGAAGTTAGAGTTAAATATGAATGATTTAGTCATTCATTTAACCCATTATAATTGTTCCCAATGCCATTTTTTTTGCATAACTTCATACATAAACCTTATGATGCTCACTCTTTGGTTTATTTCACCGGAACCTTATCAACAAGACTAAAATAGGAGTGTCTGGCACGGGTACGGCATGGTAAACCAAAGAGTCCGAGCAACAGAGCATAAACCCATAACACTCATTTAGGGAAATCTTAATAAATATAACTCAATTGTTCAATCAATATACTTACTTCCTCAGCCCCAAAATAAATATTCACGTTAGAGGGTTGTTGCAGAAAACGTGGACTCATAAAACTTAAATTCACACATCTACCTATTGCTGAGATGACCAAAACTTAATGTTCTACCTTGTATTATCTCTTTCTACCCTCTTCTTCTTTGTGTTTTTTTTTTTTTTTGGTTTTTGAAGCAAGAAAGGGGCATGATTGATTACATTCAATGGCTTAATGGCCTATTAGAAGCTCAGTCGGATGTGAGGTCAAGTGTTTCTCAGTGCACACATAATGGTTTTTCTCATGATACGGAAGGAAGACCAAATCTGGAAATTGTTTTTCTTTTTCTTAAATATTGGAAGGGATTAACTTATGATTTATTTTTATTTACCTTTACGTGAATAAATAGCTAATGAAAGTTGGTGATACCTTCGCCCCATAATTTATAATACACAATAGAGGTCTTAACATTTGTTCCCAAGAAGAATGTGTTTTTACTCTGTATTTGGAGTTACAAATTAAGAGTAATGAATATGAGGTGAAATGAATTTTATATGGTCTCACTCATTCCTTTCTCCTTCTCTTCTTACTTACCTCTCCACCTTAAAACTCTTCCTAATTAATGACCCTACTTCTCCAGTAAGGAGTTTTGATTTGTTCACAAGAGGTAGAATTGAGGGAGTATTTAAGGGTATTAGATAAAATTGTGAAGGTGGGTTTGGATCGATAGAGGCCTAATTTAGTTGTTGTGGATGATTGACATTGTAATCGAGGGGACTTCCATTGGTGGTATGGAGTTAGAGGGGGTTGTTTAGGGCCATTGGTTTTGGAGCATAATTAGGTTTTTGAGGCATTATGCAGGAATATAGAGAATTTAGGAAGTGAGGTGTGTTAGGGATGACGAGTCATGTTTGGTTATTACGGTTAGTGAGAAAAGCAAATGGAGAGAATAGGTCGAGAACAAGTCGCTTAAGTTGATACAGAAAATTGTTCAGATTGCACTTTTTAGATGCTATGAATGAGTGAAGCAATATATTCACTTTAATTATGAACCGAAGGAGAAATATAACATGTGTGACTTAGCTTTTATGTATTTGTGAATATACGTTTGATTTGGAGATTTATATATTTATGGAGTATAAATCGTAATTACACTGAAACTTTCTTTTTGCTACTTCCACCCGTCTCTCAACTTGAATTCAAAGAGCTTGGCGTTGCTTGATTAACACCTTCTTGACACATAATTGAACATTGTGATGCTTCATTATAGATCTTGTTGTACTTCTGAATTTTGCTCTAATATCTATGTTTCATGAAGGGGCGATTGTAACATATTTTCTATTAGGAAATCTCCAGACTCATCTGTTTGCGAGACTTCCAACTGAACCGACATGTGACCACAATAGTGTTAGAAAAAATCTTACAAAATCACAAAAGAGAAAAGAATTACAATATATTTATTGATACAATGTACAACATAAACTTAAACAAGAAGAAATAATTGTGGGTTGATCGTCTTGATGTTGTCCGAATCGTGTGTGACACACTCTCCTTAAGGCAAATTTGCCCCCTCACCGAGTTGTGCTTGAGGTTATTTTGGACGTTCGCCTCCCATGATAAAACAAATAAATTTCTTGGATGCCAAAGAAAGAAGATGAACAAATTGCAAAGGGGAGGAAGAAGATTGATGGAAAAAGTTGTTTTCAATTGTTGTGGGTTTCTCTTGTTATAACTTCAATAACTATGTGATGAATTCTCAATTAATCCTTATATTAATATGGAAGTTATTACATTATATTCATGTGGTTTAATTTCACACTTTGTAACCCCTAATCCCAAGGTAATGATCCTTACTAATTCCTTATTAATCTAGGAATCATGGGAAATCAATAGTGGTGTTAAATTCTAAAATTTACACTTTTAACCCACCAACTTTAAGCTATCATATCTTTTTCATCCAATATTAAATTGGATATCTAGATATACCATTTCAATGTTCACATGGAGTGTAACATGAACCCACAATAATTTTTGTCAAATGACAAACGATTCATGTAAGAAAAATACACAATTTCCTTCACACACTACATATTTTTCCAACAATCCCCCACATGAAGGAAATTGATGACGAGTTTGGTGATAGAGTCCGACAGACGAAAACTTGCATACAATAGGTGTGGGAATGCCCATTGAACCTTCGCTCGTACAAATATATTTACTCTACTTGCAAGTCGATAGACAAGATGTCCTTTAATCGTTATGTTTTTTGTGTAGCCGATCATATGCTTGACCCAAGTATCGTCCTAACATATTTCAATTCTCATAGCTATGTTCATTCATGGCCATGAACATTTTGCTTGGTTCTATGAAAGGGTCTAAGAATTGAGCCTCACAAAATTTCCTCGAAGCGGCCCCACTTCTCTCTCACATATGTGATTTCTTAAAGGTAACCCATATTACCCCGCTCGAATTTTCGACGCGAAAGAATCATTATAATTCATAGGCTTATTCTTGTCCTTTCGGGATGTCACTAATAGAAATGGACTTGGGGTTAATTCCCCCACAGTGACGCTACTACAAGTCTTTTAACAGTTAGGTGGTCCCATTGAATCTAGTTCTTGGGATCTCCGGTCATCTAGATTGGGTTTTCCGCTGCGTTTAACTTTTAAGAGTCTCAAGTCCCATTCCCCTCCGAATTTACAACTAACTCTCGATTTAATCCTTTGGTTAACGGATCCGTTTATCATTTGACCTCACATAGTCAAATTAGTTGATATTAGTTGTCTAATGGTATTATGTTTTAGACATATATGTCTAGACAAGCATCACACACATTGCTATATGACTTTAGCAATATACCATCTTGCTAACACAGGCTTTATCCATTTGATAATTGTTAACTCAAATTCATTTAAATCTCATCTATTCTATATTGATCCTTTCAAAAATTTTAAGAATATCCACCTAATGACTTGTTTAACAACGAGTCCATTAGTTTTTCTTGAATTTGAATCAACGGGTCAAATTGACTAGAATTTTTCTTAGTTAACATATCGTTTTTGGATTTAATTAACAAAGTAACGTATTCACTATTGTTTAAATCCACACAATCAAACCTCTGATATCGTTATATTTGTACTTGTCTCAAGTTATATAATGACTTTACAAACTAGTACAGTTTCTTCTAGGTTGCATTTTTTGAACCGTTTCAACACTTTGATATATTTCATTCAAAGTATCATTTATTCACTTTCATGAATTTGACATCAATACTTGATTTCCATTGATTTTATTTTCTTTTGATTTTTATATATATTCAAACTTATTGAATCATATATAACAAACCAATATGCACAATTGTTATAAACATAACTTTTGAAACATAATCCACCATTTAGTAACCAAATTCAATTTCTTTGGTTATTGTACTTGCTACTTTGCGAAACGCCCCACATTCACAAGTGTACGTAGGCCTACGTTTTCATACTTCATATGAACATTTCATTGTTTTTATTGGGGAAACCTTTTCAAAAGGTAATTATTTTCCAAAGTATACACACCCCTACATTTTCGGGGTAGTCCTAAAATTAGCAATAATACCAATTTTCATTATTAACGCCATTTGATTATGGTGTACATTGTGGACACTTTGTTTCATTGCTCATGTACAACAAACCCCTTGGGTTGTTCTATGTAAATTTCCTCTTCTAAATCTATATTGGAAATGTTATTTACATCGATTTGATGTATTTCAAATTTTGCTATACAACAACTACAAATACAAATCTTTATTCTCGTGATTAGAGAATACACTCCAAGAATAAATTGCTAATTCAATAAGATTTAACAACTTCCTTCAAGAAATCCTATTATTTTTATTTTTATGACATTAGTCACATATTCCCATAATTGGTTATAACAACTTCTTTCAATAAGTCCTATAGTTTTAGTTCTTGTAACATTTGTCAATGTTCACAACAATATAATTCAACAACTTCTTTCAAGAAGCTCTATTGTTTTTATCTTTGTGACTTTGTCACTAATGACAATAATATGATTTAACAACTCCTTTCAAGAAGCCCTATCATCTTTGTCAATACATCATTGATAAAATGCAACGTTAAAGACTACATATTTTAACGTTCATCTTCTCAACTTAGTTACAACGAACTATTCAATTTTTCTCATTATAATTCTTGTGAACCATAAGAACGTTAAAGACATCTTTAAACGTTCAATTTCTCAACTTAGTTCCTACGAACTTTTCAAATTTTCTCACTATGATTCTCATGAACCATAAGAGATATATCACCCATTTTATAAACACTAGAACTGGCGTCTCCACAACTATTTTACACAATCGTCGCAACAACCTTGATGTTCTTCTGTTAGTTCATTATATGTTCAAAAAATTTTCCTCATAAACTGTTCTGTTCCGAAATTTTATCTTCATCTCCACAAAAAATATTTCGATCTTCACCGTCCCGATTGTTCTTATATGAGTTAAGAACTTGTTCACCAAATTTGAGCTCGATCCAACGGTTAACGAATCGAAAATTGCAATTTTACCACAGTTGATCATTGAAAAAACTTGCTGAAATTTTCTTCCATCCGTCTCTTCCATCATTTTCCATCTTTTATCCCGTGGCCGCCGCTCCACCGGATTCTCAAATTTGTAATCCTTTCTCAAATAAGGATTTGTTTTAAAATTGTTAGACAAAATCTTACAAAAGCACAAAAGAGAAAATAATTACAATATATTTATTGATATAATGTACAACATAAAATTAAACAAGAAAAAATAACCGTAGGTTGATCATATTGATGTTGTCCGAGTCTTGTGTGACACACTCTCCTTAAGCAAATTCACCCCCTCACCGATGTGCTTAAGGTTGTTTTGGACGTTCGCCTCCCAGGATAAAAAGAATGAACCGGACTATTTTTACACACTAAAATCTCCAATGAATCTCACTATTGTTGGACAAAATCACCATGAATAAATTTCTAGTAGGCCAAAGAAAGAAGATGAACAAATTGCAAAGGGAAGGAAGAAGATTGATGGAAAAAATTGTTTTCATTTGTTGCGGGTTTCTCTAGTTATATATTCAATAACCATGTGATGAATTTCCAATTAATCCGTAGGTGATTGTGTAACAGGCATTTCAAGATTCTTTATTATGTTTTAACTCTTCATACACCATGCTTTTTCAGGCAATTATTCTTTAATTTTTCTTCACCCCCTTTTACCTATATGTTATTAAACATTTGATATTAGTTCTTATCATGCTTTTTTGTGGTTTTAAGAACTGTTAAATACTTGATTTATTATTTCTAATTAACTAATTAACTGATGCGTTCAAATTGGGATAAGGGGGATTTGGAGGATAAGTCAAATAGAGACTCTTATGTGAATGAGACTCTATGACTTAGTCCAACCAGTATTCTATAAATTGGGTCTCTACGGGAACCAACTTACACACACATAATATTTCATATACTCCTCCAGACCGAAAAATACTACCTATGGCAACCATCAAATGCCTGAGATTTGAGAGTGGAACAACATTCAATATCCATTCTGTGATATTGAATCGGACGAGAAGAGGTGGTGATTGCAGAATCAAGATGCTCGTGGTTCGTAGCACAAGCAAACAGAAAATTTTGGGGGAAACTAGTTTCTCCAAATATTATAAAAAGTCTTATTTTTTATTTTAAAAAAAAATTGTACGTGCCTTTTTTTCAGTTTTTAAAACAAGACTTTTTATAATATTAGGGAGAAACTAGTTTCCACCAAAACCTATTCCAAGCAAAAACCTTCCGCACAACAAGCTTCAGATTTAATCCATAAGGTATTCCGAGAACTCGTAGATAACTTATGTGTTTTCCTTCAAGAACCATTTATGTTAAGAAAAAAGAATTTATGTTTGGGTTCTTTTCTTAAAATTAATTTATGGATTGGGAGTTTATATTTGTAGTCGTAGTGGGTATATTTGTTTCTGCTACTGATATCATTATTTGTTTAATTTATTTTCTATGAATTTATTGTACTAATGAGTTTGGTTTGTTCTATGACAGATTGCTTTGAACGAACAATGCGGAAATGGCTCTAATTTGTCTAATTGAGGGGGGAGGTGGACAAACTCACAAACTGACTTCGAGCTGCAAGGCACGGTGGGGGTTTGCAATTTATGAATCCTTCCAATTATTTGTTAAATTGTTATCATTCCTTTTCCTTCTATTTCGTTCTCCCCTTTAATTGCATAGTACCTTTTTTTTTTTTTGAGGTAAGCGAAGAAAAAGATGAAATGTTTGATTTTTTAGGAAGATAGATCTTTAAACTTCATGCAGATCAATATTAATGACATATATATTTGTATATTATTTCTGAGTGTTTTTCTGATAAAGGTACAGTAATATCTCCATTACAGGGTTGAGGCGCCCGCCTCACATAATACCAAGCGCCCGCCTCATCCTGTCCAAACCACTGCTGATGTTACTGCCTCTCATGCGGCCGCCTCCCTCAGCACCATGCGGCCGCCTCACATCAAGAACCATCAGACAGATACACGCAACTGATGCACTTCCAACGCAACTGATGCACTTCCACTTCTGTTCATAATCTTGCTTAAATCAATGTATTGTTGTCTACACTTTTGTATATAAATACTCAGTTGAATAATGAAATAAATATCTTTTGCCAAAGCTTCTATATTTTCAACACTGATATCATTTTGTTTTTATTACATAAAAGAATTAAAAGGATTTCTCTGAAAGTATTTTTCGATGTTTGACTCTTTGATTCTATAGTATTTTTTTGTGTACATGTTATAACACTTAATTTTGTTAATGTGATTATAAGAATAAGACGAGCAAAGGTGAGTTGATTGTGTAGTTACTTTGTGTGACTTATTTCAGGTTGGAAGGCAGAGAAAAATATAAGAGGTGGAGGGGGGGGGGGTAAATTTGTAATATTGGGAGGGGCAGGTCATGAAAAAGTCCAAGTCTACTTCCAGAGACAAGGTATACTCCCTCCGTCCCAATAAGAAATTTCCCATTTTCGCTTAATTTTCAAAGTCCCGTTAATAAATTTTCACTTTTCTTTTTGAAGAAATCTTCACTATTCCCTCCACTCATTCTCTCTCCTCCATTATTTTAATACTCACAACACCATTATAATTTACTATTCTCTCCACTCATTCTCTCTCCTATTTTCAAATTACACTCACAACATTTTTACTTCCCCCCATTTCCTTAATTTGCGTGCTGCCCAAAAAATGGGCAGCTCTTATTGGGACGGAGTAGTATAGGTTAAAGTGATTTACGAACATAATCGAGAGGTATCTCATGTTGCATGAAATCTAGGTACAAAATATTTATGCAATTTGTGATTGTAGTTGCGTTGTAAATGTCAGTCTCTGTGAGCATGTATTAAAATTATCAAATTATTTTGTGATAAAAGATTTGTTTGACAATTTATTAGTGTAATCCAATATAATCAGAGTTAAATTAAAATTCTGTGATGTCCATCACATTATTCTTTTATGGGGCATTTACCAAAAACTACTTTTGAAATATAGATATTACAAAAAAAAAAAAAAAACACACAAGTTGGATATTATAAAAAAAATCTTTAAATATTACAAAAAATTAATATTTTTTTGCGTTTATTTGTTAAATAACTGATAAATGCATTTATCGGTTGTTTAACAAAAAAAAAAGCACAAAATACTCTTTAAACAACTGATAAATGCATTTATTGATAAATGCATTTATCGATTATTTTAACTGAAAAGGCAATAAAAAAATTAAAAAAAAAGAAAGAAAAGAAAAGTAATTTTTTGTAATATCATATCTTACATTTTTTTTTTTTTTTTTTTTTTGTAAATATCATCTTTTTTGAGATAGTTTTTATAAAAATTCATTCTTTTATTTGTTATCCTATTGTTGCCTTGGTACTTCAGCAGTTAAATGGAAAATTTGGAAAGAAAGATGATTAGGAAGTTACTTACAACGTGATTTACTCATTGTTTTTGTAATTATAGATTACTAAGCAATACTCAAAATGAAGCTTTAGCAAATGAAGTAGGGCAAACGAAACTGGTAGCTTGAATATGGATTTGCAACAAGTGAAAAGGGATGGTAGCATGCGATGGTGGTGGTGGTGTTAGTGGTGGGTTAGGGGAATGTGGTGGTTCTTTACACATGTTAATATTGTCACCGTGTCAACCGGCACAGGTGTTAGTACTTGATGAGCCCGGATCTACTGGACCGGGCCCGCGCTCGGTCTAGTCCAAGGAACCAGTGACGTAGCAGTTCCTAGACCGCTGGAGGGAAGACCGCGGACAAATAGGCCCTTGTGGTCAAGACCGCGTCCCTCCTCGCATCGTCCCCATCGAGGACCATTGGGACCCTGCTCGCTGGATCCGTGCCCGCATGAGTCATGACCGCATCAACCGTGCTCGCGTCATATATCTTTGACCGCGGGCACAACGTTGACCGCGGGCACATGCTGCTTCCCGGTTAATGTCAAGCCTTACTGAGCAAGTTAGCTTACTGGCTCTGACAGGCCACTTGCCGGCTCCCCCATAACGCATTCAATGCGGCTCAGTCCGGCGCCTACTATTCCATTTAATGCACTAAGCCGGCTACACGGCTCATGTCACTTTCAGCCATGTCCCCTGGACAGTCAATGTTCCCTCCCTGACAGGACCAATTAGCTGCGGACACGTGTAGCTGGTCAAATACCAAAGTGCCCCCTAGGGCTGATCTCATTGCTTACGTCAACCAAGCACCATTGCATTGCCTATAAATAGAAGGCCTTTACCCCCTTGGGCAAGGTAAGTTCCAGATACAATTGAGTAAGCTCTATTACTCTCTAAACCTAAACACACACACACTCCAAAGGTATTCAAAGCCTTATTACTCAGTATTCTTACTCTCACACCCGAGGGCCTGAGTTGGAGTAACATCCAACTTTGACCTTAACGGTGCTTGTTTGTGTTGTGATCTAGGTACATCAAACCACCAAATATATCCTAGCCAGATATCCTTGAACCGCTCCTGACCCCAAAAGCTGTGGCGTCATCAGTGGTTCCATTGCCGGGAATCGACTTTCTTTCGTTTTCTCGTTAAAAATCTTTTGTTTTCAAGGCACCTCACGTGTCCTAAACAAATTCGCCGAAAAGGCTCTTTCTTTTTCCATCATCTTCTTTCCAGAGTATGGCTAGAATATTGGAAAATGCTGGTCACTTGACTCCTAGAGGAGGATGATCAAGCCTCACCCTCCGTCATTAATAAAGGCAAGGCCCCAAACTCGGTTTTCAATAGAATGGGGCACGTTCCCAGCCACCAAACACCCTCTCTCCTGGTCAAAGGGCCATACACCAACTCACGCACCAAATACGTGCCGAAAAAGCACAGCCCTACTAAACAATAGCCCAAAACTCCCCAAGCTCACATAAAAAACACCACTCTAACCACCCCACTTTCCCAGAGCAAATCCCGAGAAGGAAGGAAATCCTGGCCTCCAAGTCCAAACTGGTCGCGGAGGCCATGGCCATCAACGACGCGGAGATGGAAATCTTTGAAATAGAGGCCAATGGAGGGCTACAGTTCTCCTCAAGGGTCACAAAGATTCTCCCAACGAGCTCCCGCTAACTCGCTTGCTAGTCAAGCCGCGGGGCAAACCGGGTTGAACCAAATCGAACGCGGACAGCCGGCCAAGCGGAGCGTGGTACATGTAGAAGATAGCGAGGAGATTGGGGAAGAGGCACAGTCAAATCACCGTGCGAGGTCCAAAGCCAGACCCTTGGCTCCGGCCAAGGAGAAGGCCGTGACTCCACGAGCTAAGAAGCGAAGGTTGATGATCGAACCCCGAGTTCGTGGAATTTATGCGTAAGATGCTGGGAGACCCATCGAAGGCCGCCGTAAGTGTGGCCGCACCGGACGCCTTCGCCGATAAAATTGCGCGGGCACCAATCCGTAGGGGCAAACCCCTGCATGGACACCTATGACGGATCCAAAAATGCCAAGAGTCATATGGGAAGATTTGAGGGCCGATGGCTTTATTCTCCGCGGACGAGTCGCTGATGTGCAAAGCTTTGTCACGACCTTCACGGGCAAGGCCCTATCTGGATGCTAGCCCTCAAGCCCCCGTGTATCCAAATATTCAAAGCCCAGAGTTCTCTTCCTCAATGCCTTTGCCGGAGCAGTGTGTGCCCGCTAGACCAAAGACAGATCTTGTCCGTGTCAAGGTGCACCAAACGAGCCTACAAAAGATTATATATCCCGGTTCAGAAGGTGAGCGAGGAGATTGTGGACTGGACGAAGGAGATATCGTACTATGTTTTGAGGGCGGCCTCGCTCCTCCTTCCTCAAAATGAATTTTGCCTCCAAAGAAACCTAAATCAAGGAGGAAATGTATGAAAGGGCCTCGGCCATCGCCTCCGCCGAAGAGCCTAGTGTGCCCGCTCCCGAGCTTCGCAAAAGAAAGGATAAGCCAAGTCCAGGAGACCACCCTGCAGCCTCGCTCACACCAATAATCGTGGCAAAACAGAGGCCGGGGATCGGTAAAAGCTCAAAAGGCTATGGCCGAAACAAGCTTACACGCAGCTCACCGACCCAAGGGTGGTGATCATGAGAGCCTCGTACTTTCCTCGCTCCTCCCCCATGCTTCGAAAGCCAAATGAGAGGAGTAGACTTAAGTTCTCGTGAGTATCACAACGACCACGGGCACGGAACCGAGGATCGTTTCCACCGAAGCGAGTAATCCAAATAGAAAATCAATAACGGGGAGCTAAACCAAGTGGGTTAAGGGAAACAATACTGCCCCCAATAACAATGATCAGCAGCGGGCACGACACACGCGGGGACCAGAGAGAAATGAAAGAGATAATTATGATGACGATTTGGGGGACTATGACATTAACTTCATTGGGGAGGAATCTCCCTCTAATAAGCAGCTGTCCCTCCAAATTCGGACATTAGAGAAGGTTTTTTCCATCCCCGTCATGGCTCCGAAGGAAGAGCAAGAAATTGGGTTCAAAAGGAGTGAACTTGCCTCCACCCTTTTCCATTCCACTCACCTCTTACCCTCGTAATGAGAATCAACCGGCAAACATAGCCCGAGTGTTGATAGATACCGGAGCTACCCGCGACATACTCTACTACCATACGTTGGTGGGAATGAGAATGATCAAGCACATCTTACTCCATATGCGGGCATGCTCGAAGGCTTCACTAACCACGCCGGTAAAGGTAAAGGGGACGATTGTGTTTGACGTAACTATTGGGGAAAAACCCATGCGTAAGACGGCCAAGATAACTTTCATGGTGGTCGATCTTCCTTCCCAAGACAATGCCATTCTCGGCCAGTAATCGCTCAGCCGAATTGGGAATAGTTGCGTCCGTCCCCACCAAAGGGTGAAATTTAACACCCCGGGCGGGGTTGCTACCATCAAGAATCAGCCCGGGAGATTCCTCCGAGCACTGGAGGAAAAAAGGAAAGAACAGAAAGGCCAGGCATCCTGCCCGCCAATACAGGGCGAGGACAAAATGATAGAGGGAAAAGGCGAGGACAAGTCAAAAAAGGGGAAAACTCTTGCACTCCCGCCGCCACCCGTACCGATTGGCATGCTTTCTTTCCATTCCACGAAGGTGGAGCTCAAGATGAGCAGATTGGCTGCCCCTGTTGTGGGAGGTTATATTGATCGAGGAATAGAGGGGGAAATTGACCGTGATATCATATATTCTATGGCAACACCGACCGAAGCTCAAGTCAACCCCCCAACTATTGTCATTGACTCCTTGCACAATCGTGAAATCAGCGACCTTCAACCTAACGACGAGCTCGAGGAGGTGGTAATCAATCCCCACTTCCCCGAGCAAACAGTTAAGGTTGGGCTGGAAATTCACTGCGAGGAGAGAAGGATACTCATCGAGTTCCTTAGAGCAAATTGTGATGTGTTCGCTTGGAGGGTGGAGGATATGCAAGGCATCAGCGAGGACGTGATCCTCCATAAAATCAACGATGACCCATCCTTCAAAAACATCCATCGGTAAATCAAGGTACTTCTCCCTGAGAAGGAGATCGCGATCAAGGAAGAGGTAGAAAACCGCTAAAGGCGGGGATAATAAAGGAGATCTCCTACCCCAAATGGCCGCCAATGTGGTCATGGTTAAGAAATCCAATGGTAAATGGAGGATGTGCGTTGATTTCACCGATCTCAACAAGGCATGCCCCAAAGATTGCTTCCCCTCTTCCTCGCATAGACAGATTGGTGGATTCTATAGCCGGACACGTAGTTCTAAGCTTCATTGATGCATACTCCGCTACCATCGATCCGGATGGCTCCCGAAGATGTCCGCTCCGTAGCTTTCATCGCTGCGGGCAAGACATACCGCTACACTATGATGCCCTTTGGGCCGAAAAATGCAGGAGCCACATATCGCCGCATGGTCAATCTAGTCTTTAAAAACCAACTAGGCAGAAATCTTGAGGCCTACATTGACGACATGGTCATAAAAACTAAGGAAAACTCCCACGAGCTCGATGTGGAGGAAATCTTCAAAAACTTGCGCCACAACAACATGAAGCTAAACCCCCTTAAGTGCGCTTTCGGGTCAAGGCGGGCAAGTTCCTGATTCATGGTCAACCAAAGAGGGATAGAGGCTAATCCAGAGAAAATCCAGGCCCTATTAGACATGAAACCTCCGCCCGCGTGAAGGATGTACAAAACTCAATGGTCGCATCACCGCACTCGCCGCTTCATCTCGCGGTCGCCAGAGAGATGCCTCCCCTTCTTCAAAACTCTCAAAGGGGGAAGAGAGCCGATGAATTTACATGGAGCACCGAGTGCCATCGGCTTTTGAAGAAGTCAAACATACCTCGGGCAAACCACACTCTACTCGGCAGCCGGTGCCTGAGAAGAGCTCTTTTTATATTTAGCCGTTATCGATCCGGGCAAGAGCTGCTGTTCTTGTAAGGGAGGAAGATAACTCCCAAAACCAGCTTATTATGTATCCAAGGCACCGTCCGCCGTAGAAGGGCGTTATCTTAATATAGAAAAGTTAGCTTACGCTTGCTTGTATCTCGCTCGAAAAATTAAGAGCCTACTTTTCTCGCACATCCTATAACCGTACTAACCGAGGCCCCGCTTAGAAAGGTTTTACATAAACCGTAGTCCTCTGTGGAGAATGCTAGCTTGGTCTATAGAGCTCACCGAGTTCCGCATCACCTACTCCCCGAGAAAGACAATCAAAGCGCAGCCTTAGTTGATTTTGTAGTAGAATCATCATTCAAATTAGCTGACAAATGACCTCGGAAAAAGAAAGCGAGCGTAATCGAAGATGACCCGTAAAGCCCGAGCACGTAAATTGTTCAACCAAGGGAGCGTCCGTAAGAGGTGTGGATTTTATATGTGGACGGCTCCGCGAGCAAGTTAATCAGCTGAGCGGGCATACTTCGATCGCACCCGCGGGGAGAAATTTATGAGGGCCTTGAGATTCAAGTTCGAGGCATCAAACAATCAGCCGAGTATGAAGCGATTATAGCGGGCATGGAATTGGCAAGAGACTTGGGAGTTCGTAATATTGAGATCAATAGTGACTCTCACCATAGTTAATCAAATTAGGGGGAGTATGATACTATCAACCCAAGACTAGCTCAAGCATCGCGGCCTTGCAAAAACCCTCATCAAAAATTTCACTTACTATGAGCTGAACCAAGTCATGAGAGAGGATAATGTGGAAGCTGACCTCCTCTCAAGAATAACCGAGCAAGAAATTGGTGAATTGGAGACAGATTGCCAGATCGAATTTACGGAGAGACCTGCTATAGATCGAATTCAGATAAACAATATTGAGGATCAAGTAAGGTACTGGGTAGATGAGATCAAGGATTACATCGAGAAGCAAACACTCCCCGAGGACCCAGTAAAGGCTAGAGCCATCAGAGTGGTGTCCACGAAATACCTCGTCCTCGATGGGGTGCTTTTTCGGCGATCATTCACCAAGCCTTTGCTAAGATGTGTTAAAACTCACATGGTCACCAACTTACTCTATGAGGTCCATGAAGGAGTTTGTGGCGGACATCCAGGTGCTCGCACCCTCTCAGACAAGATCAAATTCCAAGGATTCTTTTGGCCCACAATGAGAAGGGATGCACAGGAGTATGTTAGAAAATGTGATAAATGCCAGAGATTTGCAGACATCCCTAGACTACCATCAACAGAGCAAACTTTGGTCGTACCATCGTGGCCGTTTCATACGTGGGGGATTGATCTCATTGGACCATTTCCAACCTGCTAGAGGAAGCATTAAGTACGCCGTGGTGGCCGTGGATTATTTTACCAAGTGGACGGAAGCCAAGGGCTTAGCCACTATTTCCGAGGATAATAGCAATCAATTTTGTCCACGACCACATCTATTGTCGATTTGGGGTTCCCGAGCAATAATTTCGTATAATGGCACCCAATTCTCCGCAAAATTCACCGCCGAATGTGTGAGAATGAAGGTGCAACACCGTAAGTCCGCAGCTTGCCTATCCTCGTGAAATGGTCAAGCCGAGGCAAAGAAACAAGCTAGTCCCGACCGCCTTAAAGAAAAATTTGGAAGGACGAGGAGGACGTTGGTTGGACGAGCTCCGCATCGCATTATGGGTTGTCCGCACCACAATAAGAAATTCAACAGAGAAACTCCTTTCTCGCTCACGTACGGGTCGAGGCAATGGCTCCAGTTGAGGTAGCCCTACCCTCGTACGTAGTCACATACTTCGACGAGTCTCAAAACGAGGCAAAATGTAAGGTGTGACTGGACGATCTCGAAGGAAAGAGAATGCGGGCACATGAAAAATGGTGAACTACAAACGTAAAGCGAAGAAGCACCATGACAAGAGAGTAAATAAGAGGAGTTTTTCGCCTGAGACTGGGTACTCGTAAGCGTAGAGGTCCAAGGGACCCAACCTGGTTTCAACAAGCTGTCCCCAAAATGGGAAGGTCCATATGAGGTCACGAAGATAGTCAAAGAGGGCACCTACATATTGCGACCAAAAGAGGGAGAAGAGCTTAAGCACGCTTGGAATAACGACCACCTTAAGAGATATTTCTTTAAGAAATCTTTGTAATTTTTTGGAAGGGAGTATAGACCTCTATATATATATAAGTGAGAAGTTATCATCATATTTTGATGCAAAAATCCAATTCCCACCGGACTCAAAAGCTAGGGTGGATGCCCGCGAGCGGATGCCGGTGGGTTAAGAGCCAACATATGAGCTCCTACTTACCGATGCGCAAAGATCTAAGGATCCGCATGCCTATATATGTACAAAGATCCATTACGATCCGTACTATGATCGCGGGGAGGATACTCTCCCGCCCGCGTGACACCACCAAAAATAAGTGGATATAGATGAACGTAGGTACAAAGGCCATGATGCCCGTGCCTACGGATTCTAGTGGGGACAATGACACAAGTCCCACCCACTAATTGCGCGAAGGACCTCGTTAGGGCCGTTACTCGCATGCCTGTATGTGACAAAGGCCTACATATAAGCCCGTTCACCGTATCGCCACGAGACCCTCACGAAAAACCCTAGGGAGTTTTGAATAAAGGGTCAAATAAGTGAGAACCTCCAATAAGGGGATACAGATGCCAGGGTTAAAGGGCCTCTATGCTAAAATATGCTCCTACCTTTCTATGCGCGGACAATAGCCTCACGGCCACCTTCTACGCATGCCCTATGAAAGTATGCTTGCCTTGGCTACTTTTGACTTACACCACACGCAAGGCCGGGAATAAGTGTAAATGGATGAGAGTGATCAAACTAGTTTAACAAAGCCAAACAGACAAACGAGGTTAAGGCCTCAAAGTTTGCCACAAGGCTAAACAAACGCGATCATAGAAGAATAAGGCTGATTCTCACGAAAAACCTAAGGGTTTTGAATAAAGAGTTAGGAAAACTCAAAAATGCGGGCAAAGGGCCTACTAAGCCGCGCCCGCGTAAGGAGAGTATAAAGTTAATTGCAAGTCAAAAACGCTGGAAAAAGTAATAGGCAAGAAGGCTAGTACTGAGGTGCTCGAAAATTGCCAAACTACTCAAAATAGCCTACGAGACAAGCAATTAAGATAAATAGTAAAGGAGCCAAGTGGAGAAAAATTCTTCTATTAATGTTGAGGAAATATTTACAAAGTCCTAAACTATTACAAAAAGAAAAAGCAAAAACCCTATACTAGTGGAGCATTCTCCTTGGGCTCCTCAGTGGCCGCACCACCTGTGCCCGCTTCTGGCTCCTCAATGGCCGCACCCCCTGTGCCCGCTTCTGAGGCCGGAGTTGGGAAGGCGGGGGTCCCAGGCACCTCGGTAATAGGAGCGGTTGTTGCTCGGCGAGAGGCCGAAGCGGAGCCGCCGGCAGGGAAACAGATCTCCTATGGCTGGCCCCTCTGGAAGAACCTGAGCCGGGGCATCCCCAATGATAAAGGGTTCTCCCGAATCGCAGGCTCATCAGGTGGGCGATCGGGCGGGCGATCACTTACGCCACGGGAGCGAGAGAGGCCGCGGCGGAGAGATCCGGACCCTTGACCTCATCCTCGGACGGAAGGAACTAGCGCATGCCCGGAGTACGCACTCCGCGTCGGTAGCAACCGGTGAGCCGATCACGGCCAACCGCCTGCACACGGAGAACATACCAGTGGCCGCGAAGTTCGGATACGTGTCCGGACACCGGCCTCATCTTGGGCCGAGGATCTCCGCGTTGAACTCCTCGGAGTTCTTATACTCCTCGATGGCCTCCTTGCGAGCTTCGGCCAGCATCCTCTCCTTCTCCAAGCCAAAGCTGCGTCGAGCGGCAACTTCTCGGAAAGATCATCCGCCTTGGCCTCCGGGATCTCGACTTGCTTTTGGGTGGCATCCGGCTTGACCATGAGCTCGGCATTTCTTTGCTCCAGTGGAGTTTGTGGCCCTTGAGCTCATCCCGTGACCACTTTGCCTTTTCAAGGCTCTTACTCCCGGCTCGGTCACCCGATCACGGAAGCCGCTTCGGATCGGACTCCTTGGTGGCGAACTCTTTCTCCTTGGCATCCGGGGAGGGAGCTCGAGTCCCCACCTTCTCCTGGGCCGGCTCCGGCTCGCGTAGTTTACCCGCCATGTCCTTGGTGTTATTAGCAAGCTCGACGGACGAGGCTATCGCGGGTCTCCGGAGCCGCATAGCCTTATTGCCCACCTGCGAGGAGGATAGTTAGAGCGAGGAAGGCTAAAAGTGACAAAGGGACGGAGACGAGAAAGAGTCAAACCTCAGTGAGGGCAATCCCAATGTCTCCCATCAAGGCTGACGAGTTCTCCTTCTCCGCCACGGCATGATAGAAGTCCGGGGCGAAGAGCCTATTGATAAGCCCGATCCCAACAGCAGAGTTGTGGGAAGAGCGGGCATACAGTCCACCCCTTGATGGCGGGCACGAGATCCCACCTGTTTCCTCTTCTCCCAGGTCTCCTCGCGGGTGGCCAGGGAGGAGATCGGGTAGGCTACCGAGCATATTGTCCCCACGGTGGAAGGAGCAGTGGTAGAAGCGGTGGAAGCATCAGGGGGGCTACGAGAAGAAGTATCCACCACTTTCTGGGTCTTGGAGGACCTCTCCCTATGCGTAAGATCCGCCTCTCTGTCAGTCCTTTTCTTGGGCCATCTCACAGTTATGCCGGAGGCAATAGTACGGCCAGGGAGATGATGCGAGGAGAGAGCATTGGGTGGAGGAGGACCCCGGGGAGGTGGAGCGAGATTCCGGTGGTTAGAATAGTTTTGGGAGCGAGATAGAGGCTCCCAGTCCTCTGCTCGCTACTGAGCGCGATCTTATCTTTTGTGGGGACCCCTCCCATCTCATTACGCCTCTTCAGGCGGCTTCCTTGTTGGCTCTCTGGTTCTTGGCCTTCGGTGAGCGGCACTTAGAGGGCCATCGGAAGTTATACTCTTAGGATCTACTCTGGAGGGAAAGAAAAATGGTTAGCAGAGCAGTTCAAAAAATCAAAGACAAAGTAAATTGGCAACAGTTTTTATAAAGGAATCAGAGACCGATTAGTTCGGGAGGATCGCACTCAGCGCCCAGCATACAGGTCTTACAATCGGCCTCAAGCTGTAATGTTCGTGCACCCGCCAATCGTGGTCGCGGGGCAAAGGCTCTATTTCTACTGCAGGGGCATGTGGGCGCCCTCCTGCGAGGAGCCACCCCGAGTAGATCAATAGGGGCTCATCTTCCACTATGGCGCCCACGTAATATACGGGCTCCTCCCCGCTATCCAAATAAAGGGCCAGATGCCTCTCTATGGCAGTGCGCATAGCATCGGCTGAGGACGGGTGGATAACTGCCAGCGGCCACCTTCATCGGGACGGGGTTTGAAGGTTTGGAAAAGGGCCATCCAAATCTTGACTCGATAACCAAAATATCCTTCGATTCCATTGGTCAAATTTGTTTGAGGGAGGAGAGAAAGTCCTGGTAGAGTAGTTCCTAGCCTTCAAGCTCGGGATACCACGGCTAATCTGGTTCGATAGTAAGCGTAGAGCCCGGCAAGGGTAGGTTCATAACCCGGGAATCTGCATACGGCTATGAAGGAGACAATGGCCCGGATGGCATTGGGAGTCGGAGTGCGTAGGCGGGCGGGCATTGAACTCCGGGAAGAAGTAAAAGAAAGGGTCCAGGGCGGCCTCAATCCATTCTCAAAGCTGGGCCCCATAAAAACGCAGGCTCGGTTGTCCCCGCGGACATCTGCTATGGTCTGGGCCGCAGCTTGTCCTTGTCCTTCAAATGAACATGCCCGAGGGTGCGGACACGGTAAGCATTGCGGTCCACATTATAAACCTCATAAATCTCCTCCTCCCGGATCAATGGTGGCCACCTCCTTGGCCTTCTTGCTACGGCCACGACCGGGATTCACACCCCTAGGCGGCCTCTTTGCCTTTGTTCGGGCGGGGGCCACAACCTCCTCCTCCTCCTCGGAGTCGAGGCTCTCGAAGGCATCCACAATGTTGGTGGTCTCAGCGGCCTTCTTAGAAGTCCCCGCGGCCCTCCTATCCCCCTCCTCGCGGTCATCCTCTTCGGTCTCCGAGCTCGAGGAGCCAAAGAGACCGGTGGGGTCACCACGGGCAGGGGCCACCTCCGATTCAACCTCACCGGCTCCAGTCACCTCGAAATTGAGGGGGTCAAGTTCCTCATCTTTGCTCGGCTCAATTGTCCCCGCCACAGGGGCCGCGGGCACAACGGGGGAAAGCTGGTACTCAGGGGCAGAACATCTAAAGGGTCATTCAGGGTCCCCGCTCTCGGTGCCCGCGAATTGTTTGATTGGTCAGAGTCCATTAGTTCACACTTCTCCCAGTTAGTTATTTGTTCGGGGACACGGATCGCTCTCCTCACAAGTTCAGCGGCGTTCGAGCACGATCTCTATCGCGGGAAACTCGCACAAAACCCCCATCACAAAATTTCTTAGCCTACGGTGATCTCCCCAACACCCGGTGCGTCACAGTGATGAGCATGTTTCCTTTTGGCCTCCCACAAAGGGGTGGGACGAAGGGCCCCCAGTCTGATTTCTCACAGAAATACAAAAAACTAGGCAAAGATAGCCTAATCCACCCCAATCCTACCTTCCTAAAGATCCCTCCAGTCCGTTTACAGACGGCAAAGATATCAGGGGTGGCTCCATCTCCTAATTCTAAGGGACGGCGGGGTCCAAACTCACGAGTAGTCATCAATGCAAAACCCAGAAAAGAAAAAATAGAGGGAGATGAAGAAGAAAAAACACCCAACAGTTACTTACGAGAGAAAGATTGAGAGATGGATTCGGAAAACAGTAGCACGGAGTTCGCAGCAAGAAATTTCTCTCTCAAGGGCTCTGTGAAGGTTTGGAAACGGTAAAAAGGGTTTGAGGTTTAAGGGTTTGGTATTTATAAGGCCTACCTATACGGGTTAACCCGTTAACCCGTATTAATTAGCCCACAAATCCAACCTCGGACCCTGAACCGTCTCCAACGTTTGAAAATTCGAAAATTAAATACCTTTTGCATTTATTGCCCCCCTTGGATGACTGACACGTACCCTATACGTACCCACCCGTCTTTTCATCGCCAGGGGTCCCCCTGATAGCAGGGAGGGACGCCATGCAAGGGGCCACGTGTCTCTCACTGGTGCTTCCCGAACGGTGCAATAAGCCCATGAGGCTCAACAAAAACACCAACACTGGTGCTCGCTCGAGGAACAATTGGAGCAAACCGAGCTTCTAGTAGCTCCTCACTCAGACCATAAATAATCACACTTGGAGCTAGGGGCCATTGATGAGCCCGGATCTCTTGGGACCGGGCCGCGCTCGGTCTAGTCCAAGGAACCAAATGACGTAGGCAGCGGTTCCCAGGCTTGGAGGGAAGGCAGCGGACAAATAGGCCCTTGTGGTCAAGACCGCGTCCCTCCTCGCATCGTCCTCATCGGGGACCATTGGGACCACGCTCATTTGGATCCGTGCCCGCATGAGCCATGACCGCATCAACCGTGCTCGCGTCATATACCTTTGACCGCGGGCACATCTTGCTCTCGGTTAATGTCAAGCCTTGCGAGCAAGTTAGCTTGCGCTCACGACGGGCCACTTGCCGGCTCCCCCATCACGCATTCAATGCGGCTCGGTCCGCGCCTACTATTCCATTTAATGCACTAAACCGGCTACACGGCTCATGTCACTTTCGGCCATGTCCCACAGACAGTCAATGTTCCCTCCACGACGGGACCAATTAGCTGCGGACACGTGTAGCTGGTCAAGTACCAAAGTGCCCCCTAGGGCTGATCTCATGGCTTACATCAACAAGCACCATGGCATTGCCTATAAATAGAAGGCCTTTACCCCCTTGGGCTAGGTAAGTTCGATATACAATTGAGTAAGCCATATTACTCTAAACCCTAAACACACACACACTCCAAGGTATTCAAAGCCTTATTATCTCAGTATTCTTACTCTCACACCCGAGGGCCTGAGTTGGAGTAACATCCAACTTTGACCTTAACGGTGCTTGTTTGTGTTGTGATCTAGGTACATTAAACCACCAAATATATCCTAGCCAGATATCCTGAACCGCTCCTGACCCTGAAAAGCTTGGCGTCATCAAATGGTGATCGGATTCTTCTTACCATATAGCTTCAAACCATGTTTGCAAATTTGCAATAGATGTCTCGCTTTTTTGTATTTTCTTGTTTGGTTTCTATTAAATGGAAATTGTGTGCGTAGAGCTACTATCACTTTTATGTTTGGGGGTTTAAGAAGTTTAAACAATTCTTTATCCATATTTCAGACAGTAGTTTGCTACTGCTTGTTTATTTTGAGTGGCATACATATATACACACACACATATACATTATTTATATAAACATATAGTATATACTGTGGTAATTTGGTGTGATAATGAGTAAGTGAATACATGATTTGCTTGAACTTTGTCTGTTGATCATATCATTTGATACATGTTGGACTAATGGGCTTGACAGATTTAATTGGATGTGATTTCACCCAAGGAGTTAATCTTTGTTTCTCATTTGCATAACCTGTTTCTTTAGTTATTACCTTAGTAAGAGAAAGTATGATGCTTATGTCAGGAAGTTTTCTTTCCTAATAAGTAATAACTGAATCTGGCAGGTTGAAATTAGTAGCTTGAAGGGAAAGAAGGTTGGCTTATATTTTTCAGCTTCGTGGTGTGGCCCATGTCAACGGTTCACCCCAAATCTGGTGGATGTATACAAGGAACTCTCCCTGGCCACCGATTTTGAGGTAGTATTTATCTCCGGTGATGAAGACGAAGAGTCATTCAATAGTTATTTCACTAAAATGGGATATATTTATATACAGGGATCTTAAATACAGGGATCTAATTTGTTCCATCGCTGCCCCTGCCCGTCTCGTGTAAGTCTACCCGAGATGTCCTCTTACATCTCGGGTAGACTTACACGACATATCTCGGGTACATTTACACGAGATTTATGTCGTGTAAGTCTACCCGAGATACAAGAGGACATCTCGGGTAGACTGGCACGAGATATGCATCAGAGGCTAATGTTTCACTTCAGCAACAGGAAAAGCTAACAAGAGACTGAACTTGGAATAAAATTTGATTGTGAATGTGATAGGACATCTCCACAAAAACCATGGGAGGGATGAATATACCATTACACGTATAGTATCGCCAAATTGTTTACGAAATGAAAGTGTTTACGAAACGAAAGCAATTAATTCAAACATTCATACAAAGTGGATAAATAAAAAACCATAACACATATACTATCCCAAATGTAATCTTTGTCTTCTTGCATCGCTGTCCTCCTCATATAGTCGGCGTACTACGATGTCCTATCTTGGTATGGGAGGTGCAGTTGCCTTGCGCTTGGATCACATTGGGACCTCCAAGGGAGCGGTGTTGGTGGAATGGGGTAATCATTGCCTAACATGTGAAGCTGCAAAAGCATTAACAGTTAAATACAAGGCCATCAAATATAACGACTATAAGTAGGACAACAAAATATAACTAATATAATATAGATGATAAAGTAAAGTATCACTCGAGAGACAATACATTAGAGACATCTCGTGTGAAACCACTCGAGATGCATCTCGAGTGGGTTTATACGAGACATCTCGTATAAACCCACTCGAGATGCATCTCGAGTGGTTTCACTCGAGATGTCCCATTAAAACCCAGTTCATTGCTACCCAGTTTATGCCAAAACTTGGATTCAATTTTAAACAATCTAACACAAATCAACAACAACAGTGGGATGACATCTCGAGTGAAACCACTCGAGATGCATCTCGAGTGGGTTTATACGAGACATCTCGTATAAACCCACTCGAGATGCATCTCGAGTGGTTTCACTGAGATGTCCCATTAAAACCCAGTTCATTGCTACCCGGTTTATGCCAAAACTTGGATTCAATTTTAAACAATCTAACACAAATCAACAACAACGGTGGGATGACATCTCGAGTGAAACCACTCGAGATGCATCTCGAGTGGGTTTATACGAGACATCTCGTATAAACCCACTCGAGATCATCTCGAGTGGTTTCACTCGAGATGTCCCATTAAATTAGGTTTAAGTTTACCTTCTTTACGGGCACGGTCGAAGAGGACGCTCCGGCGACGATTACTTTGGCGGTAGCGTCGGCTCCAGTGCGGCGGGGTTGGGACGCCGGGATTTTTACTCTCACCATTATCGATTTTTCCTTTTTCCGTTGTTGCGAGTCGATTGAAATCGCCTTTCTCTCGTTCGTTCACAGAGAAGAGGGAGAGTCTGAGAGAGAGAGTGTTTGAAATGATAAAAAAAAAAATTGGTATATAAAGGGGCAAATTAGTAATTTCCCGGGATCCCTGTATTTTAAACTCCCTGTATTTAGAATTTGCCACTAAAATGCCATGGCTTGCTGTTCCATTCTCTGATTTAGATACACGAGAAAACCTTGAAGGAGTATTTAAAGTGAATGCAAGGGCGGAGCCTATTTTATTTTTTTGCCCCCCCCCCCCCCCGGAATCCGGCGGAAATTAGGGATTTGGCCGGAGAAGACAGAGTTCACGTTTTTTTTAATTAATCGACGTCGCCGCTGCTCCTTCTCCTCCTTGCTGCCGTCTCTCTCTCTACAAATTTGAATGGAGTTTTACAAATTTAAATGAGTTTTGATTAATTTTAATTTCTTCACAAATTGATAAGTTTTCAATTGTATTTTTTGTTCGTTTAGGTTTATCAATGGATAGATTTGTATTAAAAAGGCCTAGATCTACTGCTTCTTCTAATTTAAACATGATTTTGTGTATGAAATATTATGACATTTTTCCTTATTTATTTATTTTTCATGGATCTGACCAATTTTTTACTTGTCTGACCCGAAAAAAAAATTTCGGGGCCGCTGCCCCCGAACCCCCGTGTAATCTTGCCCCCCCCCTCGGACAATTCCTGGCTCCGCCCCTGAGTGAATGGTATTACCGACGGAAATGTCCGTCGGTATTACCAACGAGATATTACCGACGGACTCCGACGGAACGCGTCCGTCGATAAACAACTATTAACGACGAATTTTTTCGTCGGTAATAGCCTAGTTTCTAGTAATGCAATAAGCAGCGGAATAAAATAAAATGACACAAAGAAATACACGTTTACTGGTTCTTCCCCAGCAAACTAGGCTTTAAGCCCAAAAAAAATTTCACTATTAAAGATCTATTTTACAGAAGAAAACACGAATAAGTGAAACAAAAAGATTAAAATAATAAAGTAAGTTCTAACTAACTTTTAAACCAAGAACAATCTTCATTTTTCAATGATAGCCTATTCTAAACAGAAGCAGAACAAAGAACTTGAAAGAAATCTAGATGTGAGTTTGGATGTAAGTCGCAACCTCACTCACAACCTAAAAGAATATATTGAATCCGTGAAGAACACAAGATTGTCTCTTCCAAAGAATTCTCAATCCATGTCTTCTCAATGTGCCGAGGTCTTGTATTTATATGCACCTTTGAGAAGTTCTTCAATGAGTCAAACTCTTACTTATTTTATGCAATCCAACTCCTACAAGAAAATATAAGATTGACACTAACAAGTAAAGAAATTTGTTAGAATGTTAGTACTAGTCTAAATATATTTACATAAATAAAAACTACGTACATATTTAACAATGTCCTTTTCCGAATATAATTCTAAATCTTTGATAAGAAAGTCATAAAATCTATTTACCAAACTTACCAATTGTTCAAATTAGGTTAGTCAATATTTCCTAAAATCTCACTTTTTCAATCTCCAAGATTTCATAATCAAGATTGATACAATCCTACTTTGATTAGGAAAATATTTTTAGTTGAAAAATCAATCTCCAAGAAATATATTAATCTTTTAAGTTTGGAAAATATATTTTGACAAAATCATAGAGTACTAATCGTACTCTTTCAATCTCCCCCTGATTTATTGCTTTCTGATCTAAATAGTATCTACAAAAAATAAAAGATATGAACAATAAAAGTCATAACCTACTCAGTATCTAAATCTTTAAAAGAAAGTCAAAAATCTAAATTACCTAAAATACTCACACGATTTCAAGAGTCCAAATACTCCAAGGATTCTAACTCTTTCAATCTCCCCCTATTTTGGACTTTCTTGTCAAAATGAAGATTTAGAAATTTAAGGCATAGTAACAAGATCACCACATGAACTCCCCCTGATTCAGATGTGTGTCAAGATGTGTAAACACATCCACACATAGAGTACTAACCTGAATATTCTACCGCAACATATTCTGGCTTTGTTGCTAACCTTATTAGCTCCCCCTATGTCAGATTCATCTCCCTCTTTTTGACCAGAAATTGTAGTCATCAAGGTGAAAAGAGAATTAATATAAATCTGAGATGCAGCAAGTTGAGCTTGAAAATGCTGTAATGTGGTCTTCAGAAACCATGATTTGGGCATCAAGTGCCTCTAGTTGAGCAGCAATTGAGATTGAAACCTCATATGTAGGTTCAGATGTGCGCACATCTGTACTCACATCCAGGGTCGCAACTGGAATTTCATGAGAATGAAAAGGAGCAAAAACCAAAGGGATTCTTTCTCTGCAATCAAGGATTAGAGAGAACAATATGGTGTGTGTGTGTGTGTTGAAAAACAAGGAGAGGGACAGAGAGTAATGAGACGGATGAGATTTCTAATTAAACATACAACTCCCCCTTTCCTTTACAAGTAAGGAGATACAGACCTAGGGTGACACGTACCTTAGCTTGGGCAGCCAAACAATGATAGGAAGCAATTCAAATCCTTGACCCTTGAAATTCGCACGGATAATCACCAAAAAATTAGGAATTAAATCACAATCAAAATTCTATCCACATCCCATAATAACAATAAGATATCCATGACATATCATTTCCACATTTACCCTCTGAAGCAGTCCACAATAATTCTCCTTTACAAGCTTGACCTAGAAAATACTTTATGAGGGATATTGTTAATCAAAAACATGTTAAATCAAAAATTTATAAATAATGAAAATAAGTAAACAGATATATTTACCGGGCACCTAAGAATGACCTAAACATGCAGAATGACTAGAATGATGCTACTCAACTGATGGTTCAAATCTCAGTACAGATGTAGCATAGGATTTAAGTCACATTTGGGAACACAACTGGTAACAAGAAGTCAATGAGCAATAATCCAATATGCACAGCCTCTAGAATGCATCCACATATTTTTTAATGTGGATATATAATTGGAGTAGCTTTCACTTTTCTATTACCCAAAGATAGCCTTTTGTCCAGTGATCTTTTCAAGTTTGATTTCAAACTATTATATTGAGGATCACTTGATCACACTGGATTGGCTTTATGCAGATGGGTGAAGCAGTTGTTTCTCTTGCGAATAAGGCATCCACTGTGAGATATCTAGAAAAATTATATCAAGTTATCAAAAGACAACATGAACAGGAAGTGCTCACAATCAAGTAACAAGTCGTGTCAAATATGTAAACAAACAAGTGACCACACTGAGATTGACCGTGTTAATGCATGATATTTTTATTTTTTTTTAAAGTTAGTTAATATACAGATGTGTAAATGGATGTGTGCACATCTGTGCCCACATCCTCAAACAACACACAAGCCAAGAGACTTCCTTAGGGAGGAAAGTCTCTCATGATCTATTGCCTTGGTAAATATATAAGCCAACTGATTTTCAGTATCAATAAATTCTAGACACACAGTTTTTTGTTCAACAAGATCCCTAATGAAGTGATGTCTAATGTCTAGATGTTTGGTTCTGGAGTATTGGACAGGGTTCTTTGATATGTCTAGGAAACTCTTGTTATCAAAGAATATAGTATGAATTTTGCTATTTAAACCATAATTCTTTAGCATCAGATTCATCCAAAGTAACAGAGTGCAAAAACTTCCAAGGGCAACATATTTAGCCTCAGCTGTGAACAAGGAGACATAACTTTTTCTCCTTCTATACCAGGAATCAAGGATGTTACCAAGGTAGGAACATCGACCACAGATGTTTTTATCATCAAAATTGTCTGCCCAGTCTAAGTCACTATGTCCCACTATGTTAGACACAAAGTTGTAACAACATACCTTGGAGTATAAGGATGTATGACTCCATAAATCATCCAAATAACTTTGATTTAACTTCTCATTCCTTTTGGTTTGCCTTTGATCATGCATTTCACCAACCACTTGAGAAGTGGGGTGATCTTTCTGAATTATGGACAAAATGTCATCTGATCTATCAACAGACCCAACATGATCTCTTTCTAAAATAGCTTCTCCCTTTGAATTTGAAGAATTGTCTTCAGACTCAATACTTTGTGTGGATGTGTGTTCATATGTGGGAACAGTTGTCTTCACATCTGCAGACACATCCTTCTGCACATCTGGACTCACATCTGCCTGTTTTTCCTTTGCGGTGCTTTATGTATCTCCAGCTCCTGTATCAGCAGATTTCCACTCCAGTTGGTAACCTGAAACATCATCCTCAGTAGTTTTGAGGTTAAGATCAAGTGTATCATCAAATACAAAATCAGAAAAACTTAAACAAGACACATTGTTACAAAACTTGTAACAATTGTCAGATGATCTTAGACCAGTGAGGACGCATGTGTTAGACTCATCAAACACCTCACATATCTTCTTATCAAACTTCACATATAAGTTATCATCACATAACTGACTTATACTAATGAGATTAGTCCTAAGACCCTCTACATGATACACATTGTGAAGTTTGGGGAGACCTTCAACAGCTAAGGTTCCCTTACCAATTATTTTTTCTTGTGCCCCACCACCAAAGTTTACTTTACCACTATTGACAGATTTGTATTATGTCAAAACATCTTGGTTACCTGTTATGTGCCTAGAGCACCCACTATCAAAAAACCAAGATCCAGAGACACTACTCTTGAGGGAAGAGTAGACAACATTACAGATTACTTTGGGCTTTTTAACCTACTGGGTTTTAACAGTCTCATGGTGGTGAACCTGTGGATGTGTGCTAGGATGTGTATACATCTGACTATACATCCTGTCACACATATGAGACTGAATCAAAATCCTACTTTCTTATCAGCTTACATCTTGAAACAGAAAGGGCGAATATGCCCATGAGCAAGGCAATAATGACAGATGTAATGCCTTCTCCTGAATTTTTTATGACTCAAAATTGGTTTTTCTTCATATTTTGAAACCTTACCACTCTCTTTAACAAATTTGGAATTTCCAAAACCAAAACCTGATTTTCCAGTACTACTAAGAGACAAAGATTCATCAAGTTTCATTTTTCCGGTGTTCAACTTGGTTAGATTACTCTCAGCTTTCTCAAAATCGGTTTTAACCTTTTCAAGTTCAACTTCTTTCTTAGTTACTAGAAACTCAAGTTTATCAATAGAATCCTTTTGGTTGTCATTTTCTTTTGAAAGCTTAGCATTCTCATTTTCACACACATAAAGTTTTCCAGTGAGAGCTTTGTTTACCTTGGCCATTACCTCAATCTTGTCCATACATTTCATCCAATCAGCATGTAGTTCCTTATAGGTATCGTAGAGTTCTTCATAGGGGATGTCACGACCTTCATCATCAGAATCTCCTTTTATAAAAAAACAATTGTAGGTCTGCTCGGATGTGAGTTCGGATGTGTACACATCTGTATCCACATCCGTCTCCAGATCTGAATCAGCTTCAGAAAATACTTTTTCATTTGTATCTGCAGTGTAGGCATTAAAATAAACAGATGAAGATTCAAACGCAGAGATGTTAGCCAATACTTCATCATCCTCATTATCACTCGGAGCAGCAGTGTAACTCAATCCCCTTTTCTTAATTGTGTTAGCACACTCATTATAAAAGTGACCATACCCACGACATGCCCTACATTGCACAAATTCGAGAGCTTTATTGTTATCAAAACTTTTCTTTTTGAACCCCTCATCAGGATTATTTTCTCGTTTCTCTAAATCATGAGAGGATTTTCTAGGAACCTTGTTTCTTATTTTGTTATTCAGAATAGAATTGAATTTCTTGGTGATTACAGCCACATCATCTTCCTTGAGATTAGACTCATCAATTTTAGAGGAAAGGTCAGCTATTTCCTTTGAAATAGCTACAAAACTTTTAAGGGCAATACTTATTGTCTTGTTCTTTTGTTGATCTTCAAGATTGAGCTAAAAAACAGTTAGGACTCCAACAATTTTGTCCAAACCGACAGTGTTGGTGTCATGAGTTTCTTCAATGACAGCAACCTTGATATTAAACCTTTCAGGCAAAGTCCTTAAGATTTTGCTGACTAATCTAGCATTTGAAATTGACTCTCCTAGGTTAGTGCATTCATTGGAAATTTCATGAATCTTAGCAGCATAGGAGACAATATCTTCTGTCTCTTCCATTCTTAGTATTTCAAATCTATCCATTAAGATCCTAAGTCTATTGGATTTAACACTTGGAATCCCCTTACATTGCATATGTAAGATATCCCAAGCATTTTTAGCAATACACTCATTGATGATAAGCTTGTACATATTTCCAGAAACATGGCTAGAAATAGTACCTATGGCTTTAGAGTTATAATTTGCAGAGGTGATTTCATCAAGGGTCCATCTTTCCTCAGATTTCCTTTCAAAAATATTTTCTCCAATACCTAATGAAGACTTCTTCTCCACAATGGGAGGTTGCCAAGAAACAAGTATACACATCCACGCTCTTTCATCAATTGATTTGATGTAGTTACGCATCTTAGACTTCAAAAAATTGTAATTGGTACCATCCAAGACTAGAGGTTTGTTTTGATGATTTTGACATTCAATTATGACTATACTTTTTGGATCAACACTCAGTAATATGTCGAGAGTTGGCTCTGATATCAATTGAAAGTTTAGTGTAGCTAGGAAATCAATTCAACACAACAGAATTGATAGGTCTAAATTCGCACGCCTACAAATTAAATACCAAGACTATACTCGGCTACAAAAACTGTAGCTAGGACAAGTCCAGGGTCGATCCACTGAAGAACGGTTATTCGGTTGCACAATTGTCACTTGACAAGATTGGGGGTTTGTTTGATTTTAATTAAATTCCTAAAACAGAAATTAAAAACTAAGTTGTAAACAATTAAAGGGAAACACTTCAGATTTGTTTCCGTCCCCGTTTATCAATTCAATATCATCGGCACAATTTCCCTCCCTTCCTTCCTATTCACTTGATCCGGAATTTATTTCAATCCTTATTTCTTTCTTATTAATGGTTATAAGCACTGACACACTCACCTATTCCCCTAATCAATACCTAAACCTAACTGACACAGTCTAGATTCACAATATTGATTGATGAAGCTTTAAGAAATTAAGATCAAGAATTTCACTATTCTTTTTCAAACAGATCAAAACCTAGTTTTACCCCCTTTTTAATTCACCAGACACGTGCATAAATCTCAAAGATGCTACTTGTGAAAAATCCTAATCTGACACAGACTTAAGATTAAACTAGCATTAAATCAATTACAAGGGAAAAGAGGGTGATCAAATCTCAAAACCCTAAAAACGATTTATCAATTAAAACAAGTAAAACTATGAATAGGGATTCAGAAATAAAGAAATCAATACCTCAATTGAATTAAACAAACGGTTCGAGATTCAAATCTGAAGCAAAGAGTTTAGTTCTCCATAAAAACTGCTCAAATCTCTAAGAAATAATGATAAAAAGTCAACCCCTAAAACTGAAGTTGAAACAAATATTTATACTTATTCCCAACTAACAATAATAAACCTATATGAAAACTAAAAAGAAAAAGAAAAAGAAAAAGAAATCATAATAATAATAATACTCAATCTCCTTCAATCCCATCCAGCACACACATTGCCTCGGTCAACTCGGTGATCCCATGGACGCTCCTTTATTTAATGAATTATTTAGTTTCCCTTTTTGTGTACTTGATTGGTCCCAACTTTAACAATTGAATTAATTCCCAAAAATACTCCTTCCAGCACCACGTGCACTTGGTACCCAATTTCCACAATCTTTTGCTTTCACTTTGGTCCCTGAAACTTCAATCTCTTGCAGTTTGGTCCCTGCAGTTCTGATAATAGTAACTTTATCCTCCACATTAATAAACTTTTGTACGAACAACACAAAATCACTCAAAATGTCTCACAATTACAAATATTTCCCACAAACTCACCAATTCATAGTTTACTCAAAATTACATCAAAACTAATCTAAATTACATTAAAATAATGATAAAATGTCTAGAAAATTAGGGAAATAATGTATACAAAATCCACCACATCAAATTCCCCCACGCTTAGACCATTACTCGTCCCTGAGTAATATCCTAACCCCACTCTAAACACCGGTCTAATCAGCGTAGCACGAAAGAAAATGACCCCTAATCTCCTCTAAATCTCCACATCAAAAGTCAACACAATCAAACACTCACTCAATGCACTCGAAGAATGGAACTCCGCTCCTTATCACTCAAAAAATAACAATGGTACCAACGGCCTTAGCTCGACCCCAACTCCAAATATGCAAAAACGGGACATCCAAACTAAGACTCACACATCAAAAAGCTAGGGAGAACTACAATGTCCTAATTTTCCTCCACGCTTATCTCACACTACAATCTCCCTCATAAACTAAAGTTTTCAGTATGATTTATAATTAAGCACAAAAATTTACCTCGTAACAAAACACCTACACCCCCTTATATCTCCAGAAAAGAACGAGGATTTTCTAGCCTAACGCCTCTAAACCAAACCTCCTACGCCAATAATGATCAATCCTACCCTACGCTCCAATCCTCCCTTATGTCTCCAACTCCGGTGATGTAAAGAATAGAAAATGTTTCACTTCCTCACCTTTTGCCTAGGTGCCGTTTTCGGTTTTCACCTAGCCTCTCAATTTTTCATTTTTTTTCATATATATATATATATATATATATATATATATATATATATATATATATATATATATATATATATATATATATATATATATATATATATATATATATATTTTTTTTTTTTTTTTCAACACACCCTCTCCTTTTGCCTAAGTGCCCTTTCGGGTTTTCACCTAGCCACTCTTTTCTTATTTTTTTTATTATTTTTATTATTATTATTATTTTTTTTTATTTATTTATTATTTTTTTCAATTTACAACATAAATCAACCTCCTCCCCCACGCTTCAATCTCACAATGTCCTCAATGTGACGAATAGAATCATAATAAAGATCAAAAGCATAAGGAGGGAGGGAGATAGTACCATCAATGCCAGCATCGCCAAGAGCACTGAGAGGGCTCACCAAAACGGGCTTCTTCTTTTTGAGATCATTATATGACAATTTCTTCTTTACTAGAAGTTCTTCCAACTTGGAACAAAGTTGAATATGTTCAAGAGGTTCTTTAATAACCTTTGCTATTGTGTCCGTCTCAGATGATAAGTCACTGCTCTCATTTGAAGGTTGCTGGTGTCTTATTCCATCCAAGTTTTGATGTATATTTGAGACTTCAGAATCTGATAATATCAGCATTAACCATGAACTCAGCAATTGCACCTTGAGCATACTGAGTTCTTCCCTTTTGGCCAATTAACTCCCAAAGTAAAGAAACTTCTTCCGCATTTGGCTCTTCAAGAATCTCAATCCAACAAGCCCAAAATTCAATCATGGTTTCTTCAACACCCATCAAACTCTCTCTCACCTCCCTCCTCTTCGTCGCCGTAGCCACCCAAATTCAATGCCGCATTGTCGGAAAAACCCACCCAAAAAAAACTCTTGTTCACTCTCCATTTGGTGGTTCCCAGTATATCCAGTGCCTTATATACTATCTGCATTTGTTTGGCTGAGGTATCCTTTATAGGATTTTCTTGTTTGGCTGAGGTATCCTTTATAGCATTTTCTTGCACCTTAGATCCATGAGTACGTATGACAAAAGAAGGCAAGAAAAAGTACCCACCTTTATTGTACCTTTTCCACTTCTTTGGAGGCACAAACATAGGTATATAAGGAATAACCATGTGCTTTGCACTTCCATCAAGTCCAGCCAGGACTAAAGAATCACATTCGACAACTCCATACCTCTTTCCCACACCCTTTTTTGGATCCCATGGTAGACGTCTGAGTGTATGCCTAAATGCAGGACGTATATCAGGTGGAGTGTCAGCTGACTGATCAACTGGAGGTTGAATATAAGCTATTTCTACTAGCAACTCTATGAGACAGCACCCGAACTTAGCCTGAGTTTCTCGGCTCCAAGGCTCAATTTCTTCATTATTCACAATCTTTTGGGCCTCTCTCATTCTTCTTCTTCTTCTTGTCAAAAATTTAACACGATCCCTGAGCATTGTGATTTCATCACTTGAATCTATTTGCCATTGATCTTCTATCATCTTTTCCCACTACACCGAACCCTCCGAGCTCGTTGAAAACTGTCACTAAAGATGGGATTGAAGGTTAAAATGGAAGGGGAGAGGGACGAAATTGAAGGTTTAGGATGGGTTAATGTGGTCGGACTTACAAGAGTAGGTGATGGGTGGGCTCAATTCGGGTTGTAATGGGTGTTATTTGTGGGTTTAAGGGTAGATAGAGAGAGGGGAAAGGATTCGGCCGATTGTGTGGTTATGGGGAGGGTGAGGGGTGGTGATGAGCCCGGATCTACTGGACCGGCTCAAGGCTGGCCAGTCCAAGGGACTGACGTGGCAGCTTCCTAGACTGGGGGAGACCGCGGACAGATAGGCCCTTGAGGTCAAGACCGCGTCCCTCCCCGCATTAATCCTATCAAAGACCGGAAGGACCCTGATCGCTATATTCGTGCCCGCACGACCTGTGACCGTTGGGTCCGTGCCCGCAGAGTGAATGTCCGCGAGGACTCATGCCCGCCGTAGGCGTGCCCGCATCAACCGTGCTCGCATCATATACCTGACCGCGGCCACACATTGGACCGCGGGCACATGCCTCGCTTTCCCGGTTAATGTCAAGCCTTACTGAGCAAGTTAAGCTTACTGGCTCTGACAGGCCACTTGCCGGCTCCCCCATCACGCATTCAATGCGGCTCGCCCAGCGCCTACTATTCCATTTAATGCTCTAAGCCTGGCCACACGGCTCATGTCCCTTTCAGCCATGTCCTGGATACCAATGTTCCCTCCCCGACAGACCAATTAGCCGCTGACACGTGTAGCCGGTCAAATACCAAAGTGCCCCCTAGGGCCGATCTCATTGCTTACCTCAACAAGCACCATTGCATTGCCTATAAATAGAAGGTCTTTACCCCTCGGGCAAGGTAAGTTCCATATACAATTGAGTAAGCCATATTACTCTAAACCCTAAACACACACACACTCCAAGGTATTCAAAGCCTTATTATCTCAGTATTCTTACTCTCACACCCGAGGGCCTGAGTTGGAGTAACATCCAACTTTGACCTTAACGGTGCTTCTTTGTGTTGTGATCTAGGTACAAACCAACCACTTATATATCCTAGCCAGATATCCTCAAACCGCTCCCGACCCCCGAACAGCCTTGGCGTCATCGCTGTTCCATTGCCGGGAAGCTAGAAACAGTTTAATCTTTTCTTTATTTACTTCCCGTATATTTTGTTTTCAAGGCACCTCTCGTGTCCTAAACAAAACGAGTGCCGAAAGGCTCTTCCTTTTCCATCATCTTTTCACAAAATATGTCTAAGATATCGGAAAACGCCTGGTCATTTGACCTTGGAGGATGAAACCAAGCCTCACCCTCCGCTATCAATAGGGGAAAACAAACTAACTCGTCTTCAATGTAATGGGGGCTCGCTCCCGCCCGCCACACCCTTTCCCCTGGCCGTAAAGCCATACACGTGCTCACGACCAAATACGTGCCGAAAAGGCACAAGCCCTCCTAAACAAAAGTCCCAAAACTCCCCAAGCTCCCCGTAAACACCACCATGAACACTCCTCTCTCCCTGAGCAAATCCTAAGGAGACAAGAAATTCTCGACTCCAAATCCAAGCCGGCCGCCGAGGCCATGGTGATTGCCGACCAACAGCTTGGAAATGTTCGAAATAGAGGCCAATGGAGGGCTACAGCTTCCACAAGGGTCCCAAAGGTTCTCCCAACGAGCTCCCGCTAAATCACTTGCTAGTCAAGCGGCGGGGGCAAACCGGGTCAACCAACCCGAGCGCGGACGTACGGCCAAGCGCAAAGGTGGTGCACGTGGATGATAGCGAGGAGATTGGCGAAGAGGCGCAGCCTAATCAACGTGCGAGGCCCCAAGCACTACCCCCGGCCCCCGCCAAGGGGAAGGCCGTGGCTCCACGCAAGAAAAACAAGATTGATAGCCGTAACCCCGAGTTCGTTGATTTCATGCGTAAAATGTGGGAAACCCATCGAAGGCGCCCAAAAATGTGGTCGCACAATGGATGCCTTCAGCGACAAGATCGCGCGGGCACCTATCCAGAAGGGGAAGCCCCCCCAGATGGATACATATGATGGTTCAAAGAATGCGAGGAGCCACATGGGTCGATTTGAGGGACAAATGGCATTATTCTCCGCGGACGAATCCGTAATGTGCAAAGCTCTAGCCGCCACTTTCACTGGCAAGACCCTATCCCGGATGCCGGCTCTAAAACCCCGCTCCATCGACTCTTTCGGCCACTTCAGAACATTTTTCTTAATGCCTTTGCCGGGAGCCTGGTGCCCGCTAGACCAAAGACAGATCTTGTCCGTGTCAAGCAGGCCCCCACTGAATCCACAAAAGATTACATTGCTCGCTTCAGAAAGGTGAGCGAGGAGATAGTAGATCTAGAAGGAGGGGATATTAGGCTTTGCTTTGAGGGAGGCCTCTCCTCCTCCTTCCTAAAATTGAATTTCGCCTCCACTCGCCAAAACAATGGAGGAGATGTATGAAAGGGCTTCGCCATCGCCTCCGCCGAGGAGAGCAAGATGCCCGTTCCCCGAGCTTCACCCAAGGAAAGAATAAGCCAAGTTCGTGAGACCACCCTGCAGGCCGCCCAAGTTAACAACCAGGCAAAACAGAGGTCGTGGCCTGGACAAACTCCGGAGAAAAGTAGCGGAAACAGCCTACACCGAGCTCACCGAGCCGCGAGCAAAGGATCATGAGGGCATCGTATTTTCCTCCTCCTCCCCCATGCTCGTAAAACCAAGTGAGAGGAGTAGGACAAAGTTCTCGCGAATTTCATAATGATCACGGGCACGGAATGCAGGACTGCCTTCCAGCCTAAAGAGAGTAATTCAAAGAAAGAATCAATGATGGAGAACTAACCAGATGGATCAAGGGAAACAACCAGCCCCCAATAATAACCAAGAATGGGCACGAAACACTCGTGGTCCCGAGAGGACGTAAAGAGACAATTTTGAGGATGACGATGGAGACTACAACATAAACTTCATCGAGAAGAACCTCCTCCAACAAACAAAGCTCTCCTCCAAATCCGACATTGGAAAAGGTTTTCTCCATCCCCGCAATGGCTCCTAAGAAGAGCAGAAATTGGGTTCAAAAGGAGTGAACTTGCCTCCACCCTTTTTCATTCCACTCACCTCTTACCCTCGTAATGAGAATCAACCTGCAAACATAGGCCGAGTGTTGATAGATACAGGAGCTGCCCGCGATATACTCTACTACCATACGTTGGTAGGAATGAGAATGACTGAAGCACATCTTTTTCCATACGCGGGCATGCTTGAGGGCTTCACAAATCACGCCGTGAGGGTAAAGGGGACGATTGTGTTTGACGTAACTATTGGGGAAAAACCCATGCAGAAGACGGCCAAGATAACTTTCATGGTGGTCGACCTTCCTTCCCAAGCATAATGCCATTCTCTACAGAATCGCCAGCCGAATCGGGAATAGTTGCGTCCGTCCCCACCAAAGGGTGAAATTTAACACCCCTAGCGGGGTTGCTACCATCAAGAACCAGCCCGGGAGATTCCTCCGAGCACTGGAGGAAAAAAGGAAAGAACAGAAAGGCCAGGCATCCTGCCCGCCAATACAGAGCGAGGACAAAATGATAGAGGGAAAAGGCGAGGACAAATCAAAGAAGGGGAAAACTCTTGCACTCCCGCCGCCACCCGTACCGATTGGCATGCTTTCTTTCCATTCCACGAAGGTGGTGCTCAAGATGAGCAGAAAATCGAAGCAGTTGGTCGCCCTCGCTGAGGGAGGTTATATTGATCGAGGAATAGAGGGGAAATTGACCGTGATATCATATATTCTATGGCAACATTAACCGGAGCTCAAGTCAACCCCCTACCATTGTTATTGACTCCTTGCACAACCGAGAAATCGCTGACCTAAAACCTAACGACGAGCTCGAGGAGGTGGTAATCAACCCCCACTTCCCGAACAAACCGTTAAGGTAAGCCTCGGAAATTCACAATGAGGAGAGAAGGATACTCATCGAGTTCCTTAGAGCAAATTGCGATGTGTTCGCTGAGGGTGGAAGATATGCCGGGAATCGCCGAGGACGTGATCCTCCATAAAATCAATGATGACCCATCCTTCAAGAACATTCACCGTAAATCCAGATATTTCTCCCTGAGAAAGAGATTGCCATCAAGGAAGAGGGTGGAAAAATTGCTAAAAGCGATAATCAAGGAAATTACCTACCCCAAATGGTGGCCAATGTCGTGATGGTCAAGAAATCCAATAACAAATGGAGAATGTGTGTTGACTTCACGGACCTCAACAAGGCATGCCCCAAGGATCGCTTTCCTCTTCCTCGCATAGATAAATTGGTGGACGCTATAGCCGGCACAGAGTGTTGCTTCATCGATGCATACTCCGGCTACCATCGATCCAAATGGCTCCTGAGGATGTCCGCTCTGTAGCTTTCATCGCTGCGGGCAAAACCTACTGCTACACAATGATGCCTTTCGGGCTGAAAAATGCAGGAGCCACATATCAAAGGATGGTCAATCCGGTCTTCAAAAACCAGCTGGGAAGAAATCTCGAGGCCTATGTAGATGATATGGTGATAAAAACCAAGGAAAACTCCCACGAGCTCGACGTGGAGGAAACCTTCCTGAACTTGTGCCGTAACAATATGAAGCTAAATCCCCTCAAATGTGCCTTTGGGGTAAAAGCGGGCAAGTTCCTCGGATTCATGGTCAATCAGAGGGGGATAGAGGCTAACCCAGAGAAAATCCAAGCCCTATTGGACATGAAGCCTCCTGCTTGCGTTAAAGATGTTCAAAAGCTCAATGACCGCATCACAAAGACTTCGCCGCTTCATCTCGCGGCCACAGAGAGATGCCTCCCTTTCTTCAAAACTCTCAAAGGGGGAAGAGAGCTGATGAATTTACATGGAGCACCGAGTGCCATCAAGCTTTTGAAGAAGTCAAAACATACCTGGGCAAATTTCACCTCTACTCAAAGAAATTCGCCCGGGAAGAGCTTTTTCTGTTTCTAGCAAGCATCGATCCGGCAAGAGTCGCCGTTCTTGTAAGGGAGGAGAATAACTCCCAAAACCAGCTTTATTATGTATCTAAGGCACCGTCCGCCGTAGAAGGGCGTTATCTTAATATAGAGAAGTTAGCTTACGCCTTGCTCAGACCGCTCGAAAATTAAGAGCCTACTTTTCTCGCACACCCTATAACCGTATTAACCGAGGCTCCGCTTAGAAAGGTTTTACACAAACCGCAGTCCCTCGGGAGAATGCTAGCTTGGTCTATAGAACTCACCGAGTTCCGCATCACCTACTCTCCGAGAAAGACAATCAAAGCGCAGCCTTAGTAGATTTTGTGGTAGAATCATCATTCAAAATGGCGGACAGCCGACTGGGAAAAAGAAAGCGGATAGAATCTCGAAGAAGGCCCAAGTAGCCCGAGCAATGCAGATCACGCGCCAAGGGAGCGTCCAGAGGAAGTATGGATTCTATACGTGGACGGCTCGCCGAGCAAGTTGATTAGCGGCGCGGCATACTTCGATTGACCACTCGCGGGGAGAAATTTAAGAGAGCCTCGAGGTTCAAATTTGAAGCATCAAACAATCAGCCGAGTATGAGGCAATTATAGCAGTGCATGGAATTAGCAAGAGACTCGGGAGTTCAAAATATAGAGATCAATTGGACTCTCACCATAGTTAATCAAATTAAGGGGAATATGATACTATCAACCCAAGACTAACTCAAGATCGTGGCCTTGCAAAAACCCTCATCAAAAATTTCACCTACTATGAGCCGAACCAAGTCATGAGAGAGGACAACGTGGAAGCCGACCTCCTCTCCGTAATAACCGATCAAGAAATTGATGAATTGGAGGCGCATTGCCGCATTGAATTCACAAAGACCTCGCTATAGATCGGATTCGTATAAACAATATTGAGGATCAAGTAAGGGACTCGGGTAGATGAAATGAAGGATTACATCGAGAAGCAAACCCTCCCCGAGGACCCGCAAAGGCTAGAGCCATCGTAGCGTGTCCGCGAAATACCTCGTCCTCGATGGGTTACTCTTTCGATGATCATTCACCAAGCCTTTACTAAGATGCGTTAAAACTCACATGGTCACCAACTTACTCTACGAGGTCCATGAAGGAGTTTGTGGCGGACATCCAGTGCTCGCACCCTCTCGTACAAGATCAAATTCCAAGGATTCTTTTGGCCCACAATGAGAAGGGATGCACAGGAGTATGTAAGAAAGTGTGATAAGTGCCGAGATTTGCAGACATCCCTAGACTACCATCAACAGAGCAAACTTTGGTCGTACCATCGTGGCCGTTTGATACGCTGGGATTGATCTCATTGGACCATTCCCAACCGCTAGGGAAACATCAAGTATGCCGTGGTGGCCGTGGATTATTTTACCAAATGGACACAGCCAAGGGTTTAGCCACTATCTCCGAGGAGAATACAATCAATTTTGTCCACGATCACATCTATTGTCGATTTGGGGTTCCCGAGCAATTATTTCTGCACAATGGCACCCAATTCTCTCGCAAAATTCACCGCCGAATGTGCGAGAATGAAGGTGCAAAGACCGTAAGTCCGCAGCTGCCTATCCTCGTGGAAATGGCCAAGCCGAGGCCGCGAACAAGCTAGTTCCGACCGCCCTAAAGAAAAATTTGGAGGGGCGAGGAGGACGATGGTTGGACGAGCCTGCACCGCATTATGGGTTGTCCGCACAACTACAAGGAATTCCACTGAGAAACTCCTTTCGCTCACGTATGGGTCGAGGCAATGGATCCAGCTTGAGGTTGCCCTAACCTCGTACAGAGTCACATACTTCGACGAGTCTCAAAACGAGGCAAACAGAAGGTGTGACCTGGACGATCTCGAAGGAAAGAGAATGCGGGCACATGAAAAAATGGTGAACTACAAGAAGAAAGCGAAGAAGCACCATGACAAGAGAGTAAATAAGAGGAGTTTTTCGCTTGAGACTGGGTACTCGTAAGCGTAGAGGTCCAAGGGACCCAACCCGGTTTCAACAAGCTGTCCCCGAAATGGGAAGGTCCATATGAGGTCACAAAGATAGTCAAAGAGGGCACCTACATATTGCGACCAAAAGAGGGAGAAGAGCTTAAGCACGCTTGGAATAGCGACCACCTTAAGAGATACTTCTTTTGAAATCTTTGTAATTTTTTGGAAGGAGTATAGACTCTGTATATAAAGGAAGTTATCATGTTTCATCATATTTTGATGCAAAAACCTATTCCCACCAAATTTCAAAAGCTAAAGTGGATGCCCGCAAGCGGATGCCAGTAGGTTAAGGAGCAAACATATGAGCTCCTACCTACTGATGCGCAACGATCTATTCGATCCGCAAGCCTATATGAGTACAAAGATCCATTACGATCCGTACTCCGATCGCGGGGAGGATACCCTGTCCTGCCCGCGTGACACCACCAAGAATAAGTGGATATAGATGCCGCCGAGGACAAAGGCCAAGGCCCTTGTCCCCGCTCGCGCGAAGGTCCTCGTTAGGGCCGTTACTCGTATGCCCGTATGTGACAAAGGCCTACATATAAGCCCGTTACCGTATCACGAAGAAGACCCTCACACAAAACTCCAAGTGATTTTGAATAAAGGGTCAAAAGCGTGAACCACCGTTAATGGATACAGATGCCGCAGGTTAAAGGGGCCTCTATGCTAAATATGCTCCTACCTACCGTTGCGCGGACTATAGCTTCACGGCCACACTCGCATGCCCTAGGAAGGTAGCTTGCCTCGTCGCTTTTGACTTACACCACGGCTCGCAAGGCCGGGAATACGTGTAAACTGATGACAGCTGATCAAAAAGTTTTTACAAAGCCAAATGTACAAAGGGGGTTATAGGCCCCAAAGTTTGCCACAAGGCCAAACAAAAGCGATCACAAGATTGAATAAGGCCGACTCTCACAAAAATCCAAGTGATTTTGAATAAAGAGTTAGGAAAACTCAAAAATGCGGCAAAGGGCCTACTAAGCTTTTGTCCGCGTAGGAGAGTATAAAGTTTAATTACAAGTCAAAGAAGCTAGAGAAAAAGCAAGAATGCAAGTATCAAGGTACTAAAAAATTGCAAAATACTCATAAGTAGCCTACAAGGCAAGTAATTGAAGAGAATAAGTTACAAAAAAAAGCTTCTATTTACCAAGGAAAATAATTACAAAGTTCCTACACTATTACAAAAGGTCCTAGTCTATTACAAAAGAAAAACAAAAACCTATGCTATCGAGCCGGATCCTTCGCCGCATTAGCATTCTCTTTGACCGCACCTTCGTGCCCGCTTCAACAGCTTGGAGTAGGAGAAGGAAGACGGGTCATCAAAACCTCTCGTGACAGATCGAGGCGGGCTCAAGCAGAGACCGCAGAGCCGCCCGCCGAGGAAAAAGATCGCCAATGGCAGCCCATCAGAAGAACGCGAGCAAGGGCCTCCCCGAGTGATATCGGGTTCTCCCCAAACCGTAGTTCATCTAGATCGGCGATCGTGCTAAGGGCCGTCACTTCGCCACTGAGGTAAAGAAGCCGCAATGCGGACAGCTCCAAGCCCTTTATTTCGTCCTCGGACAGAGGAACTAACGCATGCCTGTGCAAGCATTCATCATCCGTGGCAACGAGCGAGCCAATCAAGGCCAACTCCCGCACGTAAAACTTGCCCGTGGCCGCGAAGTTCCGAACCGCCTGACCCCGGCCTCATACCGAGCCGATTTTCGTTATTCAACCAGCTCTTAAACTCCTCGGAGTTTTTGTACTCCTCCACAGCCTTCTTTGCGGGCCTCTCGCCAAAGATCCTCTCCCTCTCCAACTCAAACCGCGTAAGGGGTAGCAGCTTCTGAGAGCTCATCTGCCTTAGCCTCCAGGAGTTTAACTGACTCCTCACTAGCCCCCAGTTTGGTCGCGAGCTCATTATTTCTTTGCTCAAGCTGGCTCTTGTGCCCGCGGAGCTCATCCCGCTGACCTTTCGCCTTTTCAAGGCTTTTCTCCAGCTCGGTCACCCTATCCTGGAAACCCTTCGCATCGGTCTCCTTTCAGGATAAGGCTTTCTCCTTCTCATCAAGAAGGGAGCTTAAGGTCCCCACCTTCTCCCGAGCCTCGCTCCACCATGCGGAGCTTGCTCGCCAAGTCCTTAGTGTTGTTCTCCAACTCCACCTGACAAAGTCCGCAAGTCTCCCTCAGCCTCATGGCCTTGTTGCCCACCTGCGAGGAAGAAAGTCATAATTATGTGGAAAATCAGAGGCTAAGTGAGGAAACCGGCAGAAAGGTCCCTACCTCAGTAAGGGCAACCCCAATATCCCCCATCAAGGCTGACGGGTTCTCCTTCTCAGCCAAATGGTGGTAGAAGTCGTGGGCAAAAAGCCTCGTTGATCGCCCCAATGCCCACAGCCAGAAGTCCGGGAGGATCGGGCATATAAATTCACCCCAGTAATGGCGGGCACTTCCCCCACCTGCTTCCTTTTCTCCCATGCCTCCTCGCGGGTAGCCAAGGAGGAGATTGGGTAAGACACCGAGCAGATGGTCCCCGCGGCAGGAGGAGCAGTGGTGGAAGCAGAGGCAGGTACAGTTGAGCCCCGAACTTGGGTCTCCACCACCTTCTGGGACTTGGAAGCCCTCTCCTTATGCGTTGGGTCCGCATCCCTCTCATTTCTCTTCCGAGTGTCCCCTCGGTGGCCAGAAGGAATTGTGCGGCCGGGGGAGGTTGCGCGGAGAGCGTTGGCCGGAGGAGGACCCCTGGGGGGTGGAGGCAGGTTCTCAGTGGAAGGAACGACCTTGGGGGCAGAGAGAGGCTCCCCGCTCTTCCTACTGACCACGGGCACGGTTTTATCCTTGGCCGGGACCCCTCCCATAACAGTTTGCCTCTTGTTAGCAGCCTCCCTTATCGGGCTCGCTTGTTCTTGGCTTTCATCCGAGCACGCTTAAAGGGGCCATCGAAGTTATACTCCTGGGTCTACTCAAGAAAAAGAAAATGGTTAGAAGGCAAATCAAAAAATCGAAAGCAAAATAAATTGGCAAACAGCTTTGAAAAATCGTAGACCGATGAGTTCGGGGATCACACTCGGCCGCCGAGCATGCATGTCTCAGCCGCCTCAAATTGATAGTGCTCGTGCACCCTCCAATCAGGGTCACGAGGCAAAGGCTCTATTTCTACTCTGGGGGCATGTGGGGCGCCCTCCCTGCGAGGAGCCACCCCCGAGTAGATCAATAGGGGCTCATCTACTACAATTGTGCCCACATCATAAACGGGCTCCTCCCCGCTATCCAAGTAAAGGGCCAGATGCCTCTCTATGGCACATCGCATTGCATCGGCAGAGGATGGGTCCGGATAACTGGTAGCGGCCACCTTCATCGGAACTCGGACTAGAAGGTTTGGGAAAGGCCACCAAACCGGACTCAATGACCAAGACATCCCTCTCGGTTCCATTGGTCAAACTTGTTTGAAGGGTTAGAGAAAGTCCGGTTGAATAGTTCCTAGCCTTCGTACTCGTGGATGTTGCGGCCGACCCGGTTTTGATAATAGGCGTACGGCCCGGCCAGTGGCAGGTTCATGGCCCAGGAATCTGCAGACAGCTATGAAGGAAACTATGGCCCTAATGGTATTGGGAGTCAGGTTCATGGGGAGGCAGCCGTTGAACTCCAGAAAAAAGTAGAAGAATGGGTCCAGGGGCAATCTTAGACCGTTCTCAAATTGGGCACCATAAAAAATCAAGGCCCTATTGTCCTCGCGGACATCAGCTACTGTCTCTGGCCGCAGCTTGTCTTTATCCTTCAAATGTACGTGCCCAAGGGTGCGGACACGGAAAGCTTTACGGTCAATGTTGTACACTTCATAAATATCCTCCTCCCAGTTGAGGGTAGCCACCTCCTTGGTTTTCTTACCACGACCACGACCAGGGTTCACCTCAGCAACCGGCCTCTTACCCTTATTCCGGGCAGGGGCCACCTCTGCCTCCTCCTCAGAGTCAGAGTCAGAAAAAGCATCCACAATATTAGTGGTCTCCGCGGCTTTCTTGGAGGTCCCCGCAGCCCTCCTAACTTCGACCTCGCGGTCATCCTCCTCGGTCTCCGTGCTCGTCGAGCCAAAGAGACCTGCGTCACCGCGGGCAGAGATCACTTCATCCTCATCCTCCCCGCTCCAAAAGAGTCTCAAAGTTCGAGGCTCCAGCCTCCTCGCTACTACTCGCCCAATTGGCTGCACTGTGGGCCGCGGGCACCACGTTGGGAAAAACAGTTCTCAGGGGAAGAACATCCAAGGGGTCATTCAGGTTTGTGCCCGGTGCCCGCACCTCATTAGTTTGGTCGGGATCCATTAGTTCACACTTCTCCCAGTCAGTTATTTGTTCAGGGATACGGATCGCTCTCCTCACTAGTTCAACGGCGTTCGTAGCCCGATCTCTCTCGCGGGGAAACCCGCACAAAACCCCCATTACAAAATTTCTTAGCCTACGGTGATCCCCCAACACCAATACGTCACATTATTTAGATGTACTTCCTCTTGGCCTCCCACAACCGGTGGGACAAAAGGCCCCCAATCATCTCTCACACGTAAAAACAGAAACACCTAAGGGATAGCCTTATCCACCCCAATCCTACCTTCCTAAAGATACCACCAAACCGTTTACAGATCGGCAAAGATATCGGTGGACCCATCTCCTAGTTCTATGGGACGGCGGGGTCCAAATTCACGAGTGGTCATTTCGTTCAAAACCCGTAAAAGAAAAAATAAAAGGAGATGAAGAAGAAAAACACCCAACGTTACTTACGAAAAGGAAAACTTGAAGGTTAGATTCGGAGAAACACTAGCACGGATTTCGCAAAGAAGAAATTCTCTCTCTAAGCTATTCAATGTTTGGAAACGGTAAAAGGGTTCGAGGTTTAAGGGTTTGGTATTTATAAGGCCTACCAATACGGGTTAACCCGTTAACCCGTATTAATTAGCCCACAAATCCTACCTCGGACCCCGAACCGTCTCCAACGTTTGAAAATTCGAAAATTAAATAAACTTTGCATTTATCGCCCCCTCGGGATGAGCGACACGTACCCCTCGTACGTACCACTAACCCGTCTTTTCATCTCGCCAAGGGGCCCACCCAACCGGGAGGCACACCATCAAGGGACCACGTGTCACCACCGGTGCCTCCCGAACGTTCCCATAGGCCCATGGGGCCAAGCAACAAACAACAAAAAGCGTTAACACTGGTGCTCGCCAAGACGACGATCCAATCCTACCGAGCTTCTAGTACCTCCTTGCTCAGACCATAAATAATCACACTCGGAGCTAGGGGCCATTGATGAGCCCGGATCTACTGGACCGGGCCCGCGCTCGGTCTGGTCCAAGGGACCAGTGACGTGGCGGGGGCCTAGACCTGGGGGGGACCGCGGGATGATAGGCCCTCGAGGTCAAGACCGCGCCCCTCCCCGCATTAATCCTATCAAAGACCGGAAGGATCCCGATCGCTATATTCGTGCCCGCACGACTCCGCGACCGCTGGGTCCGTGCCCGCAGAGTGAATGTCCGCGAGGACTCATGCCCGCCGTAGGCGTGCCCGCATCTACCGTGCTCGCGTCATATATCTTTGACTGCGGCCACAATATTGACCGCGGGCACATGCCTGTTTCCCGGTTAATGTCAAGCCTTACTGAGCAAGTTAAGCTTACTGGCTCTGACAGGCCACTTGCCGGCTCCCCTATCACGCATTCAATGCGGCTCAGTCAGGCGCCTACTATTCCATTTAGTGCTCTAAGCTCGGCTACACGGCTCATGTCCCTTTCACCATGTCCCTTGACAGCCAATGTTCCCTCCCCGACAGACCAATTAGTCATGCGGACACGTGTAGCTGGTCAAATACCAAAGTGCCCCCTAGGGCTGATCTCATTGCTTACCTCAACAAGCACCATTGCATCGCCTATAAATAGAAGGCCTTTACCCCCTTGGGCAAGGTAAGTTCCATATACAATTGAGTAAGCCATATTACTCTAAACCCTAAACACACACACACTCCAAGGTATTCAAAACCTTATTATCTCAGTATTCTTACTCTCACACCCGAGGGCCTGAGTTGGAGTAACATCCAACTTTGACCTTAACGGTGCTTCTTTGTGTTGTGATCTAGGTACAAACCAACCACTTAAATATCCTAGCCAGATATCCTCAAACCGCTCCTGACCCTGAATAGCTTGGCGTCATCAATATTGATAATGTGCGAGGGCAAGGATATGATAATGGATCAAATATGAAAGGAAAACATCAAGGCGTGCAAAAAAAACTCTTAGACTTAAATCCTAGAGCATTTTATACACCTTGTGGTTGTCATAGTCTTAATTTAACATTATGTGATATGGCTAACACGTGTGGTAAAGCTAAAGATTTTTTTGGAACTATACAACGCATCTACACTATATTTGCGAATTCTACCAAGAGATGGGAGATTTTGAATGATAATGTAAAAGGATTGACCCTTAAATCATTGTCGACTACTCGTTGGGAGAGTCGTGTTGATAGTGTTAAAGCTATTAGATATCAAGTTTCCGATATAAGAGAAGCATTACTTCAAGTAAGCGAAAGTGATAATGATTAAGAAGTGAAGCTAAATCGTTAGCGAATAATGAACTTGGTGATTTTGAGTTTTTACTTGCTATAGTTATTTGGTATGAAATCTTGCTTGTAGTTAATTTGATTAGTAAACATTTACAATCCAAGGATATGCTAATTGATGTTGCCATTGAAAAGGTAAAGGGTCTAATTTCTTATTTTAAGGAGTATAGAGAATCTGGTTTTGATAAAGCCCTTAAAATTGCCGAGGAAATTGCCATTGAAATGAATGTTGATCCAAAGATTTCCTCAAAGACGAGAAATTAAAAGAAAAAGACATTTTGATGAGAATCCAAATGATGTACCTTCCATTGCCCAATCTTCAAAGGAATCATTTAGGATTAATTATTTCATATATATTGTTGATCAAGCTATTATATCACTTACTAAAAGGTTTGAACAATATGAATCATATGAAAAAAATTTGGTTTTTTATTTAATTCTAGCATGTTGCACTCTTTGGATGATATGAGTTTAAGGTCTTATTGTGATAATCTTGAGGTTGCACTTAAAAAAGATGATCAATTTGATATTATTGGAAATGATTTATATGTGGAGTTAAAGTTACTTCAAAATTTCTTGCCTAAGGAAAACATGGGACCTATTGATATTTTGAAATTTCTAAAACGTTTAGATTGTTTTCCTAATGCAATTATTGCATATAGAATTTTGTTGACTATACCTCTGACTGTTGCATCTGCAGAAAGAAGTTTTTCCAAGTTGAAGTTGTTGAAGACGTACATGCGTTCCACAATGACTCAAGAGAGACTCAATGGATTAGCTATGATCGCAATTGAGAACGAGCTTTTAGAGAAAATTGACTACGAAGATCTTATTGAAGATTTTGCTTCAAAAAATGTTAGAAGAATGACACGATTTAAGTGAAGAAAGGACTTCAAATTATGATTAGTACTAATTTTTATTTTTATTGTAGAAGTGAAATTTAATATTAAAAAAAAGGTCCATTTTCTTTGTTTGCACCGGGGCCTCAAAATCTTAGGGGCGGCCCTGTCGCAAACTCTGTATCATTCGGAGACATCCCGCGATTTACCTTCGCCAGTCACTGAGAGGCCGATGACCGATGATTCAGAACTTAGTTCGACGAAACGGGATCCTGAATATAAAAAAAAAAAAAAATATCCAAAATCCACTTGCACATAAAAGGCACCATATACAAATATGTGGCTAGTAGCACATTTGTATCCTAAGAAATTTTCCAATAAACTCATGATGAGGTTCCACCAAAATAATGAAAATGTGAATAAAACCAAATAAGGTTCAATAATTACCAAATGAAATAATTTCTATTTAAATAAGTTTTTTCTAGTTTAAGAAAGTCCATGAGTTAAAAGAACTCCTAGGATGGCAACTTCAACTAACTAATACATGTGTCCCAACCATACGGATTGCAAACCGACCCATAACCCGTCCTATTCAGTTGATCTGTCTGTGTGAGTTCTTTCTCAATTTTTTGGTCGATCAACTATTTGAACTTGGTAAAGTAGCTCATAGTACTCTCGGTCTTGTCCTGAGTCATGTTGTTTAGATCAGTGATTGTTTTCTTACGAGCTTCAGCTGAAAAGAATCTTTCGAGGAACTTCCTTCTCATCTAGCTTCATGACGTGATGTAGCCAGTGGTTAGACCACGGAACCAAATCAGTGATGCACCTGTGAAGGTGCTGATTAATGTCTTGCATATCACGTCATCCTCAGAAGAAATCAAACACATCGTGGCCTCAAAGTGTTGCATGTGATTAAAGGCATTGGTCGCTCCTGAGTACTTTTTCAACATGGGCAGCTTGAAACCTGCAGGAGGTCATTTGTCGAGCATATCCTTGGCTAAAAGTCGAAGAGTGCAGTCATTTCGTTCGACCTTCCCATTAGTGGCTATCCTATTTGCCGCCATATCTTCCAGTCTTCTCTTTAAGTTGAGGAGCTCCCTAACATCTAGGTCGCTCCTTTGGTGGGAGATTGAGTTAGACGTTTGCATCTCCTCATGATGGGGTTCTCTCCTAGAGAGGGTCCTTTGTCTCTCATTCATTGGGGGGGGGTTACTTTTTCCCGTCGGGGAAACGACCTTTCTCTCCTTTGTGGCGACCTACGCTGAGCCCTGTCAGCTTCGAGCTGCCTCCTCTGAGATGAGTCGGCTTCATGTTCCCTTTGCTGATTGAGCCTATCCCCTAGGTCGCCAGTTTGATCTATGGAAATGTGGGAGGGGGGAGGCCTTTCACTCCTCATTTCTTCACCAGATGGCCTAGGGCCTCCATTAGCCCGCCTATGAGATGTGAGAGATGGAGCTACCCTTTGTGATCTTCTATCACCCTTGTTAGCAGAATTAGGCATCTCGAGCAACTCATCTTGTACTTCGAGCAAACTCTGCAGTATTCTAGCTCGCTCTAACAAAATATTCTTTCTACTAAGGTGAGTAGTCGAGGGACCTGCCATGTCGCCTGCAACTGTTCGACCCGTTTGGACTTTCTTAGGCGGTTGGCTTACCCTTTGGTTGGGCATGGACCTCTTCTGCCTCTACCATCTTGCAAACCCACACCATCAGACACACTATTGGAGCGAGTATCCCTTCTAGTGGGATGCTCCGGCGGAGGAGGGGGCAAGTTTGCATTGCGATTTTCGGCACCTGTGTCTGTGTTCTGTATTCTCATGCATGGGATCACTGGAGGAAGTAGCAGTGTGTCCGTCAGATACCATATTAACGGTTGACTGAGGTTTTGAGGTCTAACGTTATCATTTTCCGGCAATGGAACCAAACTGATGACGCAGGAAACGATCAAGATCAGCATTGGTACAGCAATAGGTTGATCCCTAGCATATGTGACCTGAAACCACGAACACACGACTAGCCGGGTTTGTCTTCGGCTAATGCCCCCCGGCGTGATGATAAGATATAATGTTATGAGCTTTGTATGAAACTGTATTAAACGGCGTAATCTCAAAATAGCCAAGAATACATTACCTTTTAACGTTGTATGTTGTCTGATATATATAGTAGTGATGTAGAATCGTATTGAATCTCTTAAGTTGTGGAAACAATGTAGGCGTAACGATATTCGTGATTGTAGAAGACGGTTATGAATTATGTCGTAAATGGAAGCACGTTTCTGTAGATCGAGGTCGCATGAGTAATCAAGGTCGACCTGCCTTTATGCCTTAACCAGAGAGAAATTGTATAGGTTGATGATCGTATGTCGAACGGAGTTAGGTCGGGACCAATGATGGTCGGACAATGAGATAGGTCGACTGATCTTTGCCGTTGGGCCGCAGGCGTTGTCGTAACTGGACTGGCCCATTCCATGGTATTGTATTTGTAACGTCTGAAATGTTGGGCTTTATTCGTTGTGCTTGGCCCGTCACTTTTATTTCATTCAGAAATATTCTTTTTAATTTATTTTTGATATACATGAAAAAAAATTGTAATATGAAATGCAATTATCTTAATAGTATTTATATAAGTCAAATAATAATAAGTATTTTAAGAATATTCTTATTGATTATAAAATTTAAAGAAAATTGTTGGTATTTTTTATGCAAAAATTGCATCATATTATAGAGAATAGCTCAATTTTTAAACGGAACCGTTGTTGTTGAAGATGGAAAGAAGATAAAAGTTGAAAATTTTGCTCACAAAAATTTCGATGACCATTGGTGTTTAGGATCCATATTTCGCCCATATCAATTGCTTTACGTTCTACTTTCTCCGTTCTAAAATTAATATCCATTTTTTTTAATTTTCTTATAATAAATTTAAATTATTTATTTTTGTACGAAGATAGTGCGAAATTATTTTAACTTACAAAGGCGGATTGCCGTAAAAGACACTTACTTTATATAGAAGCAAGAAATGTATCCAAATCCTGTGTCATTTGGGCCCATCTCGTGATTTACTTACATCATCGAATGATCAGTTAGTCAAATAAGTTTGGTATCCACGACAGCTAAAACCTGCATAAAAAATAAAAAAAATTATCCAAATAACTTTGGATCCAAAATCCACACTTGCACATAAAAAGCACCATATACAAATATGTGGCTATTGTATCCTAAGAAATTTTCCAATAAACTCATGATGAGGTTCCACCAAAATAATGAAAATAAGGTTCAATAATTACCAAATGAAATCATTTCTATTTAAATAATTTTTTACTAGTTTAAGAAAGTCCATGTGTTAAAGGAACTCCTAGGATGGCAAGTTCAACTAACTAATACATGTGTCCCAACCATACTGATTGCAACCCAACCCTATAACCCATCCTACTCAGTTGGCCACTGAATTGACAATGGTATATGGGTGTACTCCCTCCGTCCCGGAATAATCTTCACAAACACTGTTTGTACTGATTTTAAGGAGGGAGTATTATATTGAAAGTGTTGTGAGTGTGAAAATAAAATAGGAGAGAGAATGAGAGGAGAGGAGAGAATAGTAAATTATAATGGTGTTGTGAGTATTAAAATAATGTAGGAGAGAGAATGAGTGGAGGGAATAGTAAAGATTCCTTTCCATTTTAGGTAAGTTTTAAATGTGTGAAGTAAGTTTTGGGACGCCCAAAAGGGAAAATGTGAAGATTGTTCCGGGACGGAGAGAGTATAATGCTAGACCGCATAGCAAATGTGATGCTACCACAAAAAAATGAGTTGCATCGGGCTGAAATGAGTGGCTGAATTATGGACTCCGACTGCTTTTTAGTTTGTTTCATGCACATTCACCACACGTAAATTAGGCTGAGGGCGTTTTCGACGTTAATCCTCTGACATGAGGATAAGTATAATGTCTGAATAACAAGAGAGTATCAGAGAAGTTTAACAGAAATCTGCAAAAATGTACTTAAAACTTATCAAATTATTTTTTTTGTGTTGTTTATATACTCCTTTAGGTAATGTGCAAGCCACATGCTTTTGAACACGTATCGATCATCCATTAGGTGTGCATGGGCACCTATAAGCAAGTGGGGACGCCAACTTTTTATCTGACAGGTAGCTCATCATCACAATAGATTTCGTAGGCTCCAGACATAACGACTTTAACAGCCTCTGAACTGTAGCATCTGATTCATATGTCGCCAATAGGCAACAACCACGATAAGGCGACAACCCTTGGTTGTCGCGTGTATGATATGCCTGCCTTGAGATTATAACGTTTTCGTACAGTGATGGGTTTTAATAGGTTTCTCGCGAGCCTCGTTTTTCGCCAATACACTTAAAGAAGTCGTCGATCGCCCTTATCTAATTTGGACCCGTTATCATGATCTTTAATCCATAATTACCGTATTGAGCCTCATATTATTTGGCTGAGCCCAAATATCTTTTTCACGATCACATCAAGTTGCGATGTTGGATTGGTTGTCGGATCCTGTGGGCTGCAATGACTTTTCGTGTCATTTTGATGTGCCATTTTCAAATTGTGTTTCTCATTCATGAATAATTTGGAATTACCATTGGATTTGTGTGCCATTGAAGCTAATACATGACTTACAAACTAACTAACAATTGATTTAATTTGGAATCATTGTGGGTTCAATTAATCTATTATCTATTACTCCCTCCGTCCCATAAAATTTTACTCCTTTACTGTTGAAAACGGAAAATAAGGAATAATGTTATTAAAGTAGGTGTTGTGAGTGAGAGGAGAGAGAATGAGTGGAGAGAATAGTAAATTTGAAAAGTGTTGTGAGTATGACAAGTGGGTCTCATAAATAAAGAAGTATTAAAAAATTTCCTTTTTAGGAAAGTGGGACTTTAAAGTGAGACGTCCAAAATAGTAAAAGGGGTAATGTTTTATGGGACGGAGGGAGTATGTGTGATTGACACGTTGCGCATGACCATATAATGTTAATGGATCTTATTTAGATAATTTTTTGTTGAGAGTGCTATATGATTATGTTACCATTTGCTAGAATGTTCTTTCTGCTGCTAAAAATAATAAAAATAAAAAACTTATTAATATTCTAGGTTTTCAATTTTCGTAGTTTGCTTAACCCTTAAGTTTCAATAATCATTTTTTTAAAAATATTTATATTTTTAATATTTATATTTTAAATACGCAATAATTTTTTTTTTTTTGAAAGCCTAATTACGTCGTTTAAAATTGCTAAAAGAAATAATGATGATTAAAACTAAAACTGAGCAAAATAAAAGGGTTAAAATGTGATAGACCTAAGACCTAACCCCTACCCATCTCCACCCCACCCCAGCCCACCTTCACCCTACCCATCCTCACCTCCAACACTCTACCCTACCCCACCCCAACCCCTACCCTAACTAACCCTACGCCACCTTACCTCCACCCCTACCCATCCTAATATTGTGTTTTCACCAAAAAATATTTTTCTTAAATTTATCAAATACGTGAAAATATTTTTCTTAAAAAAAATCGAAAACATATTTATGTCATTATTATTCGAAAAGTCATTTTTGGGAAGTCAGTTTTTTTATGAGAAACAAATGGAGCATGATATTCAAAATTCTATAGGTCCGGAAATTTGAGGGCCTAGAACGAAGGCCATTTCATAATGGTAGAGCTTATCAAGAGCAAAAAGGGAGCCTTGGAAGGCCCAACCCAACCTTTAGTTGGATGGTGGTGTCTCTCTCAAGTTTTGTTTCAAATTCCATAGTAAGGCCCTAAGTGTAAGTGTGAGTTTGGGAGTGTTTTTTTTGAGCTTATAATTACTTTGAAGTTCAAAATCATTTTTAATAGCGTTTGGATAACAATAGTGATTATGATTATAAGCTGTTAAAATGCAAAAAACTGTATTTTCGTAGAAGCAGCTATGACTCAACTTTTGCTAAAAGTGATTATTAGAAGTTGTTATTTATGTAGTTTTTATAATAATAACCTATATCTTTTTTGTGCATTTATTATATCGAGATACATATCATAAAGGTCATTTTTGGCATTTATCTTTCATAATCAGTTTTGAACATATACCATCCAAACATAATTATAAAATTTTAGTATTTATTACAAATAAACGATTTTTTTAAAATTACTTTTGAAAAATCACTTTCAGGAAATCAGAAGCAATGTCAAACTCACCCTAATTGGATAAACGATATTTTCTTTCAATATGAGGATTTTATTTTATTTTCAATCTTGTAAGAATTTCATTGAATAATAAAGAAGCAACAGATAGAAAAAATGTGAGCTTAAAGAGAGTGCGGAAAAATCAGTGTTTTAAAAGACCCCGTCTAAGGGTGCCTAGGCCCCGCCTAGGCGCTAGGTCCCTCTCCAACGCCTAGCTCTAAGCCTCGCCTAGGTCCCGACAAATCCCGACTAATTCCGACTAGTTTCCGCCTAGGCGCTAGGCCCGACTCCGCCGCCTACCATCCGCCTAGCGCTTTTTAGAATCTTGGGAAAAATCAGTACAAATCAAAAGGGTATTTGCTCTAGCGACACCCGACGAATATGTAGTAACATGAGGAGAGATACAAGGTTCGACCTCTCCCTCTCCCTCTCCCCCGGTTGAAAAACAATAAAACAAAAAGAGAAACAATACTATAGAGTTGGAATGGGAAACAATCCCATTTCAATTGATCCCATACACGGACAACCATTGAAGATGCCTCAAAGTGGTTTTAATATTCTAGCTTAGCCCTATTTGATAAAACTGAAAATTAAGAGCCGATCTCCTGTGAGAGAACATGGAATCCGTCTCATGCATGAGACGGGTCGATCCATGACCCATGGGGCATGACCCGCCACGTGGCAGCCTTTTATAGGCCAATTTTGTTTTTGTTTTTTTTTTTATTTGTTTTTTAAATTTTTTTTTTATATTATTTTTTTCAGAGCAAAAGTAATAGTTACCATCTCTTAATGTAATGACTGTATACATATAAAGTAACATTGGTCATAAGTAAACGTAATACCTGTTTTAAAAAAAATAAAAGCTCATTTTTACTCATTTTTTTCAAATGTAATACAAACTATATGTATTATTTTTGAAATGTAATAACTTATGTATATGAATGTAATAGTTTATACAAGTAAATGTACCACTTTGATAGATGAAATTGTAACATATTTCTATAGATAATGTAATACTTTTACATGAAAACATATAGATACCTATACATATGTGTTACAATTATGTACAAATACTATTATATATAAATAACACGTTTGTTACATTTTAGTTATAATAAGTATTACTTTTGCCAAACGAAGAAAACATAGGAAAAAACATTATTACTTTTCTGTATATATGTATTACTTTAATGTATACAAACTATTACTTTAATGTATACAAACTATTACTTTAATGTATACAAACTATTACTTTATGTTGGCTGAAGGATTGGGCCAAGGCAAATGTGGGCTGATTCCAGCTTGGGCGGCCGCGATTCCGGCAGGCGACCGCCCATATGCAAAAAGCTTGGGCGGAGGCGTGGGTTGGCTTTGTTGGGCGGGTGATGGGTATGGAACCGACCCGTCTCATGGATGAGACGGGTCATGCTGTTCTCACCCAAGTTTTTGTCTTCATGACCCGTCTCATCCATGAGACGGGTCGGTTCCATACCCATTACCCGCCCAATAAAGCCAACCCACGCCTCCGCCCAAGCCGTTTCAGATACGGGCGGCCGCCTGCCGGAATCACCGCCCAAGCCGGAATCACCACATTTGCTTCGCCCAATCCTTCAGCCAACATAAAGTAATAGTTTGTATACATTAAAGTAATAGTTTGTATACATTAAAGTAATAGTTTGTATACATTAAAGTAATACATATATACAGAAAAGTAATAATGTTTTTTCCTATGTTTTCTTCGTTTGGCAAAAGTAATACTTATTATAACTAAAATGTAACAAACGTGTTATTTATATATAATAGTATTTGTACATAATTGTAACACATATGTATAGGTATCTACTCCCTCCGTCCCACCTTAGTGTAGACTTCTTTCCTTTTTCGTCCGTCCCACCTTAGTGTAGACTGTCAAAATTAGAAAGTTTTTTATTATTTTTTATTTTCCCTACCCCACCCACTCATTCTCTCTCTTCATTTTCCACCATACAATTTATTCAACCAACCTACTATTCACTCCACTCATTCTCTCTCTTCATTTTCTACCACACATTTTCATTATCTTAATAATATTCCTTAGTTATTGTGCCCACCACCTTAGTCTACACTAAGGTGGGACGGAGGGAGTATATGTTTTCATGTAAAAGTATTACATTATCTATAGAAATATGTTACAATTTCATCTATCAAAGTGGTACATTTACTTGTATAAACTATTACATTCATATACATAAGTTATTACATTTCAAAAATAATACATATAATTTGTATTACATTTGAAAAAAATGGGTAAAAACGAGCTTTTATTTTTTTAAAACAGGTATTACGTTTACTTATGACCAATGTTACTTTATATGTATACAGTCATTACATTAAGAGATGGTAACTATTACTTTTGCTCTGAAAAAATAATATAAAAAAAAAAAAAAACAAATTGGCCTATAAAAGGCTGCCACGTGGCGGGTCATGCCCCATGGGTCATGGGTCAACCCGTCTCATGCATGAGACGGATCCCATGTTCTCACAGGAGACCGGCTCGAAAATTAATAGCTAAAAATATAGAGTTGAAATCATTAAATTATGTTGATAATTTCTTTAAAACTTGAGTTTGTTTGCTAATGAAAAATCATAAATATCTTATTTTAATCAAAATTTCAATACCACACTCAAAAAAATATTTGAATAATTTCAGTGACTTTATAATTTGACTAATGTAACTGAACTTTGATTTTTTTTTTTGAAGAAAACTTAATTATATTACTCATTTAAAAATATTATTAATAAATATTTTTAATATGAAAATAAGTACATTTTAATATTTCTTTAATTTGGATGACCAAAAAAAAAAGAATATTTCAAACAAAAGAAAGTAGCATTAAATAAATAAAACACATAAATAAAACATGTTGATAGGTGAATTTGAACTCATTCCCTTTCTTTCTCTTCCCTTCTCCTCTTGCTTCATTAATACATCCCTATCCATTTTAAAATCAAGTCTTTTAAAGAGATTAATTTGATTATCAAACAAGCCCTTAATAAGCAAGGTTAAAACTTTGTTGAGGGAGCTATGTAGCCCTTGTTATCATCCCGGCTTGAACCAGAATTGATTAGCATGCAATACCGAATACCGTGGTTCAGAAAAAAAAATGCATGGTAGAACAAAGTTCATCTTCCAAAGCAAAGAGCAAGCAAGAAGAGAATGGTAGTAGTCAATCTGACTAAAGCATAAATAATCTGGGTAGATACTAAAATAAAAAACAAAAATAATAACATAATTATCAATTGTTGAATAAAACTATGGTCTAAAATTAAATTCAAAATCACATAAAGGTTCTAAAACAAAAACATTCAACAAGGACAAACAAATAGTCAAAAGCTAAATTGAGATAGCTTTTAGTAATCCTACTTGTAACACTCACATTCTCTCTCAAACAAAACAAAAATTATAGGGGAATAACTTATTGAGAGACGCCGAGCCACTTGGTGAAAACATCAAACTCGGTATAATCAGAATCTGAGATCATGGTCTTGTACCATTGCTTGCTTGCTGCCTTGATTGCAGTTGCCTCCTCCTGCAAAAAAAAAAAAACCGCAGAAGTTAGGAAAGGAAGTGCATGCTCATTTTAAAATTTAAGCCAATGCGAACAAATCGGTAAAAGGGCAAAACCGAAAAAGGTTTTGTGCGAAGAGAACATACTCCCTCCGTCCCAATAAAAGCTTCACTAATTACCCAAAAGGGCGTCCCGTTAGAAGCTTCGACTTTCCTTTTTTGGCAAAGAATCTTTACTATTTCCTCCACTCATTCTCTCTCTTACATTATTTTAATACTCACAACACCATTATAATTTACTATTCCCTCCACTAATTCTCTCTCCTATTTTCAAATTACACTCACAATATTTTTTTTCCCTCCCATTTTCATAATTTGCGTGCCCACCCAAAAGGGTGAAGCACTTATTGGGACGGAGGGAGTATATGACATAAGATACTTCCAAACCAAAAACATATTTGGTGCCAAATAATAATCAAGTGTGAATTGATTAAAGTCTGGCTATGAAAAACTGAAATATAGAACCATATGATCTTATAGCAATTAAAGACAGGTCAAATGTAGGTAGAAGGATGGCTAACAAGACTTCTCTACATTATTTGAAAGTAATTTTCAGTGAATCATCAACATCCTCTCACTCTAATTATGTTTTCCCTCTCCCAACCCCCGCAAGGCGGGGAGCGCTTGGCGCACCGGGGGGGTTTGCCCATCAACATCCTCTCAAAGGTGATGGAAATTAAAGCTACAGTACACACTAGTGCTCTAGAATAGTCAACCTTCATTATCATTTATCCTCTTTTAGGGTAATGGAAGATATACTGTATTAACGCCTAATTGGTTAGTAACTAGAGTCATTCAGAACCAAAAGCTTAAAATAATTGTCATTAAACAAGACAGACACAACGCAAGCTTAGAGTGTGTCCAAGAGATTCTCCTTTACTCCATCCATCCCTAAATTGAATGACTATTTTTCCAAAAAATTATATCACAAGATGAAAGTCCATTTTTTGAAGTTACTAAACACTCACTCATCAAACAAAAGGTTATAATTCACACTTACACTCAATTGCAATATGGAGAAATCATTAAGGATTTTTGTGTAATTGTGCTACTCCTATCTCAAATGTAACTCAGAATGAAAATTGGATAATAATTTAGGGACGGAGGGAGTACATTTTTCCATGTTGAAAAGTAAAGCTTCAAGCTCCATTTCATTACCTACCGCACGAGCAATAGAAAGCCTAACTGGAACAAATCATATGATCAAGCTATATAAGCTTGATCATATGATTAGTTAATTCAAATGGTACTACATCCATCTAGTTAATTATTACATTAAACCTATTATCGCATTCAGTATCACACTCAAATCTAAAAGGTGTTTTGATACATTTTTAAACTACCCAAGTTCAAGCTGAGTTAATTCATTAATTCATCAAAGAGTGGCAGCATCTATAACCACTAAGATTATTGCTTTTATATATTCTAAATAACAGAATAGATCAATATAAAGATAATTCACATAATAGCAAACAATCAAACAAATCAGCAATAGCAGAACCAAATGTAAAAAAAATGTACCTTGGTGATTGGCTTCCTTTTCCGATCAAGCTTCTCCTTCTTGGACTTGACTCGTTGAGCCTCAGCCAACAAAGCCGCCCTCTTAGCTGCCTTAGCATATGGATTCAACCTCAGCATTGTGTTCAGATTCTTCAATGGGTTCTTCTTCATTGGAGCCCTCTTGATATCCTTCTTAATAGGCCTAACCACAGATTGTACCTCATCCGAATTGATAATCCTAGCCAAATCAGCATTCACCATCTTAGCCCTAGGCAAAACATACCCTTTCTTCTTCTCAGAAGGCTTGTCGAAAGAACCATAAACTGAATCCAGTTTCTCGAAAGCAGACTTGGTCCAGATGATGAACCGACCCAAATGCCCACCAGGAGCGAGCTTGAGGAGATTCAATCGCTCAACATTGGCGATCTCAACACCGGGGATGTTACGGAAGGCCTTGACCAGCTTTGCCCCTTCAGTGCCGTAGACAATGAGAGGACCTTTCCGGGAAATGTAACGGCGATTACGCATTTTACCCTTTCCAGGGCGGATTCCAACGGAGTCCTTCGCCTTCTCTGCATCAGCATAAGCCCCGATTTGCTTAAGGACCTTGATAGCATTGTTTGTTTTCTCAACACCCTCGGCGGAATCGCTGATTACAAGGGGAAGCTCCGGGACGGACTCGATTTTGTGCCCTCTCGCCATCACGAGCGACGGCACAGCAGAGGCGGCAATAGCAGAAGCGACAGCATATCGCTTCTGGTTAACATTAATCCTCCTATGCCAGCGGCGCCAGATCTTAGTTGGAGCAAACATGCGTCCACCACGACACATGTTACCGTATGCTCCCTGTCCTGCACGGTGAGTACCACCGCCGGGAACACGGGGGATACGTGAGACGGCACGACCGGTACCCCATGACTCAGCGGATGTCTGGTGACCGGCCTTCTTGGAGACGGCGTAGGGTTGACGAGAGTTTTTGGACATGTTGGAGTGAACGAAGTTGACGATGTCGGGACGGATGGAAGATTTCATGACGTCGGGTAATGGAAGGGAAGCACCATCGGTTGCCATGTCCGACTCTAGGGCTTGGACGGTGACGAGAGGGCGCGCGGCGGCGGCCATTTTGGGGGTGGGAGGGAGAGAGCGAAAGAAGGGCGAAATTAGGGTTTTGAGATTGATAAGGGCGGAAGCTAGGTTTTTGGTCTTATTTGTGGAATTTATAGAAGTGGAAATGAGGATTATTTACGAATGTACCACTGGAGCGTTGAGGGTGTTTGGGTGCTTGTTTGATAGACTATTTTCATCAGCAATCCTTTACAACTCAATCCAACAATTAAATATTATTTCTTTCTTTTTTATCTATCAAATTTACATCTACAATCCAACCTTTTTTTTTTTATCCTCCATTAGCAACCCAATTCAACCCAATCTAACTCATAATATCTCTTTAAATTATCTTTTTATTTAATTTATCATATACTCCCTCCGTCTCATTAGTATTATTAGTTAAATCAAGTAAAAATTATAATATAATATTTTAATAAAATGTTGTGAGTGTAAAAGAATGAGTGGAGAGAGAATGAGTGGATGAATAAATTATAATGGTGTTGTGAGTATTAAAATAATGTAGGAGAGAGAATGAGTGGGGTTGGGTGAATATTTTATTAATATAAAGTTTCCTTTTTGGGAGTGTGCGGATATTAGCGGGACGCCCAAAAAGGAAAGTGTGCTAATATTAGCGGGACGGAGGGAGTATTATCAATATTCAATTTATATTATTTTTCTAATCTGGTAATAAATCAATAAAAATATATCTAACTATTAAATTTATAATAATCGCAAAAAAAAATCACTTAATAAAAGTTGGACCAAGAAATGATTTTTTAGAGTTAGAAAGAGAGTATTTGAGATTGTGTCTAAAAAACCCAAACTAGTCTCTATTTATAGAGGATGAAAAATAAAAAAATTTGGTGTTTTTTTTTTCATAAAAAATATATTCATTTACAGTTATTTTAGATATATATTAAAAAGGATAATTAAAAATATTTTTGCTCCAATCATGTTGTGACATGTGTCTCACTTTGGATGGAAAGGGGAAGAACCGGCATGAGGCGTCTGACAGTAATGGGTTGGCATGGTTCGTTGGTTTGTTTTTCATTTTACATTTTTTTTAATTTTCTTTTTTTGTCTCTTATAGCCCAACCCAACCCAAAGTTTGCTGGTGGAAGTAGTCATAGAGCTTTGCACGGGATAACTATAGCTTGCCTGGTATCTCTGAAAATAAAGGGGGCATTTGGTTCGTGATAAAAGTGGAGAAATGGAATGGTGAATTTCTTTGACCAATTTCATTCGCATGTTTGGTTCATTCTTTTTAAAATTTTCACTCCATTGGAATGTCCAATTTCTTCAAATGAAGGAATTTATCATTCCATCATAAAATGGATGAAATGTTCAATTCCCCCAAATTCATTCCATTGGATTAAAGTCAACAATCTGATAGAGCTAATACCAACTACCTTGCAAGCAACACTGTTGGCCATACAAACATTACCCCCATCCACCTGCTTATAATTTGTAAACTACTCTTGCCTGGGACTAATATGGTAAGAGTCTCCAGAGTCAAGAATTCATGCATCTGACGGTCGTGCAGATTCTTCTGTTACTAGAGTTAAATCCTCATCAGAACCGCTATGGTCTACCATAGCATCAATAGCCTCAGAACGGGCAGTAGGCTCGCCTCGCTTCTTCCTAGGACAATTAGTCTTTCAATGTCCCTTTTCCTTACAATAGTTACAAACATCCCCAGGTTTCGGATCCTTGCTGCCATAACCCCTGCTGCCTTCCGCAACTAACCTGATTGACTGGTTATCTGTACCACTATTACCACTTGCCTTTCTACGCAACGTTCTGGTCTTGAGCGAAGTTTTCACCTCCTCTAGGGTGATCGTCTCCTTATCATTGATAATAGAGTTAACATAGTATTCATATGATAAAGGCAATGAAACAAAAAACAATAATGCAACATCCTCATCCTCTACTTTAGCATATATATCAAGAAATTCGAGTAATAAAGATGTAAATCTATCTAGGTGATCACTAATGGGCGTACCTTCCTTAATTCGTAGAGAATACAACTTTCGTTTTGGATACAACTTGTTGGTCAATAACTGTGTCAAGAACATGTCTTCCAACGCAAGCCACAAAACACCTCCGGAATCAGTATATGCAATATCTGTTACAATTTCATCATCTAGACACCTTATGATTTTAGAGTAGCCCCTCTCATCTAACGCGATCTGATCTGCTCCTTCCTTCTTAACTGCCTTCTTGTCCTTCTCCGAACCTTTTGCTATTGCAGCAGCAACAACACCTGTGGGAACGACTGCTGATTTGCCATTTGGATCCTTCCAACCCCTGATTGCAGCAACCACCGGAGCCCACAAACCCTTATCTCTCAAAGGGTTTTCATCTTGATTTGACAAAGACTAAAACTATTCTTCTCATTTAATTTGTCAACCGATGATTATATTCCTGATCCCATCTTCTTTTGTAGCGTAATACCCTAGATATTTCAACCAAATCAGGCTATGATACCAGTTTGTTAGAACAGGGTCAATATAAATATTAATCAAACAACAATCACACAACATAACGATATACGTGGTTCACCAACTTGGCTACGTCCACGGGCAGAGAGAGAGAATATTATTATCAGTTGGAGAAATCACAAATTACAATCTCTAATTATGTTGCACAAATTCTAGATCACAAAAATTTCTGGCTATTCAAACCCTAATCTAGAGAAACAGATGAACAATTTAACTTATTAAACATGTTAGGGGATAGAGGAGTATTTATACTATCTATTCCTATCCCTGCAAGGTTTTATAATTATTCACTGAATTCTGGCCGACCCAAACCCGTCACACGTGGCATGGGCGTGTCCTTTAATTTGCACGATCGTGCAGGCTAAAACCCAAAAAATAGAATTCGGTGCCACGATCGTGTCTTTATGTGACCCGGACATGTTTGTTGTTCCAAAAATCACGCTCCAAAGTTGTTTGACACGCAGTCATTTTTGTTGTTCCAAAAATCACGCTCCAAAGTTGTTTGACACAGACGTGCTAAATACAAAACACGACTATGTCATGTAGTCACATGTATTATTTCTTTGTTACTTATTCAATCCCCTAATTTAATAGTTCCCAACTTAGATGGCATCAAACCTAATAACTTGTTGCTTGTTCAATCCCATAATTTAAGCGTACCCAATTTAGATTTAGATGGCATCAAACCCAAAAACCTATGTGCTTAACATAATAGACTTGTAGAGGTTTCTATGCATACCATTTATAAACGAGAATTCCGTTGCGAATGAAGCTTTCAAAGCATTACATGATCAAATTCGCAACCGAATCAACTCCATCTTTCAACATCATTACATGATCAAATTCTCATCGAGACATCACCTATACCACTTCTGTGGTACCACAAATAATTCAACGGTTGTATGTTATTAGAGCTGACATCAGTTGTAAGTTATTAGAACTGACATCATCATTGATGTATAACCGTTGGATCATATGTAATACGTAATATGATACAACATGTGAATCTCGACTCCATCAATACACCGCCTTTACACGTAAACTCTCAGTGCAACAAAACAACCGAAAACACACACTTATGAATCCTAAAACTAAACACTCAACAGCATTTCAACATTTTGTATGTATACATTGCTTTGCAATATACACTGCCACCAAAATTGAAAATTAGAAACACAAACATAGTTTGCCAATGCTCGATCCTCGCAAGATATATAGATATATATATATATATATATATATATATATATGAACGGAATAATTCAAGTGACGGGCCGAGCCCAACGTTTACTACGAGCCCGGGGGCCCAATAGGCCCACCAAGAAACCAACAACAAAGAATCAGATCAAGGCCTTGGGCCATGGCCCGTCTAACACTGGTTGGCCGTCGTCACCACTGAGCGACCAGGCCATCCACACGACGAGCCATCAGATCATTAATGGGGAGGCAAACTCCCAACCCGTCGTCACACCACCGGTGACCGTCCTTCAACTCGGACGAACCTTCCTTCGACTCCAACCGGCACTCATCCAAGAAGAGTGGCGTGCCAGCGAACGGCTCGTCGTCATCGAACGACTCGTCGTCATTGAACGGCCAACTCTCTCTCTCTCTACGAGTCATAACTCAAGGAGACGACCCAACCGGGCGTATAGTTCCGTGTCGTCTCCTCTACTAAGCTTCCTCAACAAGCTTAGTTAGTTAGCTAATTTGGGATAATGACAGGACACACTGCCGCAAAGGCCTCGTTATATGTGCAATCATGCATTCGCAAGAATAACTACAAAAGGTACGAGAGGTTGACTTTTTCCTTATAAGGCAAACTACTTATCGATGTCAAGTGTTGCAGTTGTCCTTACATAGACGGACCAATGCCGAGCGACACGTGTACACCTAGGAGATGGAGCCGATCCTACTACCGATATCAATCCAATCCAACGGTTCTGGTAAAAACCCTAATACCACCTTTCCTACTATAAATAAGAGAGTAATAACGTGGAACAAGGTAATGCTTTTCTGCATATTTCCATACTCACGCACTCTGCAATATTTTACACCATATTTCCAGACCATAATCTTACTCACGCCGAGGGGCTTTTAAGACCCCTGCCAGTTTCACCTTTCATTTCTTGTGCTGTGCAGATCCGGAGCTAGCTCAATCATTTGCTGGACACAAGAACTGAGCTTGGCACGCTTTCCTGCGCGATCAGATTGGTTCCATTGCCGGGAAACGTGTTAGTGATCTTCAGCTACAGAAATACAAATGAACAGCTTTGGAAAAATGGTGTCCGATGGTCATACAAACAAGAATCAATCGAGATGAAGGTGTACCACCTCAGCAAGAGAATCCTAGGCCACCCTCACCACCTAGGAACCCTAACTTAAGGGTTACCAGGTCACAGGGGGTGGTTGATGGTACAGGTCTTCAAGCAACTAGAAGAAGAGAAAAGGGGCCTGCTGCCGAGCGCCAGAGGAGACCTCCACTAGAAAGGAGGCCTGAGACAGCTGCAAGGTACACGGGAGGTCCCTCTAACCCTAATCTCGACAGAGCAGCTTTCCTCGTCGAGAGAGCTAACGCCCTGAGGGAGTTCTTGCAAATCCAGGACGAGCTAATCCATATGGCCGCTCCTCAAGCTCCCCAAGCATCCCATCAAACCATCTCGTCAGGAAGGAGGAGAAGGAACCAGAGAGAAAATGCTGCTCGTCGTGAGGGGACTGCCGCTGGAAACGAGCAAGTTGTGCCCTGCCTGATCTAGGGAGCACATCAATGAAAGACGAAGCCAAGGAGCCCGATCACAACAGCGACGAGTTGAGGCAGCTGAGCCTCAGGGGGAGCTCGTCGCCGTCAATCTTGAAGCTATCAGAATCAAGTCGTCCGGGTCGTCTACTTGTGCACTCCGGCCACTAAGAAATGAACGGCGCCGAGCCAAAGGGAGAGAACTCGATCTCCACGCTGCATGAACGGGCTTCCAGATCTTATAGATCGTCTCCACCTCCCAGCCTATAGGGGACGATCCATCTCACGACGGCCCGCCCCCACCGAGAGGCAACCGGTCTAATACCGTTACCCGGGGCCCCGTCAAGATAGGATCCCCCACTGCCCTAAGCAGGAGAGGTAGACATGAGAGAATTTTTGAGGTTGAAACGTCAAGTGGAAGAGTTGAGGAACAAGAAAAACAAAGGGGATAGCGACGACTCTGATGACGACGGCGGCACTATGAATCCCCTCGCTCCTCGGATGTTGGAAACCTGACCCTGAACTGTGCTTTAAACTACCCGACCTTAAGCAATACGACGGCTCCACCAAGGCCATGGACCACATACTACACCTTGAGGCACGTATGTACGTAGTGGCGAAAGCTTCCGGCCACGACGACGTCATGTGCAAGGCTCTCACAAGCACGTTGGTCGACTCGCTGAGGTGGTTTAGAGGCCCGCCAAAGCGGGAGTATTGAATCTTGGAAACAGATGAGAAAAAGTTTTTAGGAAGGTTTGCTACTGCGGAGAGCGTCAGTAAGACAGCCAACGACCTCAAAGAACATATCCCAAGGAGCTACCGAAAGCTCAATGAACTACTTCAAAAGGTTTAAGAAATTGGTAGATCAAATTGACGAGGATCTAACCGATAGGGAAATAATAAACTGCCTTCATACATGGCATCCTTTCCTCTACCCCGGACTACGAGCTCCAAGTCCACCCGGCCAAATCTCGCAAAGACCTCTACGCCAAGGCGTACGCCGTCGCGAGGCCGAAGAAAGAAAGTTACAAAGAGAGGGAAAGTCCGTGGGACGAGGCCGAGGCAACGAAGTCCAAAAAGGATAAGGGCGGAGAAAAAGGAAAGAACAAGGCAAAAGCGGAAAAGGTTCCGAGTCGTACACTCCACTCACCGTTTCCGCAGAGCGTAAATTTTAAGCAACGTTGATTTCGGACCTAAGCACCAAAGCATGAACCCTAACGGGAAGGGAAAGAAGAACATGAACAAGTATTGTGAATACCACAGGGACAAGTGGGCACGACACCGAGGAATGTTTCAGAGCCTTGAAAAAGATCATTCAAAGATGGATAGACGCCGGCGACCGGAGGAATATGTAAGGAAGGACCATCAGCCGGCCACAACCTGACTACTAACGACGAAGCGCCCCAAAGGAACCCAAGAATGGTCCCTGCGATCTCCGAGGAGACGAGCAAGAACAGATTAAGAGCGCCATCTATCATTTGGAAGAAGGCCCCGCACGTCCCCGTAGCGTAAGTTCCAAACGACGTCATAAGTTTCTTTCCCTACGAGCTTCCAAACCAACCTACTAGCTCGTCAACAAACCTTAGTCATACCCGGTTTCATTGATAATCGTGAGTCACTGAGAATCTTGATTGACACGGAGCAGCCAAGGATATCTTATTTTACAATGTCTACCAACGAACGGGTCTACTCCGAGCCGCCTAAGTCCATACTTAGGTCGTCTGTAGGATTCACCAATCATCTAGTAGATGCGAAAGGCCAAATTAGCCTCTCGCTGATATCGGAGAATACCCTCGAGAACAATCAAGACCGTAACCTTCATCGTGATTGACGTCGTCAGCGATTATCATGCCATCCTCGTCGCCTGTCAGCCGGGCTTTTGGGGATCGTCGCCTCAATTCCCCACCAACGAGTTAAATTTCCTACACGTGCCTGAGTCTGGATGTGTGCTGGGACGGCCCTGCAATTCCCGGAGCACGTGCTAAAGGCGAAGCGGACTATCGAAATCGACGACCCAAATCACAATGTGAAGCTCTCAAAATCCATCAAAGAAACGACGACCTCGTACGCCAATGTCTCAACGATCAAGTGCGTCGAAGATCCGTAAATTTTGACGAAGTATTCTCGAACGACAAAGTTACTGTAAGCACAACCTTTCGCCGCCCAAGAATCGGGGCCGACCCGGGACAAGCCGATTGACGACGAGGTTCCTGGATCCGACACCGTAAGCGAGAAGAAAAATTAGGAGGTCGTCATTGAGTCCATGGATTTTCGTGGACGACGCCCGAAATGAAGCCAGCAGACGAGCTACTCGAACTAGTCATCCACCCGCAGTATCCCGAGCGTAAAATAACCGGGGTCTCAGCCAGGCACCGAGGAGTAGGGAAGAGATAATCTCCCTACTCAAACAAAACCTCGACGTTTCGCTTGGAGGGTAGAAGATATGAAAGGCATTAGAGAAGACGTGGCGCCACAGCCGGGGTGAATCCTACTATGAAATTCAAGGAACAGAGGTGTCGTGTTTTTTCAACTCGAAAAGGAGGTTGCCATAAAGCAAGAGATCGAGAAATTGCTAAGTGCCGGAATAATCGTGAACGCCGGGTTCACAACCCGGTTGGCCAATGTGGTTCTCGTGAAGAAACCTAATGGGAAGTGGAGATTGTGCGTTGACTTCACCGATCCGAACAGGCGTGTCCCAAAGACAAGCTTATCCCCGCCAAGAATTGACAAGCTCGCCGATTCTCGTGGCCGGCCATACTACTCTAAGCTTTCTTGATGCCTACTCCGGCTATCACCAAATCAAGATGGCCGAGGAGGACATTCCGAAAACAAATTTTTCAGCGGCTGGGAACTTATGTGTACACGAAGATGCCTTTGGGCTTAAAAACGCCGGCGCCACCTATCAAAGGATGATAAATAAGGTGTTCAAAGACCAGACGGCGATAATCCTGGAAGCGTACGTCGATGATATGGTCGTCAAATCAAAAAGAGGAAGCACGTCGACGACCTAGAACAAACATTCACCAACCTACGAGCCAATCCGCATGGTCCTCAACCCTACCAAATGCTGAGTCAGCTGCGGCAAGTTCCTAGGATTTATGCTATCTCACGGGGATTGAAGCCAACCCCGAGAAAATTAAGGCTTTGATGGATATGGCCGAACCTACGAGCGTCAAAGAAGTTCGCCGTCTAAATGGACGAGTAGCGCCTGGGACGTTTTATCGCCAAGTCTCGCCGAGAAATCACTCCCGTTTTTTAGAGCTCTCCGAGGTGCGAAAGACTTCCAATGGACTCCGACGAAGTGTTCCCAATCGTTCAAACAGTTAAAAGAATATCTTGGCTCCCCACCACTCCTCCAGAGCCCCGTAGCAGGGGAGAACCTTTATGTTTATCTCTCGGCGAGTGATAAGGCTGTCGCCGCCGTATTGGTAAGGGAGGAGGGAGGAACGCAGAGGCCGGTTTATTACGTCGCAAAGCTTTGTCGATGTGGAAACCCGTTACTTTAATGCGGAAAAGATAGCTTACGCTCTCGTCATTACAAAGACGAAAGCTACGAGCATACTTCTCCGCTCATCCCATCGTCGTATATACAAATGCCCCATCGCGCAAAATCTTGCACCGTCCCGAAAGCTCGGTCGTCTTCTCAACTGGAGTATCGAGCCGACCGAGTTTGATATAGAGTATGTGACGAGGAAGACCCCGCAAGCTCAATCATCGGCGTACTTCCCGGTTGAAACATCATTCACCATCGACGACGATCAAAGGAGGTCGCAGCCATCGACCAAGGGGAAGGAGGTCATCGAACAAAGAAACGGAGTTAGTTCTCGCCCGTAGGATGTTGGAAAATCTTTTCCGACGGGTCGCCCACCAAGAGTCCTGAGCTGAGCAGGATCGTTCTTGTTGAGCCGTAAAGTGGGACAGCAAGAGGTTCTGAGGTTCAAGTTTCAAGCATCAAACAACCAGGCCGAGTACGAGGCACTCATAGCAGCCATTGAATATGCAAAGTGCTTGAGCTACAAAAATTGCAGCTTCATCGTGATTCTCAATTGATCGTGAACCAAGCGAGAGGAGATTATCAGTGTCGTCGATTCCACCCTACGTAAGTACCACCCGTTGGCCTGAGAATTGATACAAGGTTTAGAGTTTTGGGCCATTCAGAGAATCGCTCGAGAAAACAACGAGCACGCCGACCTACTTTCAAAACTAGCTACTGACCAACTCCCCGAGGACGAGCACGGACATCACTTGGCCTATTCGACCAAAATTTACGAACGGGTAAAGATCCTTTGCATAGAGACGGCCCAAAATGTTGGATCGACGAACTAAAGGCGTTCATTGAACGGGAGGAATTGCCAACTGACGAGGTTTCGCAAGACAAGTAAAAGGAAGTCACCGTATTTACTGGCCGTCAAGGAGAGCTCTGCTGCACGATCCATTACCCGGCCATTGTTAAAGTGCGTTCATCCAGCACAAGGTCGTTCGATGCTGCTCGGGTGCATCAAGGAGAATGTGGAGGCCACCCCGGGGCCCGTACACCGTCGATAAAATCATAACCACGGGATACTACTCGGCCCCACCTTCGTGAAGACGCCAAACAGCTTGTGAAAAAGTGTGACACCCGCCAACGATTCGCCGACCTTCCCAAGCCGCCACGACCGAGCAAACCCCGTCTCGCCGCCCGGCCGTTTGATATGTGGGGTGTTGATTTGATCGGGCCTTTTCCGCCGGCCAAGGGAGGAGTCAAATATGTGATCGTAGCGGCTGATTACTTTTCAAAGCTGGCGAGGCCAAGGCCTTCAACAAGATTACGGAAAACAACGCCCTAAGCTTCATTCATGACTCAATATGGTGTCGCTCGGAATCTCAAGGGTGATCGTTTCTGCATAACGGCTTACAGCTTTCAAGAAAATTTGAGCAGAATTAAACAGACGGGCGTCAAACACTCCAAGTCGTCCGTCGCCTACCCCCAAGGCAACGGGCAAGCTTCGAAGCCGCCAATAAGCTCGTCTTATCCGCCTTGTGCAAAAATCTGGAGGGAAGAGATACGAGATGGTCGGACGGACTACCCTCGCCTCTCGGGCCGTCCGCACAACCACCCGGCCTACGGGAAACCCCATTTGCCTTGGCTTACGGCTCGTAAGCCATGGCTCCCGCCGAACTCCAGCTGCCGACGGACCGAGTTGCTTTATACGAGGTAGAAAAGAACATCCACAACCGACAAGTCGACCTGGACCTCGTAGACGAACGGAGATTGGATGCCCAATTGAGGATGGAGAACTACAAGAAGAAAACCAAAGCTTATCACGACAAGAAGGTGAAGAGAAGGTTCTTTAAGGTCGTTGACCATGTACTGAGAAAGATTGAAGCAACGGGACTCAAAGCCCGTCAAAACAAACTCTCCCCCAATTGGGAAGGACCATACATTGTCACAAGTGTGGTCAGAGAGGGAACCTATCGCCTTGCAAAGCCGAGCGGTGAAAGTCTCAAACATCCATGGCACGCCAACCACCTAATGAAATACTACTTTTGAGGTCGTCGACGACATCTAGCTCCCTTAAGGCGCCTACCTTGTGTTATGTAATTTTGTGAAAATTTGAAGTTTTTGAGAAACTGTAAGGGATACCTATAAATCCCAGTAGCTCGTTGTTTACTATGAAGTTATTTATGAAAGATCGTCGCTTTGTTGATTTTCTACTACACAAACTCTAGCACTTTAACCAAGTATAAAGGTTAGACGAAGCCAGACTTCGTCGAATACATCTACTTTAACCAAGTATAAAGGTTAGACGAAGCCGCACTTCGTCGAATACATCTACTTTAACCAAGTATAAAGGTTAGACGTAGCCGTACTTCGTCGATCGCTATAACTGTGATAGATGACTCGTCTATAGAATTTTGTCTACGAACAAAAATCTATTAACCTTCATACTATTCCTACGAGCCATCGAGAAGTTGAGAAAACACAAGTTCAACAAAGGTCGACCATATTAGGACGACCCACATTCCCCGGTCGTCACTAACGACGACCAATCATACTTGTCCTCAAACTTACTCGTCCAATAGGTTATCACATGCTATCTATGTTAACAAAGATTAACAAACAGAAAACAAAGGCATTAAATAACTTAAACATAAAACAAACATTGTACGACCCCCTCTAAACAACGAGGAAACAGTCAAGCTACATTACGAAAATTAAAAATTGTTTTGAGACAATGTTTGGAACCACCACCGGATAAAATGAAGCATTGTTTAAAAACATTACAAAACATCTCAAGAAAAAATCAATCACTGGGGATCTGCACCGCCGGCGTTTGATGAAGCCGCATCAGGATCTGGGCCGTCTTCAATGAAATACTTATAATATGCGTCAAAGTTGCCCGGGACGACAGGAGGAATAGGCCACTCGTCTCTTCCAGCTTTGGCGTCGTCCTCCCTTATGATGAGAAAATCATTGGCAGTATAGGGGACAAGGGGATGGACAGAGCGCGCTTCATCGTCGTGAGCCTCTTCAGTGCAGAGGTCGGCTAACTTCCGGACGGAGAGAAGATCTTTTATTGCAGGGTCCAGAAGAAGCCGCCTAGCCATATGTTTAGCCCCGTCTTTGAAGAACCCACTAGCATGAGTAGTGACCATTTGAAGGCACTCAGAGCTTTTCTTGAAGTCGTCGACGGCGTCACGCCTGGATATTTCAACCAAATCAGGCTATGATACCAGTTTGTTAGAACAGGGTCAATATAAATATTAATCAAACAACAATCACACAACATAACGATATACGTGGTTCACCAACTCTATTACGTCCCACTGGCAGAGAGAGAATATTATTATCAGTTGGAGAAATCACAAATTACAATCTCTAATTATGTTGCACAAATTCTAGATCACAAAAATTTCTGGCTATTCAAACCCTAATCTAGAGAAACAGATGAACAATTTAACTTATTAAACATGTTAGGGGATAGAGGAGTATTTATACTATCTATTCCTATCCCTGCAAGGTTTTATAATTATTCACTGAATTCTGGCCGACCCAAACCCGTCACACGTGGCATGGGCGTGTCCTTTAATTTGCACGATCGTGCAGGCTAAAACCCAAAAAATAGAATTCAGTGCCACGATCGTGTCTTTATGTGACCCGGACATGTTTGTTGTTCCAAAAATCACGCTCCAAAGTTGTTTGACACGCAGTCATTTTTGTTGTTCCAAAAATCACGCTCCAAAGTTGTTTGACACAGACGTGCTAAATACAAAACACGACTATGTCATGTAGTCACATGTATTATTTCTTTGTTACTTATTCAATCCCCTAATTTAATAGTTCCCAACTTAGATGGCATCAAACCTAATAACTTGTTGCTTGTTCAATCCCATAATTTAAGCGTACCCAATTTAGATTTAGATGGCATCAAACCCAAAAACCTATGTGCTTAACATAATAGACTTGTAGAGGTTTCTATGCATACCATTTATAAACGAGAATTCCGTTGCGAAGCAGCGGAAGCTTTCAGCATTACATGATCAAATTCGCAACTGAATCAACTCCATCTTTCAACATCATTACATGATCAAATTCTCATCGAGACATCACCTATACCACTTCTGTGGTACCACAAATAATTCAACGGTTGTATGTTATTAGAGCTGACATCAGTTGTAAGTTATTAGAACTGACATCATCATTGATGTATAACCGTTGGATCATATGTAATACGTAATATGATACAAAATGTGAATCTCGACTCCATCAATACACCGCCTTTACACAGAAACTCTCAGGCAGCTGAAAACAACTGAAAACACACACTTATGAATCCTAAAACTAAACACTCAACAGCATTTCAACATTTTGTATGTATACATTGCTTTGCAATATACACTGCCACCAAAATTGAAAATTAGAAACACAAACATAGTTTGCCAATGCTCAGATCCTGCAAGATATATAGATATATATATATATATATATATATATATATATATATATATATATATATATATATATATATATATGTCATATCTGCTAGAACAAAGTACCGACTCATTTGACTATATATGCACGAAACATTTCCATCATCTGGAAAATTGAGATCATCACGGACGTTCTCATCTGAAAATACTTTCCAACTAGTCCATAGCTACCTCCGTGTAACATTTACCATCTGCGTGCGCTACAAACGCCTCCCTATAATGCTGATGAAAAGATTTATAGCATTATTAGGATCTTACCATACAACAACAACTACAACAGCAAAACAACCAACAAAGCCTTAGTCCCAAAGTGATTTGGGGTCAGCTAAGCTAACATGAATCTGTCATACAGAATTGTCAAAGAAAAAAAGGTGGGAATATATATATTTAAAAAAGTTTTAAGGAAAAAAGAAAAAAGGAGTTTATTTAAATAATGGCAGGGGCTGCGAGATTTTGAAAAAATAGCAGTGACAGTGATGATATATAGAATAAGGCACATATTACATGGTAAATATGAGGTGAGCCCTATGTATCAACCCAATCCATCAGTACTCTGATTGTTGGTAACATTGCTTGCAGGATCAACGCTAATGGTTTTTGAACTGATATCGTACGACGACGACAGGATCATTCTCTGCATCCACCAATGAGATCATCTTCTGGTCAAGATAGTGAATCATGGATTTTTAACACTAAAGTTACTGGATGCTATTTGTAGAACAACACGTGAACTCAGAGTTCAGGCCTTATGGTTCCCAAACCATAGGAGTGTATAAACTAAGATGGGGAATACTACCTCCATCCCAAAATGATCTGTATTCAAGTTTTGTAAGGTCTATAATGCCAATTTTGTCAAGTTACGTCTATAGTGCCAATTTTGTTCCTTTAAAATGCACGTGACAAACATGTGCATTATTAGGGACAACAATGACTTTTTACCATTCACATTTTCCGTTCTCAGGTTCGGCAATTTTCATCCCTCTTCTCTGAATGGTAGAAGGACATTTCTGTCCTTAAAGTGCACACATGTCTATAACATGACCAAAGTTCCGTCAATCTCATTAATGCTTTTTTTTTTTTTTTTTTTTTTTTTTTTTTTTTTTGCAACAAGTGTGAAACATAGAGCCCTAAATTGCCAAAATCGCTACTACAAACCTTACATTGCAAATCAAAGTAAACTTGGAGGCATTGAAGTGCTATTTCTCCAAACTAAGATCCTTCTGGCAAGTTTATCTCATTTTTCTACTTTATAAGTGTCCTTGGTTTACATATTTCATTAGTGCTCAATCCATCATGAACACACTGAATTCCACAAGAGCACAATTGTTAAGGTATATCAAGTTGATAGTGGCAACACCTCCTTGATTATATTTCTCATTAACATCGCCAAAGAATCTTGGTATAGTTTCACAATTTTATTTTTAAAATATGGCTGACAGCATGACTTCTGTGACTTCTACTGGAGGCAGAAAAAAATACTACTCCCACCGCCCCTAAATAATGTCCAAATTTCATTTCAAAGGACACTCTAAAAATGTGATTGCATACATTTTAATGGAAAATATATATAAATGTTACGCTAATAAAATGAATAGCGATTTTTTTTTTTGGTAAAAAAACGTACCGGGACTATTTTATTTTTTTTTTACAAAAAAGACATTCATTTTGGGATAAAAAATTCTTGAATTTGGACATTCATTTATGGACAGGGAGTACCAAACATGCAGATATGATGCAACTCGACTCAGACAGGTCCTGAGCAAAGGATGCTATGCAAACAGTGCTACAAAGGGACATAACAGATAGTGCATATGAAACGAAAAGATAAGACGTTGACAGAAACGTATTAACTATCACAAAGTAACTGACACGAAAGAAGAAACACGAACCATTGGCTCAAATTCTGGGCTCGAAAGGTTGACGGTGAGATTTTTCATTAGCAATAAAACCTACACATTCAAAGGAGAAAAATTAGAGAACTTTTTAGCAATGATCTTCAAATGGAACACAAGATATATGTAAAAAAAATTATATAATTAGTTACTTCAGTCGGTACATCGAAGTAACATGAGGAGACAACTTTTGACCAGGAAACTTCATGTCAAAGAGGTGCAAGACACAAATATTAATTCAGGATTCAGAGTTGCTTTAGATGTTTTACATGGTTGAGAAACAGCTGTATTCTACACAAACCCACCCATATTTGGCATCAGGGCTTCATATGCACAAGTGAGTAAACGCAGCTAATTCTATTGATGCTAACCGATATTGTGCAGCACATTTTTTTATACAGGAAATGTTCAAGCAAGCCCCTTTCAGCAAATAACTGCACCATATCATACTGATCATAGGGTGCTTAACAGTGAAGTCATCCTACTTGCTAGTGGTGGCTCCAGCAGGTCCAAGATAGTTGGACAGATCATGACCATTGGTTATTCACATCAAAATGACAGAAAACTTTAATGGACATCAAGTGATGGACCTCACATTTTACAAGAGGCAGAAACTCAGTGATGTATGCATGCCGAAACTGTCTGTTCAGGAAAATTTCTCCCCTTCGGCGATTTTTATCTACTTTATCTAGCTTCTCTATATCCATTTTTTGACTTTCTTCTTTCACTATTTTGGCGAGTCTTCACTTTGCTAAGAAATAAAGTTGCAACTTACAAGTATCTTCTATCTAATGACTGTCATTTCTTTGACACATTAAGACAAAGTTTTAACTGACTCACGGTTTCAAAATTAATCGGATCCATCTCCTTGAGTTTCTGCACATGCCCTTTGGTTTCTGGATCGAAGACACTCCCAATAAAGCTATAGACTTTAGAAAAATCTGGTATACCTGCAAAAAAATTAAAAACAATTAACGGTCTATATAGACAAGTAGAATGAATAAAAAAAAAAATCCAAAGCAACGCATCCAATGCTTTTATTAAATTGAGTTTCCGCACTCTATATTTTACCCATGTAAACAAGGATGATGGATCAGGTACACAAATAGAAGACCCCCAAAATGATAACTGTACTCTCTGAACCTAAACTTGATCGTGCAGTAGCGGCGATAAGTCAGAGAGACTGAGGATCGCAAGGTTAATCACTCAGATTAGTTCAACTTCAGATTACATGACTTCTCATGACAACCTCGAGATTTCATAATCAAAGATGGACTTAAAACCTTGATTACAGCAAGAAGTTCATAGGACTTAATGACCTTCCAGACAAATAAGCATTGGAGGAGGGAAAATGACATACATCATGGTGCTTGAACTTATGGTAAAATATAACAGGAAGCAAGGTCAAGAAGCCTACCATGGGGGACAGAACCTTGTGTCTCTTGATTCAGTAACTCAGAACTTGGTACTGATCTACTTGAGCTTCCTATGCCACTAGTACCGCTGTTACTGATCCCAGCTACCCCCTCCGATCCAATATCTGCTGAAAAAAGAGGGGACAAAGTAAGTGTGGGAGTGTTTTCTATATATGTAATATTACAACAAACACATACTCATAATACATATCGGGGGGGGGGGGAAAGAAAAGAAAAGGGAACTTATGCATGCCTTCAACTCTGTGAAGATTGTATTCATTTTGGGATGGCATGATTCCACTTGAAGCGTTTATAAGCATGGAAGTGTCATCCCATGGATAATATCCAGGTGCAAGAGGACTCAGTGAAGAAGGATAACCAATGGATGCTTGAAATGGCACTAAAACTGCCGAAAGTTTTTACAATAAATAGCGAGTGAGAATACTTGGAATTCAGCTAAAAGATTCTAGTGATCCATGGGTATAGGTATAAACCATTTTTGTGCGCCTTCTGGGGATAAGGATGAGCAGATTTGCGCTTAGGACGAGGTGGTGGTACGTGCACTATTGTTCCATTCTTTTGGACCTTGAGAAAGTATTTCTGGGCATGGCTTCGAATCTTGAAATTCCATATTAAGCACAGGAAAAAAAACGAAAAACTATTAGTATAACCATTCAGGCAGTGACATAGGAGATATCAAAACAATGTAATCACGCAACTTTATTTCTGTAGTTAATATGGTAATGGCTAGACCATAACAATAACTAAAACAATGTAAAAGCAACCCACAAGAGAACCACACCAATTTCTGAGTACATAGCACTAGAAACCAATACAAACCCAGACTGATGGCAAGAAAGAAATCACTACCTCCGTCCCAAAATGAATGTCAAAAAAATTCAAATTTGAGCTTGATCAAGAGCAGATTAGAAAATTTCAAACATTCATATTGGGACAGAGGGAGTAACATATGATAAATAAAAAAATATGGGTTAGTATAATTCATTATGCATATTATTGTGCAAAAGAGAGGGGAGAATCACTGAGCATCGTCTAGTTGGCGGCTTCAAACCATGTAAAATGTGTCGCGTGCAATCGGAGAGCAAAAGCAGCCTTTTACCATCGGTCACCCAGCGGAACCTAGTGATTTGTTGTCTAGGAATCCGCAAGAACCGCTAGGTCACCACTGTGGCGCCACCTGTCTCAGACGAAATGCAAGGAAATAGAAATGTAAGACAATGCATTCACTAGATGGGGGAGATGCATATCCTAGATTAATACACTGTCAATCTTATAGTACCATATAAAAATACAGATTTATTTTCCATAAAAGCACTTACATTTGCAAGATCTATAATGTTCTCCAAAGGTATCTCCTTGAGGAAACTATTTTCATAAAAATCAAAAACCCAAGCATTTGCAAGACATATGTGAGGCAGCAGAGAGAGTTGGACCAATAGCTGTCTAGGTTAGATAGACAACTGCATACCTTTTCCAAAAAGTCTGAATATAATTGCAATATTAGTGCGGTAGGGTTCACCTACTCAAATATTATTCCCTTTCAGGATGCAGAAGCATGAAATATGGATCATAAACATAGGAGAGAGTGAAATCAATAAATGGTACACGACTATATCAGATAAACCTTCAGGTATGAAATTATGACTATAGGGGTTGGGTGAAGCACTATTATGATATAGCATACTAGAATGTTCTGCAAGCCACGAAAATAGTTTTAACTAGGTACTTCGTGAAGCTGATGTGAGCATCCAAATTGGATAAAGCACCTGAATTACTGTTTTGGAACCAACAAAATCTTCTATTTTCTTCCAGTCACGGTCAAACCTGACAACCCATGCAAAATATGTGGAAAACAAATTTTAGGCAATGGTTTGACATGATCACAGGCATGTATGTACCAATAAAAAAAAGAATGCTCAGATAGCTCCAAGTGTCAGCTAACAGAAATAGGCAGAATCAGTGCACATCTATCATATGGCACACAGACAAAACACAGAACAAACTTAAACCAATAACTAAAGCAAAACCCTTCTAGTTAGATTGACTCATCAGTTTCCCTGTCATGGGGGCTGAAGGGAATATAAGGTTCTTCTGAATGTTGGACCATACTGTAGCATTAATCCGTAGTGGTGGACTGATGATCTTCTGATTCTGACTCAAGACTCCAAAAACCATGTACCTTAAAGAAAGAAGTGGTGAAGCCACATGGAGATTAAGGGCAATTTACTCCCTCCTTCCCGCATCCGTTCGATTCCTTCGTTCCCATGAACAGACGCAGACCCTTGTCTTGGGACAGAGGGAGTACATTTAATACTGTGAAGTTTAAAAAACTATATTATTAAGTAATAATCTTTCTGGTTTATGGTTACTTTGACCCCCTCCTTCATTTGAAATTTCTATTTTTGCACTAGCAAGGACCTCCCTCCCCCCACAAAAAAAAAAACAAAAAAAAAGAAGATGCTATTTGTACTCGTTCATTCATACTTGAACAAATTTGGTTTTAATGATTTTTGTCCCCCACCCCCAAATATGTATCTTTTGATTGACCTTATCTATACAAGTCCATCTTATAATGGTAGTAATTTCTTGAATTTTCACTTTTGCAATAACATCAAACATATCGAAGAGAACAGAAAAATTCTTCAACCCATTTTGAAATTGTATTGACTTTGCTGATATTTTACGCTGTAGTACTCTCAACCAAAGCAGAACAGTATTATCCACGCATACAGAACGCGATTAAAATGAAAAACCCATTCTGCACTACTAAAACTCCATAATAAATCCGCATTTTGACCACCTAATGCAACATCTGCACACCAGATTAACGTTTAACTCTATATGCGCAGAGTACAACAGCTTAATGCAACATTTGCATCAAATTTGGTCTGGCAATATGATTAGATTTCACATAATTCTCAATCACAAAGCAAATTTGATTAAACAAATCCAGACTAGACATAGAAAAATGATATCATCGGATTCAAATTAGATAACAACAATTGATAAATTTGGCCAATTTCATGATCAACGACTAAACCAGTATTTGTGTGTGTGTGCGTGTAGCAAGTTATTCAAATTGAGTAAGAGGGAGAGCCGAGAGGAGAGAGGACTCACAACTGGAGAGCTTCTAGGAACTTGTCGTGTTCTTCTTCAGTCCAACTCTCTCTGGACTTGGTAATGGTGTAGGGCTTCCGTACCTTCTTCCCTGAGCTATCGGTCGGAGTTGAGTTCGCCATTGACGTAGGGTTTGAAGAATTCATGGCTGAGAAGAAAGAGAGTTGGCGCGCGATTTGTTGTTTGAGTTGTACGAGTTGGTTTGTGTGGTTTTAATTAGGCGAGGGAGGAAGGGGGGCAAAGTGGGTCAATTACTCGTCCACTTGCTTTAGAACAGTTGTGTTGGTCTGTTGGACGATCACGCCGCCGTGACGTATGACCAATTAAGGTTTAGTTTCGGGTTGAAATCGCCGGTTTCAATTCCCAAAAATGGGAAATCGGGTTAACGGTTCCAATTTCAAATTGGCCGTTCAAAGATTTTTGATGTTTTTTCAATAGAAAAAACTGTTTTAAATTTTTTTTTATTACTGAAAATATTTGCAAAAGTTATACTCCCTCCGGCATACTTCAAGAGTTCTACTTTTCCTTTTAATCCGTCTCAGACTAAAAGTCTCATTTCATAAATGATAATTTTTTAACAGTGTTTGAATATTTATACCCTTATAATGTAAATGTATTTACAAAAAAAAATCATTTGTTATGCACTTATAATGTTAACATATTTACAAAAAATCAATCAAAAAAAGGGGGAAGATTAAATGTTTTAACTTTTACATTCTCTCTCCACTAATCTTTTACCCATTTGCAATTATTTATTCATTTTTTAAAAAAATTCTTAAGAAGCGTGAAATACTATCCTAGAACCCTTGAAGTGGGTCAGATGGAGTATAAAAAAGATAGAAAATGATGCTGCCAAAAAGATTTAATCAGCTCAAATCCAGCGGTCGGTTGTACTCCGGCGAATGAATAGCCTAAAAAAGAAACAAGAAACGTAAACTAAGCCGGGGCTTCTCCGGCGAAGGCCCTCCGGTGTGAGAGTAAGTATACGTTCAGAGAGAGAGAAATCAATTTGACAGAGTTTAGGGTCAAAAAAATAACGTACAAAATAATCTGATATATGACTTGTATTTATAGGAATAAATATGTAAAATTCATATTGAATTGGATTGCTTTAAGAGATAAGATATAAATCTCAAGAGGATTATATCTATTGAGAGTTCTTATTGGGCCTGAATTGATATATGAGGTAACAATCTTAAGAGAATTATAACTACCTTAATGTCCTTATTTGAATAGGACTGCATAATTGTAATTCTGTCGGTATGCGGAGATACCATTTCCTCGTCCTACGTAGCCTGGCCAGCTTACAAGGAGCCGGGGAAAGGATGAGAGATAAATGGGAAGTCAGTCGCGGTGATGTCATAATCGAGGAAGCCTCTTCGTCTTTAAGGGAGAACACCTCGGCCTTGGAGGGAGGTCTCCTCGGGCCCTTGAACTGGGCCTTAGTCACTTCACCTATTGAGCCTTGGTTGGCCTAGGGAATGCCGAGATATAGAGTACGAGGAAGCCCAGTTCTTCCCTCGTAGCTGAGACTTGATGGATTATGTTTTAGGGCCCAATCCACTTGGGCCTTGCCCAGACAAGCCCATATTCGTATCTCGGTTTATACTGTTCAGTGGCCCCCCGACTTTCTAGCTCGGCTACGACGAGGAGAAAGTGATCTCGTCCTCGGCCCACGAGGATACGAGCAGGCGTCACGTGGCAATGTTGCTTCAATGTTCGTGTCGTTCCATTATCCGCCGGTTACTAGTACAATGATGGGCGTGGTCCACGATGTCTGACACACGTCTTGGAAATCCACTACGCCATTTAATGTTAGGGGCGCCATACCCGTTTGACCCATTTTACATTGGGTTTGACCCGTTTATGTGGGTATAAAAACAAATTTCCCCTTCAATTTCAATCTTTATCATCTTCGTGCATTTGAGAGCGTATCAACAAGATTCAAAACCCTTCGTGTTCTTGACTGCGAGTTTCCCAAAATCATCATAAACATTTGTTTTGTCGTTTGATTTTGTCAATCTTCAACAACAACATGTATAATTTCTTTCCCTTTACTGATTTTTGCCTTTAACTTGTATACTCTAGGGGTTTTTGTTGGGTTTGATTTCGAAACCGCCATTGACGAACCCTTGAAGCTTTTCTTTAGTTTCTGGTTTTTGAACAACTTCTTGAACCCATTCTACCCCTTTGTCCCATTTAGCAATGGCTCGTTCGTGGGAACATAGCCCCGTGAAATTTATGGCTACCATAAGGGAAACCTGAGGATTTACCGAAGGGAGAGGGGGCCATGGTTGATGGTGACCCTAATGGAAATAGGGGAGATGTTGACGAGGTTCGGATGTCCGAGGGAGGATCTACGTTATCCGAGCAAATTTAGGATTGATCGAGTTGACTCCATGTCTCCAAGTATGATAATATTTGACAGCTGGGATGAGATGATTGAACACATTATTCTCTTCTACCTGACGTCGGACCACCTTAGCCGTCCTCGGTTGACTGGTAAGGCCCCCTCCTCGGCCTTATTATAAATGACGAGGAGGGGCAATCTCCCTCTTCCCCGTCCTTATGACTTGGAGGGTTTTGCTGATTTGTGTTCCTCGGTTTTGTGCAGATATGACGGGAAGAGGGAGTGAAGCATCCACGTCGGACAATATAGTTGACGCCTTTGTTGAGGGGGAACAAACTGAAGGCCGAAGAGGGTCTGGACGAGGAGCTGACCGAGGTAGAGCTTCCACACCTAGGGCTAGACCAGTTAGGGTCGGGGAGCCCATGCTAGAGGTGTTATACTCCAAGTACGGAGTGTCTAGGGAAGAGTACAGGCTAAGTTACCTCGGTTGTCCAATTTTTGAAAATGAGAGAGAGAGAGAGACTTATTCTATTATGACTTGAACCACGTCCACTTCTATTTTAAACAATTCCAGCAGGGACTTCATCTTCCCTTGAACCCCTTCATTAACGAATTCCTAGGTGACATGCAAGCCGTCCCGGCTATGCTAGGAGCCAACGGAGTTAGGGTCATCGTAGACTTTATCGTCTTGTGCCGTAGCTTGGGTTTTGAGCCTACCCAGTCTGCTTTCCATCACTTCTTATCCATCAGCTATATCAAGGAAACCAAGCTCATCGTGATATGGAGTGACTCTAAGAAGCCAAAGATCATCCTTCCCATGTCTAGCAAAGTATCTGGCTGGGATAACCACGTGATTAGAGTGGAGAGCCGACAAGGCTGGGAGTTCGCTTCTCCTACTCATGAACCTGCTACACCTAAGGCCGTGTTATGAGCTGAATGGTCTGAGGCCTTGATAGCTTGACTTACAGAGATTTCCAGGGTAGGTCTCCTCGATTGGTCAGTTTTGGAGAAGGATGATCGATACTATGTCCAAGCTGGTATAATGCCAGGACCGAGGGACGGCCTAGAGCCTCTCGTCCCCGTTTCTAGGGGTAGAAGATTCAATGACTGGAGGATCCATCCTGGTTTAGTCTTCCATTCTGATTGTGCTCGTTGACAGCTTGATCCCAAGGATCAATGTCTTATAAAGGAGGACGTCGTAGGCTGTGATTCTTCTTTCCTCATATTTGATACTTGTTTTATCAACGTCATAATATAATGTATCTTGCTCGTGTTTTGTAGATCTAACACCCGAACAAGAAGCTGAGATGGCCTCCAAGGACGTCGTTGATCCCAAGGAGTTGATCAGGCTCAAGAGACGGGCAGCCAAGGCCTCTGCCATTGATCAGAGGAAGGATGAGGCTACCCGTCGTCAACTCCTCCTATCTACCAAGGAGGCTGCTGATGTACCCCTCAAGCTGGCCGGGGAAACTGTTGTCGTTGACGAGGAGGCTTTGGGAAGCCAAAGAAAACGAATCCCTGAGGGGCATCGCCCCCAAATTACGATTGTTGAAATCGAGGAGAGGCAAGATGATCCTCCGGCTGCCGAGGAGGCAGACCTCGTCCATAGGTCCTCGAGCCAAAAGAGGCCTCATTTTGGTTCTACTGAGGAGCCTCCTTCCAAGCGGGTTGCAGACGCTTCCTCTCCTCCACAACTCACTCCTCATACCGCCAAGACATATCCAGAGGCCGAGCAGCTAGCTTGGCAGCTCATTGCCACGCCTAAACCCCTAAGAGGCCTCAACGTACTTGCCAGGGAGGGCCCTCACGTTAGGCTAGGCCGAGCAGCTATCCAAAGGGCCATGGATGAGGAACTTCTTGAGAAGTTATGCCAAGATAAGCCCAGCAAGGAAAACATGGTCAACCGGAAAGGCCTGTTGATATCCGAGGTAACTATCTCGTATTTTACTTCTCGTACTTTACACTTGTACTATCGCTGATGTTGCTTTTTTGTATTGCAGATTACTACCATGGCGGCCTACGAGAATCTACACAATAAGGCCGTAGATAAGCAAATAGCTGAGCTCAAGGCCAAGCTGGGAAAGGGAGAGGCCGAGATGGCTGCAGCTGCTGAGTTGCTGAAGGCCAGAGATGGGGAGCTTGAGGCTGAGAAGGCAGCCAAGGCCAAGGTCGAAAAGGAGGCAAAGAGGGCCGAGGAGGCCAGACTGCAAGCCGAGGAAGCCCTCAGGATAAAAGACGTTGAGATTTCTGAGCTGAAAAAGCTCAAAGCTGAGATGACGCAGAGAGCCGAGGGGGATGAGGCTAAATGCCAAGAGCTGGAGGCCATTATTCTCTCCAAGGAAGAGGAGACTATTGCCCGTTTCAAGGATAGCTCGACCTTCACAGATGCTGTCAACGATAAAATAGCCACCACGTTCCAGGATGGCTACCTACACTTGGCTCGTCGGCTTATGGTGGATACCTCCCATGGTCTAGATTTGGCGGCCATTGCTCGGCTTGTATGCCAGGACGGGTACGATGAAGTAGCTCGGGCTCTTCACTACCTTGTTCCTTATTCTGAATATAACTTGGATGTGATCGCCATGATGGATGCTCGGGAAGGCTGAGATGCTTGTGTTCCTCCGTCCGTCGATCCTGATAATCTTAATGCTTTAATCGAAAGGATCGAGGACAAGATGGAAGTGGATGAAGAGGGGATTGCTGCTGAGGAGCCAATCAATGAGGAAGCTCAAATTGATGCTCAAACTGAGCAAGTCACCATTCCTACCCCAACTGCCGAGGATGAAGCCACTCGAGTTTTATTCGAGGAGCCTTTCACTGGCCCTTGTACTTAGGATTTTTTCCTTTTCGATGTAATTAGACTAGGTCTTTATGTATCTCATCGTTTATTAATGAAATGTTTCTTTCAATTCACATCGTCTTTGACTTTATGCTCTGATATATGACCTGTTGTTTGAATGATTGTTTGTGGTTTTTGCAGAAGTACAAGCCTGTCTTTGGGGGAGCCGAGGAAGGGTTCCTAGTCCTTCGGTTTTTATCTAAAACGAGGAGGCTAGCTCGGTTTTAGTAGTTGTGGCAATTTTGCCTGTTCAAGTCATTAGGCTGAGGAAGGTTCCTCGGTCTTGACTGTTAGGTTTTTATTCTTTTTCATCTCCTTATGCCGAGGAAGATGACTCGTACATAAGTTTTAGACGTGGAATGGCTGCAGTCGTTTTAGGCTGAGATGTATTCTTGGCTTAGTCGTGAGGCAAGTCATTAGGCCGAGGAAGGTTCCTCGGTCTTGACTGTTGGATTTTTCTTCTTTTTCATCTCCCTATACCGAGGAAGAATGACTCGTACATAGGTTTCAAATGGTCTTTCCTGTAGTCATTAAGCCGAGGTGATTACTCGTCAAGACGTAAGGCTTCCTTCTTTTTCATCTCCTGATGCCGAGGAAGGTGACTCGTGCATAGGTTTTGGATGAGGATTGCCCGTAGTCGTTGAGCTGAGGTGATTCCTCGTCAAGGCGTAAGACTTGTTTGATTTGAAGGTCGAGGAGAGAATTCTCGTCTTCCAATGTGTCCTTAGTAGTAGGTAGTTGTTTTGCATGTTAAAGAAGTAAATTTCATAGACTGAACATGATTACATCAAACTGCAATCCTACCATGCTAAAAAAGTAAATGGCTAAAAAAGACTAATCTTATTACATAAAGGAAAACTAGAACTAATGATAGTATTTCTGGAGATTGTCTGAATGCCACGGATGCTTGAGCTCTTTCCCTTCCTTAGTCTTTAATCTGTAGGTCCCTTCCCGGATGACTTGGGTTATGATGTAGGGACCTTCCAAATTTGAGGAGAGCTTGTTTTGTTTCAGCCTTCCTTCCGGTAGCATCAATTTTTCTAAGTACCCAATCGCCCACTTGGAATACTCTTCTGTTGACCCTTTTGTCATGGTACACCTTGGTCCTTTATTTGTAATTCACCATTATCAACTGAGTAGCTAGTCGTTTCTCATCTAATAGGTCTAGGTCTAGGAACCTATTGACCCTATTGACTTGCTCGTCATAGTTGGAATTTCTTACAGTTGGGATGGCCATTTCAGCCGGTGTCATAGCCTCAGAACTGAAGGTTAATGCGAATGGGGTTTCCCCGGTTGGCCCCCGGGTGGTTGTGTGAACGGCCCATAAGGCTAGGGGAAGCTCGTCCAACCATCTACCATCTCTTCCTTCCTGGTTCTTAGTAAGGGCTGTAAGTACCAACTTGTTGGATGCTTCCGCTTGTCCGTTGCCTTGAGGTCTACTCACAGATGACTTGATGTGACTAACTCCGACTCTGCTCAATTCCGCTGTGAATGCTGTAGAGAATTGTAGACCATGATCTGAAATGATAGTGTGTGGAACCCCAAAGCGACACCAGATGTGGTCATGGACAAAGTTGATTGTGTTTTCCTCCGTTATCTTGGCCAATGCTTTTGCTTCGATCCATTTTGAAAAATAGTCGACTGCTACTATCACATACTTGCAATTGCCTCGGGCGATAGGGAAGGGTCCGATGATGTTGATCCCCTACATATCAAATGGCCATGTAGGTATTACAAGAGTTTGCTCAACTGTTGGGAGTCTAGGAATGTCAGAGTATCTCTGGCACTTATCACATTTTCTAACATAGGCTTGCGCGTCTTCCCTCAGGTTTGGCCAATAGTAACCTAGCAGGATGATCTTCTCAGCTAAGGTTCTGGCCCCCCGAGTGTCCGCCGTAAACACCTTTATGTACTTCGGCCAAGAGATTCTCGATTTCCTTAGGATAGACACACCTCAGCAGGGGCTTAGTGAAGGATCGCCTGTACAGGACTCCGTTCATCACAATAAACCTTGGTGATCTCTTCTTGATAAGCTTAGATTGCATCTCATCTTCCAGGAGTTGGCTCTTCTCTATGTACTCAATGTAGTCATCTATCCAACACCTCTCCTCTCCATCTAGGAGCATTACTTGTAGCCTTTCATACGTATGGATTGGAGTTGGACTTAGTCACATCCATAGTCGCTAGTTTAGATAGAACGTCTGCAATTTGGTTGTCTTCCCTGCCTATCTGACTGATCTCGAAAAATTCCAGCTTCTTCGTCATGTCCAGAACCAGGTCTCTATATTTGGTAAGTATGGGATTTTGGGTGTTATACTCTCCCTTTACTTGTTTGACAACAAGTTGGGAGTCACAGAAAGCCGCTACTTTGGTTGCTCCATAGAAGGAAGCCAACTCGATACCAAATATCAGAGCTTCATATTCAGCTTGATTGTTGGAGGCAGGGAACTTGAATCTGATGATGTCTTGGATTGTGTGCTCTCCCTCAGGACTTGCTAGCACGACTCCAACTCCGCTTCTCTCTTTTGTGGCTGACCCATCAGTGTATAGGATCCAACAGTTGGATGGGAGTTCAATGGTGGACCCTTACTCCTTCGGTGAGTTATGTTTACGGGAGGTGGGGACGTGTTCACCCATGAAGGCAGTCTCGACCATGAAGTCAACCAGAGGCTGTGCCAGGAGGGTCTTCCTTGGTTGGTAAGTGATATCAAAATCTGTAAGAGCGATAGACTAATTGAGGAGACGTCCGGAGCTATCCAACTTGTGTAAGATTTTCTTCAAGGGTTCATTCGTATACACAGTGATGGGATGGGCAGAAAAGTAGGCACGTAGTTTTCTTGAGGCAATAACTAGCGCGTACGCTATCTTTTCCGCATTAAAGTATCTACTCTCCACATCTGATAATGCCTTGGAGACATAGTAGACTGGTTTCTGAATACCTTCATCGTTTCAGACTAGAACAACTGCAACTGCATGATCTGTGGCGGCTAGGAAGACATAAAGCATCTCGCTGGTAACATTCAGGAGTCTAGGAGAAGCTCTTGGCCCCATTCAAGACCTTGAAAAAAGGAAGTGATTTTTCTGCGGATTTGGCAATGAATCTTCCAAGTGCCGCTATTCTTCCATTCAAACTTTGAACCTCCTTGATGTTGGTAGGTTCCTTCATGTCAATTAAGGCTTTGATTTTTTCAGGGTTCGCCTCAATTCCCCTTTGTGATACCATGAAACCCAAGAATTTTTCGGCAGTCACCCCGATTATACATTAACTTGGATTCAGCTTCATGTTGTTGGCTCGGAGATTGTTAATGGTTTCCTCCAGGTCAGGGGCGTGACTGCCCTCCTTGGTCTTAATGACCATGTCATCAATGTAGGCCTCCATGTTACGACCTATTTGTTCTCCAAATACTTCATTCACCATGCGTTGGTACATAGCACCCGCATTCTTAAGCCCAAAGGGAATCATGACATAACAATAATTTCCCCCCGATGTTTGGAAGGTTGTCTTCTCAATGTCCTCTTCCACCATTTTTATCTGATGATAGCCTGAATAGGCATCTAGGAAACTGAGAGTTTGGTGTCCAGCTATGAAATCTACCAGCTTGTCAATTCTGGGAAGAGGGTAGCTGTCCTTTGGGCATGCCTTGTTGAGATCGGTGAAGTCAATGCACATTCACCAGTTCCCATTTTGCTTTTTAACCATCACCACGTTGGCCAACCAAACTGGGTATTTCACTTCTCGTATGATTCCGGCGCTCAGTAATTTTTGCACCTCTTCCTTGATAGCTTCCTCCTTGTCTTTTGCAAAGATCCTCCTTGCTGCGCAATAGTTTTAGCAGACGGATCAACTTCCAGGCGGTGGAGGGCCACTTCTTCATTAATCCCCCTCATATCCTCGACTCTCCAAGCGAAGATGTCTAGACTATTTTTTAGGAGGGAGATGATTTCTTCCTTTTCTTCCGGTGATAACTGGCCCCCGAGTTTGATTTTTTGGTTAGGGTAGTAAGGGTTGATGACTACCTCTTCCAATTCATCTACGGGATCCATTTATGGACCGTCTCGAAATTCCAAGGACTCAATGATAATTTATCTAAGTCTTCTACCCTCATTGTCATTTACGTTGAGGCCTTCCTCTTCTATCAGTTCGTCAACGTCGGGTAGATCAACTATCCTCAAGTCAGGGTTGGCCCACGAGTTCTGGCCGCTGACGAGAATAGGATCTGTCTCCGGGATGGACGGAACTATGTTATGGTCATCTGCAATTTCTAGGACCACGGTTCCTCTTCTGGTACTTCACGAATATAGCTCACCCTAGAGCTGGTGTGGGTAGTTTTTCAGAGACTTAGAGATTTTTGTGTTGTCCTCCAGAGTATCTATCTCTACCCTTTGAGATGCTTTTCGGCTCTTCGCGAGATGCTCCAAGAAGTCCTTAGCGGTCGCCCTCACACATCCAATTCCAGCACAAATCGTTGGTGAGGAAGGGAGGCGACTAACCCAAGTTTTGCTTGACTTGAATGCCTAGAATAGCATGGTAGTGGCTAGTCAGATCCATGACTACGAAAGTGATTGTAGCCACGGTTCGGAAGGGATGTTTGCCAACTTCTAGCTGCAGATCAACAGTTCCCTTTGCACCGACTTTGTGGTTGGTGAAACCTTCTAGCCTTCTGTAAGCACTTAAGTCGGTGAGTGCGGCCATGGCATGAGCGGGGCATGTCATGGCCTTGTGTTAGACAGCATGGCTGCAAGAGACGGATGCACACGCGGGCTATGGCGTTTGGACATAGGCTTGGGCAGTGGGCTGCGAGGACTTGGGCAGTGACATGGGCTGCGCGGGATGAAAGCTGACAGGCCAACGGGCTGGCCTTGGCGATGTTGCTGGACAAACAGGCTGTGGGCTGGAATGTTTGGGGCCAAGACAGGCTGGACAGGTGGGGGCATTGGGTGCAGTAAGTGGTTGGCTGAAGCAAGGTTGTTGGAGCAGTTATGGGCAGTTTTATGACATGAAACTGCCACCATATCTAGCAGCCATGTGTCTCGGCGGTTATGGACAGTTTTGCTTGTCCATGGCAGTCATTTATAAGGCTGATCTAAACTGGTTTAGATTAGATTCGAGTTAGGCAAGATTGATAGAGAAATAAAGGCATTGTTGGTCTTATTCTCTAGTTTTGACATTTCTGTAATCCTTGTTATTATTGAGTAATAAAAGGTTGGGCGTTTTGGCTTGTAAACATTGTGTGCATTGTTATTCCATTGTTGCTTCTTGTCATACTCGTTGTAAGTTGATAAACAAAAGGGAAAGCTGTTGTCTTAGGTGTAAGGCGGGCCGCATAGGTGTTAATCTTTGTGAAAAAAATTAGATAACCCTGTGACAATTGGTATCAGAGCCTGGTTGGCTTTAAAACTGGACGGAAATGGTGGGCTCAACTTCGGAAAGACTGTCGCATTTGGAGGAGTTCGTGGGGGTTGCCTTGTCGGATGAAGATGTCGCTTTGGCTAATCAGGTTCATGGGTTGCGGACTGACTTTGCAGAATTGAAGGCTGCGGTAGAAGCCTTCACGAGGGCTGATGGCGAGGCAATCTCGGACATAGTTGCTTCAAACACGCTGGCTTCGAAAGAATTGAAGGAGCAGATGCATAGGATGTCGGACGAGTTGATCATCCTGAAAAGGGTTGTTGTGGACAGTTCGTCGGGCGGGTCTGGTGAAGGCCGCTCGAAATACAAAATTCCTGACCCAAAGGCATTTGACGGAAAGCGCAACGCAAAGGAACTTGAAAACTTCATATGGGACATGGAGCAATATTTCAAGGCTGCCAGGATTAATGACATTGAAAAGGTAAACGTTACTTCAATGTATTTAATCGGTGATGCTAAGCTTTGGTCGCGTACTCGTACAGATGAGGAGGAGTGGGGAAAACCCCATATTGATTTATGGGAGATGCTGCATAAGAAACTTCGTGAATAGTTTTTGCCTTGTAATGCCGCATGGTTGGCTCGGGAGGGCTTGAAGAATCTGCGACAGACGGGCACTGTTCGTGAGTATGTGAAACAATTCAGTTCGTTGTTGCTGGACATTCAAAACATGTCAGAAGAGGACAAGCTGTTCAACTTTGTGTCGGGATTAAAGTCGTGGGCGCAGGCTGAATTGAGGAGGCAGAATGTTAAAGACTTATTTGCCGCAATTGCTGCTACAGATGGCTTGGTTGACTACAAGTTGGGGCCTTCAAATGATGCTGGGAAAAATAGGAGTTCGACCGTGAAGGGGAAATCCGCTGCGAAAGACAAGAAGAAGTTCGAGAAAAAGAAAGATGGTGAAATTTCTAGCCATTCCAGAAACGAGGGGCGACGGGAAGAAGTCTAAGACATGTTTCATTTGTAACAGTCCCCACTTTATTAAAGAATGTCCAAGGAGGGAAAAGTTGAATGCGATCATCGAAACTGAAGAGAGTGAAGCGAAAAGGGATGAACCAAAGCGGGTCAATCCCATTCGCTTGTTGAATGCTTTGCAAACGGAGAAAATGGTCCAAACTCATGGACTGATGTATGTAAAAGTATTTGTAAAAGGACATGATGTATTAGCGTTAGTAGATACTGGTGCTACTAACTCTTTTGTTGCAGAAAAGAATGTCAAGTTGCTGGGAATTAAACTATCTCCTAGCAGCAGTCGGATTAAGGCGGTGAATTCAGGCACTCAACAAGTCGGGGGCATGGCTTGTGTGAAAGTGTCTATTGGGCCGTGGCATGGAGAGTGCAATCTGATGGCGATAAAACTGGATGATTTTGACATGATTTTGGGCATCGACTTTCTGGCCAAAATCAAGTGTTTAATCATGCCCCATCTAGGCGGTTTGCTGATTGCTGATGAAGGCGAACCATGTTTTGTGAAGGCTATTTCTTCGAAGCAGGTAAAGGATGGTGGTGCGGGAAGCGGAACTTTGTCGGCCTTGCAGATTGAATCTGGACTAAAGCGTGGGGAAGAAACATTTTTTGTTGTCCTTATCGAGATGAAGAAAGAAGAATTTGTTGAAGTGTCGAATGACGTTGGTGCAGTCCTTGAAGAGTTTGAGGACATGATGCCCCCGGAGTTGCCGAAACGCTTGCCACCAAGGCGTTCTATTGACCACAAGATCGAGTTGGAACCAGGGACGAGACCACCGACTCTTGCTCCTTACAAAATGGGCCCAGCCGAGCTTGCGGAGTTGAGGAAAAAACTAGATGGGTTGCTTGAATCGAGGAAGCTGTGCCCCTCGAAAGCTCCTTATGGTGCGTCGGTTCTATTTCAAAAGAAGGCGGATGGTACTTTGAGATTTTGTGTTGATTATCGGGTACTCAATAAGGTGACAATAAAGAATAAGTATCCAGTCCCGAACGTGGTTGAACTGTTTGACAGTCTATCCCATGCCAAATACTTTACAAAGCTTGATCTAAGGTCGGGATATTGGCAAGTTCGAATTGCAGCGGGAGATGAAGGCAAGACAGCGTGCGTTACTCGGTATGGTTCTTACGAATTTCTAGTAATGCCGTTTTTCTTAACAAACGCCCCTGCTACTTTTTGCAACTTAATGAACGATGTTTTATATGACTATCTAGACAAGTTTGTTGTTGTGTATTTGGATGATATTGTTGTGTATAGTGATAGCCTAGAGGAACATGTAAATCACTTAAGACAGGTACTTGAGAAGTTGCGGGAACATTCTCTTTACATCAAGAAAGAGAAGTGTGAGTTTTTCAGGACCCAAATCACATTTCTTGGGCACGTGATCAGCCAAGGAATGGTGGTGATGGATATGAGGAAGGTTCAGGCCATTGTTAATTGGCCTGGCCCCATAAAAGTGACGAAGCTGCGATCATTCTTGGGTGGGTTTGGCCAACTATTACAGAAAGTTTGTGCAAGGATACTTGGGAGTGGTCCATACCTTGACTGATTTACTCAAGAAGGGCAGAAAGTGGGAGTGGACAAAGGCGTGCCAAGAGGCGTTTGACAGGTTGAAGGAGATCGTGTCAACGGAGCTGGTCCTTAGACTACCAGATTTTGAGAAGCCATTTGAACTTCATACGGATGCGTCGGACAAAGCTATTGGCGGGGTATTGGTCCAAGAGGGACATTCGGTTGCTTACGAAAGTCGGAAACTCAAAGATGAGGAACAGCGGTATAGCACGCATGAGAAGGAAATGACTGCGGTAGTGCATTGTTTGGAAGTGTGGAGGCATTACTTGCTGGGTATGAAGTTCGTTGTTTGCACCGATAATGTGGCAAACACGTACTTCAAAACTCAGAAAAAGTTGACACCTAAACAGGCTCGATGGCAGGAGTTTCTGGCTGAGTTCGACTTTACATGGGTTCACAAGCCGGGAGCGCAGAATAGTGTTGCTGATGCATTGAGCAGGAAGGCGAGAGTGGAGTCATTTGTGGCTGCCTTGATGCTGGTTGAATCCGAATTCATTGAGGAAATTAGGAAGCGTGTCGCAATGGATGAAGCCTACCAAAAGTTGCTTGAGGAAGTATGTGATGGTGTTGTTCAAAAGTATTGGGTTGAAGATGGCTTGTTGTAGGCAAAGGGAAACAGATTGTATGTTCCTAGCGGGGGAAATTTGAGAATGAAGATTCTGATTGAGTCGCATGACTCAAGATGGGCTGGACATCCGGGGGTGGAACGGATGTATGCCTTACTTTGCCGTACCTACATTTGGCCAAAAATGTTGGACGATGTTGAGGCGTATGTGAAGTCTTGCCTAGTTTGCCAACTAGACAAGTCGAAAAAGAAGAAGGAAGCGGGTTTGTTGCAGCCACTTCCGATTCCAAGTAGGCCATGGCAGTCGGTGTCAATGGACTTCATTTCCAGGTTTCCAAAGGTAGACGACATGCGGTCAGTTTTTGTTGTTGTTGACAGGTTTTCAAAGTATGGCGTGTTCATTCCAGCACCCCATGCTTGTCCGGCGGATGTTGCTGCACAACTATTTTTCAAACATGTAGTGAAGTTTTTCGGGTTGCCGGAGGACGTGATTAGTGATCGTGATACTCGGTTCACAGGCAGATTTTGGACATCATTGTTTAGATTGTTGGGGTCTGAACTAAAGTTCAGTACGGCCAATCATCCTCAAACTCGTGGCCAAACTGAACAACTCAATGCCTTACTTGAAGAGTACTTACAACACTATGTAAGTGCAAGTCAGCAGAATTGGTTGGAGCTTATGGATGCTGCCCAGTTTTGCTATAATCTGCACCGTTCTTCATCAACCGGGAAGAGTCCGTTTGAAATTGTGTTGGGAGCGCAGCCTCGAACTCCAAATGAATTTGTTGTTCAATGAATGGGTGGAGACTGTCCAGCAGCGTACCGCTATGCTATCGATAGGCAGGAGTTGTATGAGGAAGCCACGGAAAGCCTTACTAAGGCGCAGAATCAGATGCGGAAGTATGCCGACAAAAAGCAGAGGCCGTTGAAATTTCAGGTTGGGGATAAAGTTTTGCTAAAGCTAACTCCACAAATCTGGAAAAACATCAATGCTAAGTTGAGACTTAGGGGATTGGTTCCAAGATATGAGGGACCATTTGAGGTGTTGAAGCGGGTTGGGGCAGTGGCATATAGACTGAAACTACCCGAGAGGATGAAGATGCATCCTACATTTCATGTCAATTTTTTAAAGCCTTTCCATGAAAGTCTATTGCAGGAGAAACAATAGTTAAAGCGAGCTCCTCCTACCGTCTCAAAACAGTTCGAGAAGCATATTGAGAAGATACTTGATCATAGAACAATGGGGATGAGTAAGAAGAATCGCAGGGCAGATTTTCTTGTGCAATGGAAGGGGGAAGGCATGGCAGATGCTACTTGGGAACGTGATGTGACCTTGTGGCAGTTTGAAGATCAGATCCGTTCTTATTGGAATGACAATCCGATGAGGACATCAGACTCTCCTAGTGGGGGAGAGTTTGTAAGCACTTAAGTCGAAGAGTGCGGCCATGGCATGAGCGGGGCATGTCATGGCTTTGTGTTGGGCAACATGGCTGTAGGAGATGGATGCACACGCGGGCTATGGCATTTGGACATAGGCGTGGGCAGTGAGCTGCGAGGACTTGGGCAGTGACATGGGCTGCGCGGGATGAAAGCTGACAGGCCAACGGGCTGGCCTTGGCAATTTTGCTGGACAAATAGGCTATGGGCTGGAATGTTTAGGGCCAAGACAGGCTGGACAGGTGGCGGCATTGGGTGCAACAAGTGGTTGGCTAAAGCAAGGTTGTTGGAGCAGTTATGGGCAGTTCTATGACATGAAACTTCCACCATATCTAGCAGCCATGTGTCCCGGCGGTTATGGGCAGTTTTTCTTGTCCATGGCAGTCATTTATAAGGCTTATCTAAACTGGTTTAGATCAGATTCGAGTTAGGCAAGATTGATAGAGAAAGAAAGGCATTGTTGGTCTTATTCTCTTGTTTTGACATGGCTGTAATCCTTGTTATTATTGAGTAATAAAAGGTTGGGCATTTTGGCCTGTAAACATTGTGTGCATTATTATTCCATTGTTGCTTCTTGCCATACTCTTTGTAAGTTTATAAACAAAAGGGAAGGCTGCTGTCTTAGGCATAAGGCGGGCCGCATAGGTGTTAATCTTTGTGAAAAAAAAATAGATAACCCTGTGACACCTTCCATGGTAAGATTCCAGGATGGTATCTTTTAAGCCCATCATCTGGAAAGCGGAGTAGTACAAAATATCTCGAGAGGCCCCCGTGTCAATGAGGAGACTCTCAGATTCACAGTTATCAATTCTTCCCTTTATTACCAAGGGTTGTTCATGGGTTGCACGGCTTCCAGCCAACTCGTTGGGAGAGAAACTGATTACTTCTTCGGCCTTGTGAACCCAGGTAGGAACATGGTATACTTTGCTTAGCTCATGAATTTGATCTCTCAGCTTTCTGGTAGAGACTGTCTCTTCCCTAATTACATGTAATTTGGCCCTAGGAGGCCTCTGCTCCATATCCTTGCTTTTATCATCATCTTCACTCTCGTCCTCCTTCTGCTTGCGCTTGCCATCTTTCTTCATGACGTAGCGATCGAGTTTGCCTTCATCAACCCATCTTTGGATCATTCGTTTGAGGGCAATGCACCTTTCAGTGGTGTGACCATGGTCAGTATTTGGAAGGGTCATGAGGGAACTTTGGTTTATTATTCAGTGGATGAGGAGGTGGAAGGTTTACCAATTGCATGAATATGATTTCGGTGATTGTCTTGGTGAGAGGGGTGAAAATTTCAGCTTTTTTCAGAACCCCTTGTTCTGTTCTTTCCCTTGAATCCATTTCCATTCCCATTGGAAGCATGGCGAGTCCCAGCTGCTTTCGGTTCTGTTTTATCGGACCTCTTCTTACTCTTTTCCTATGCCATGGCAATTGCATAAGCCACATTGTATAGGTCAGCCTTGGACTTTGGCTCTCTGGTAGAAAGTTCATATATGAGTGGTCCAGACCTCAATCCAGAGTTAAAACAAACAATCACCTCTCTGTCAGTGAGGCTTTCCTCTACTTGATCCGCCATGGCTCGAAATCTGTTGTAGTAGCTTAGTGTGGTCTCATTCTTTCCTTGCTCGATGTTTGCAAGGTCAGTCAACCTCTTCTTCCTTCTACCTGCCGTGGCAAAGTGATCTTGGAACATCCTCCTCATGTCCCTCCAGTTGTCTATGCTTCCCTTTTTTGAGCTCACGAAACCAGGTCAAGGCTATTCCGGTGAAGGTACTTGCAAAGGCTTTACAAAGGACATCGTCTGCTTTGGTGAGGAGGGCCATAGTAGATTCAAAACTCTGCACATGGTCCCGTGTGTCAGTGGTTCCACCATACTTTTCAAAGCTTGGGACCTTGAAGGCAGGGTTAGGTGGTACATCATTTATTCTCTGAGAGAAGGGACGCGTTGCACTAGTATCATCATCTTCTTCGTCCTTCTTCCCCATTTCCATATCTTCAATTCTCTTTTTCAAGAGCATCAGCTCTTTAGCATCAATCCCCTTGTCAGTGCTGGAATGAGTGCTTCGGTAGGAACTCCGGTGGGAATTACGATGGGACTTGTCTCTTAGGTGACCATTCACCCGACTATGTTCCTCGTCACCTCGGTGGTTGTCACCTCGTCTAAAGGGTGTTTTGTCCTTCCTCGACTCCATTTCTTGGTGGCCGAGGATCATTCTATAGGGACGGGGACTCCTCGACCTTGTATAATTTCTGGGACGAGGTGAGTTATGCCGAGGATGATTGATACGCCGAGGAGACAAGTTACGACGAGGAGGGGATAAGTGTCTAGCCTGACTGAGCCTTGCTCGCAAGTCAGTCGAGTTTACCTCTTTCTCCCTCGGAGTCAACTAGCTTCTTAGGTCGACCACGTTCCTTTCGTTATTATGATTGTTAGAACGAGGATGAGGAGCATCTCAGAGGTTCTGCTTAGGTGGTACAACAGGCTCACGGGGGGAGGGATCTTGGCCACGAGGAGGGCTCCTCTGACTACCTCGCCTATCACCCTGAGTCTCCCTTCCACGAGAGTTTCCTGACCTCGAAGGCCTAATGAACTCGACCATTGATTTTTCTGGATCCAACTGCAACAATGCATTCTGAGTCTCATAGATACGTTGCAATGTCTCCATCTGTTGTTGCAATAGTGCACGTCGGTCCACGAGCTGGACTGCATTCTCAGCTCGTCCTGCTTCTGCATTCCTCGTCATTTGCCTGCTCGTAGCTCGTCTCCCTCTTGGACGACGACGAGGAAGGTTTCCCACATTTATCTCGATAGCTGGCCGTCCCATAGAACAGAGAGTCATTCCGAGGGGAGGTGGTCCCTCGATCTGAGGTGGAGGAGGAAGTACGCCGGTGTTCGGCGAGATCTCGTCCGCGTGAGTTCGTTCTTCCTCGTTAGTTATACTTGCAAGATGTCTGTCCTCCATTGGAATTCAAGAATTGCGATTCAAACAAAGTTCTTATCAAAATTAATGAGAATGGTAAATGGCCCCAAAATTACCCAGCGAACAAACTTTTCAGGTCAAAACCACAATTTTCCGGCCAAACAAGCAATTCCGATCCAAACAGAATGAGTTTCCAACGCCAAAATAGAACTTTTCTGTCCCAAACAACTTTCAAAATTAACGAATTTATCAAGCGAACAGTTTTCCAGGTGAAAACCGCAGTTTTTGCCCAAAACAGAACAGATCAAAATGAAACAGTGCGTTTTTCGGTCAAAAAATGGATTATTCGGCAAAAAAATGGCTCAGGCGAGCGAAATTTCAAGCTAATCATTGGGTCTTTGAATCGATTCCCGGCAATGGAACCAAACTGATGCTGCCAAAAAGATCCAATCAGCCCAAATCCAGCGGTCGGTTGTACTCCGGCGATTGAATAGCCTGAAAAAGAAACAAGAAACGTAAACTAAGCCGGGGCTTCTTCGACGTGAGAGTAAGTATACGTTTAGAGAGAGAGAAATCAATTTGATAGAGTTTAGGATAAAAAAGATAATGTACCAAATAATCTGATATATGACTTGTATTTATAGGAATAAATATGTAGAATCCATATTGAATTGTATTGCTTTAAGAGATAAGATATAAATCCCAAGAGAATTATATCTGTTGAGAGTTCTTGTTGGCCTGAATTGATATAGGAGGTAACAATCCTAAGAGGATTATAACCGCCTTAATGTCCTTATTTGAATAGGACTGCATAATTGTAATTACCGCGGTATGTCGAGATACCCTTTTCTCGTCCTACGTAGCCTGGCCGGCTTACGAGGAGCCGGGGAAAGGATGAGAGATAAATGGGAAGCCAGTCGCGATGACATCATAACCGAGGAAGCCTCTTCGTCTTTAAGGGAGAACACCTCGGCCTTGGAGGGAGGTCTCCTCGGCCCTTGAACTGGGCCTTAGTCACTTCACCTATTGAGCCTTGGTCGGCCTAGGGAATGCCGAGATATAGAGTACGAGGAAGCCCAGTTCTTTCCTCGTAGCTGAGACTTGATGAATTATGTTTTAGGGCCCAATCCACTTGGGTCTTGCCCGGACAAGCCCATATTCGTATCTCGATTTATACTGTTCAGAAAAAAGCTAAACAAATGAAAGTATATAAAAGAAAAAAGGGACATACTACCCTTTATTTATTTATTTTTTTAATTTTTTATTGACTAGGAAATAATATTTTAGTCTTTTTTTTTTATTACTGATATTTTCTACAAAAAGGTATATAAAAAAAGATTAAAAAAAACTAAATAAATGAAAGTATATAAAAGAAAAGAGGAACAAACTACCCTTTATTTATTTTTTATTTTTTATTGACTAAGAAATAATATTTTAGACTTTTTTTATTATTGATTTTTTTAAAAAGTATATAAAAAAGGATTAAAAAAAATACTAAACAAGTGAAAGTATATAAAAGAAAAGAGGGACATACTACCCTTTATTTATTTTTTATTGACTAGGAAATAATATTTTAGACTTTTTTTATAAGTGATTTTTTTTTACAAAAAGGTATATAAAAATATATATAAAGAAACTAAACAAATGAAAGTATATAAAAGAAAAGAGGACGGATTACCCTTAATTTTTTTTTAATTTTTTTTCTATATTTTTATTGAATAGAGAATAATATTTAGACTTTTTTATTACTGATTTTCTTTTACAAAAAGGTATATAAAAACGTTAAAAAATTTAAACAAATGAAAGTATATAAAAGAAAAACTAAATTATAAATCTCATACATTAAACCTAAATCTCGTATATACCTTATACCCTTAACCTTAAATCTAAATCATATACTTCATACCCCATATCATAATTTATCTGCTTATATCTCATGTATACCATATATCCTAAACCTTAAATCTAAATGATATACTTTATACACTAAATTCTAATTCATATATATTAACCATATACCCTAAACCTTAAATTTAAATCATATAATACATACCCCATACTCAAATCTTAATTCATCTACCTAAATCTCGTTTATATCTTATATGCTAAACGTTAAATCTAAATCATATACTCTATACTATAAACCATAATTCATCTACATTGTACTCATATATATCATATACCATAAATCTTAAATCACAACTATATACTCCATACTATAAACCCTAATTCATCTACCTTAACTATATACCCCATACTCTAATCCCCTAAACCATATACCTAAATCCCATATATACCTCTAAATCGAACCACTCAATCTTATACCTATACCCCTTATATACATTTTACCCTAAAACTTGAACAAATAAGAGTTAGTTTATAATTTGAGATTGAGAATCAAAGAAATTAACGAAATTCGTTATAGAAAGTTAAGAGAGAGATAAGGGGGTTTGTGTGAAAAAAATGTGAGGGGAGAGGGGTGATATTTATAGTTGAGAAAATATGTTAGAAAAACAAAAATATTTTATATTTAGCCGCATACCCCATACTCTAACGGCTATATTCTGACAAATCTATCAAAATTTCTAACGAACTTGACGGTTTTGATAACGGTTCCGGTTCAGGCGGTTCGAAACCGCCGGTTCACGGTTTTTCAAAAGTAGAAACCGGAACCGGACTGCCAAACCACCGATTACGGTTTCAAACGGTTTCAGTTCGAGGTGGTTCCGGTTCATGGCGATTCAACGGTTTCGGGCCGGTTCCGATTCCGATTTGATCATCCCTAGCCACCATCCTAATCTCGATTTGGTTCAATTGGACAAATTCAAGCTACATCAGTATCGGTGATCGAGATTGTGCGTTAATTGAATAAATCACAAAATATATATTCGTGATCGAGATTGTGCGAGAATTGAATAAGACGCAAATTCGGTTACCTAGTTTTCGACTAGGCGGTCACTTGAGACTATCCACTGGCCCGTAAGTTCTGACACTTAAAATCAAGACGTATAAGCCTGTTTTCAAACGAGGAAAGGCTTACAGTGTGATGAGTCCGGACCTTTCAGACCGGGGGCAAGCTTGCTCTGGTCCAAAGGCCATATATGACGTGGCACCTCTATGACCGTAGATATCTAGACCGCGTTGACAAAGCCTATCTTGTTCACGTTGATCGCGGTCTCATACCAGACTCCTGATTAGTATCTAGCTAGTGGGGCACTAGTCTGTACATAGCTCTGACACTAGCTGACAGGACAATCATTATGACATTAAATGGTGGCTCATACGCATATCATGCGCATAAGGCGCCGCACCAACTCTCGCATGCCCCCCGTATTCTCGTCCAATCAGAGACATCCTTCTGCAGTATTAATCTATGCTTTCAGGTCGCACACGTGTCTTATGTCAAAACTAATATCTCCCGGGGCTGAGGTCATCAAACTGGTCTCTCTATTATATAAACTCTCATTTGTCCTATTGGGCAAGGTAAATCACATTATGTAAACCATATCCAACAAACACACCAAGATATTCTAAGTCTTATATCTCGGTTATCAAACCCTTAAAGGTCTTACTCTAACACCCGAGGGCATGAGCCGAAATCAACCCCGAATTGGTATCTAACGGTGTTTATTGTTTATGTTGTGATCTATCTACCCAGTTCATATAAAGTTAGTTATTCATGTTTGTGAGACCCCAAAAGTTGTGGCGTCATCACAGTGGATACTTGAAAACCGTTGTCGAACCAATTCTCCGGGAGAGCAATACAAGTGTCGTACTGCTGTGCGCTTCTCATCATAGAATCAGTCTATCTTCAATCCACCAAAAATCGTCTCCGATTAGAAAATAGTTGTCTTGGTGTTCTACGTTATCTTCTAGTTGGGCTAAATATTTAAGTCGTGAATCAATTCACTTAAATCTCAAATCTCAATTATAGCTTGCAAACAAATTTCTCAAATCAGCTCCCCTCCCACTCAGTTCTCTTCATCTTCATCATTTCATTTTTGACACCGACCGTTGAGTCAATGTTTAAGAGATTTCGTCTTCCTCTTTCATCTTGCATCCATTGCAAGTCATTTTATCAAAATGTCCAAATTTTCAATCTCATCTAAATTTCATCTAGATGCTTTGGCACCTAGTGGCTCTTTAATAATTCTTTAATACTCCCTTCGTCCCGTTTGAAAAGACAAAATTTGGTTTTATATGAAAATTAAGGAAAGTGTATAGTGAAGTAAATGTTGTGAGTATGAAAAGTGATTTAGGAAAGAGAAAATGTGGTAGAGAATAGTTAGTGGATAGTTATTGTAAGTATGACAAGTGAGTCCCACAAATAAAGAAATATTATTTATTTTTTTATTTTGAAAGTGTATCTTTTAAATGAAATACAAAAAATAAAAATTTATGTGTACAAGTGAGTAATTTTTAGAACCTTAAGAAGTAGAATAAATGGAAAAATTAAAGCAACTTGAACTGTTATTCAAATTCACGGACAGGTTATTTCTAATCCTATGTTGCAAATTAGGTGGGCAATGCATATCCCAGACTTGTCGACGTTGACATGTAGCGGATTAAATGAACCTCTGTGTATGGTCCGTGGGTACGGCACAGGGATGTGTGGTCTAAATTTATTTGACCGGATCCATAGACTTGACAACAAATGAAGGCCATACATATGTGTGGATTATTTTTGGATGTTCTTTTTATTTTTTTATAATGTACTCCTTTCATAATATCACAAATTACATACTCACTCCGATCTATTCAAAAAATTACAAATTTAATATTATACGAGAATTAATGAGATTGTATTGTGAAGTAAATATTGTGAGTATGAAAAATTATGTATGAGAAAGAAAGTGGGGTAAGAAATAGTTAATGGATAGTTATTGTGAGTATAACAAGTGGGTCTCACAAATTAAAAAAGTATTAAAAAATTTTCATTTTGAGAGTGTGCATTTTTAAATGAGACACCCAAAAAGAAAATTTTTGCTTTTTCGAGTGAGACAGAGAGAGTATTTACTATTTACACATAAATTAAGAAAAAATATAGTGAAGTAAATATTGTAAATATAAAAAATGAGGTAAAAAAGAAAGTGAGATAATAAATAATAATTGAATTGTTGTTGTGATTATGACATATGAATCTCATTAATAAAAAAGTAATAAAATATTTTTATTTTATAAAGTGTTTAGTTTGTAATGAGACGTTTAATAAGGAAATTGTGTAATTTGAAGTGGGAGTGAGTATGAGATTTGTGACTTTGGAAGTGATTGTTTTTTGGTTTTTGTTGTTTCATACTTATGGATTTTGTTACTTTTGATGTTTTATATTACTTCTATAATAAGTATTGTAATTTATTTGTATCTTCCAAAAGACTGTTATATTTTTGATGACGCCACAGCTTTCGGGGTCAGGAGCGGTTCAAGGATATCTGGCTAGGATATATTTGGTGGTTTGATGTACCTAGATCACAACACAAACAAGCACCGTTAAGGTCAAAGTTGGATGTTACTCCAACTCAGGCCCTCGGGTGTGAGAGTAAGAATACTGAGTAATAAGGCTTTGAATACCTTTGGAGTGTGTGTGTGTTTAGGTTTAGAGAGTAATAGAGCTTACTCAATTGTCTATGGAACTTACCTTGCCCAAGGGGGTAAAGGCCTTCTATTTATAGGCAATGCCATGGTGCTTGTTGAGGTAAGCAATGAGATCGGCCCTAGGGGCACTTTGGTATTTGACCGGCTACACGTGTCCGCAGCCTAATTGGTCCTGTCGGGGAGGGAACATTGGTATCCAGGGGGACATGGTGAAAGTGACATGAGCCGTGTAGCCGCTTAGAGCATTAAATGGAATAAGTAGGCGCCGGACTGAGCCGCATTGAATGCGTGATGGGAGCCGGCAAGTGGCCTCGTCAGAGCCCGGTAAGCTAACTTGCTCGGTAAAGGCTTCGACATTACATTAGGGAAGCGGCATGTGCCGCGGTCGACGTTGTGCCGCGGTCAAAGATATATGACGCGAGCACGGTTGATGCGGGCATGACTACATGCGGGCACGGATTCAGCGACGGGGTCCCAAATGGTCCTCGATGGGGACGATGCGAGGAGGGACACGGCCTGACCACAGGGCCTATTTATCCGCGGTCTTCTCCTCCGGTCTAGGAACCGCCACGTCACCTGGTTCCTTGGACTAGGCCAGAAGCGGCCCGATCCAGATCCGGGCTCATCAATGGCCCCTAGCTCCAAGTGTGATTATTTATGGTGCGAGTGAGGAGCTACTAGAAGCTCGGTCTGCTTCCACCGCTTCCTCGAGCGAGCACCGGTGTTAGCGCTTTTGTTGTTTGTTGTTCGGCCCCATGGGCCAACGTGGAAGCGGTCGGGAGGCACCGGTGAGTGACACGTGGTCCCTTGCATGGCGTGCCTCCCGGTTAATCGGGTGGGCCCCTTGGCGAGATGAAAAGACGGGTTAGTGGTACGTCAGGTACGTGTCGCTTCATCCAAGTGGGGCAATAAATGCAAAGGGTATTTAATTTTTCGAATTTTCAAACGTTGGAAACGGTTCATGGTCCGAGGTTGGATTTGTGGGCTAATTAATACGGGTTAACGGGTTAACCCGTATAGGTAGGCCTTATAAATACCAAACCCTCAAACCTCAAACCCTTTTACCGTTTCCAAACCTTCAGAGCCCTCGAGAGAGAAATCTTCTTTGCGACCTCCGTGCTCTTGTTTTCCGAATCCACCTCTCAATCTTTTCTCTCGTAAGTAATTGTTGGGTGCTTTTTCTTCTTCATCTCCCTCTATTTTTCTTTTTCTCGGCTTCGAACAATGAGTACTCGAGAGTTTGGACCCCGCCTGTCCCTAGAATTAGGGAGATGGGAGCACTCCGGATCCGTTTGCCGTTTGCAAACGGACAGGGGGATATTTAGGAAGGTAGGCCGTGGGTGGCTTAGGTTATCCCTCGAGTGCTTCCAATATTTACGTGAAAAATCCCGATGGGGCCTTTTGTCCCACCCGCTAGTTGTGGGAGGCCAAGGATAAGAGGATAAAAAGGAACGGTGATGTTTTGGTGTTGGGGAATACCAAAAGAGGGCCGAGAAATTTTGTGATGGGGGTTTTGTGCGGGTTTCCCCGCGAGAGAGGCTCTGGCTACGAACGCCGTTGAATTAGTGAGGAGAGCGATTCGCGTCCCCGAAGTAGTTTGTGGCCCAGGAAAAGTGTGAACTAATGGATTCTGATCAATCAAACAATTCGCGGGCACCGAACGCGGGGACCCTGAGTGACCCTTTAGATGTACTGCCCCTGAGGACCATCTTTCCCCCTGTTGTGCCCGCGGCCCCTAGGGCGGGGACAATTGAGCTGAGCAAAGACGAGGAACTTGACCCCCTTAATTTCGATGTGACTGATCCGGTGAGGTTGAGTCGGAGATGGCCCTGCCGTGGTGACCCCACCGGTCTCTTTGGCTCCTCGAGCTCGAGGCAGAAGAGGATGACCCCGAGGAGGGGGATAGGAGGGCGCGGGGACCTCCAAGAAGGGGCGCCGAGACCACCAACATTGTGGATGCCTTCGAGAGTTCGACTCAGGAGGAGGAGGAGGAAGAGGTCAGTGGCCCAGCTCGGGAACAAGGCAGGTAAGAGGCCGGTAGGGGTGTGAATCTGGTCGCGGCCGTAGCAAGAAGACTGCGGAGGTGGCCACCCTCGATCGGGAGGAGGGACATTTATGAGGTTTATAACGTGGACCGCAACGCTTACCGTGTCCGCACCCTTGGGCATATTCATTTGAAGGACAAGGACAAGCTGCGGCCGAGAGACCATAGCGAGATGTCCGCGAGACAACCGAGCTGCGTTTTTATGGGGCCCAGGTTGAGAATGGATTGAGGCCGCCCCTAGACCCTTTCTTTTACTTCTTCCTAGAGTTCAATGCTTGCCCATGCACGACTCCCCAATGCCATCCGGCCATTGTCTCCTTCATAGCCGTATGCAGATTCCCGGGTTATGAGCCTACCTCGCCGGCTCTACGCTTTACTATCGTAACCAAATTAGCCGCGGCATTCGAGCCCGAAGGCTAGGAACTACTCTACCAGACTTTCTCTCCTCCTTCGAACAAATTCGACCAATGGAATCGAAGGACATTTTGGTGATTGAGTCTAGATTTGGATGGCCCTTTTCCAAACCTTCCAGCCCCGTCCCGATGAAGGCGGCCGCCGGTCGTTACCCGACCCATCCCCGCCCGATGCTACGCGCACCGCCATAGAGATGCATCCGGCCCAAAAGATTTGGAGAGCGGGGAGGAGCCCGTTTACGATGTGGGCGCCATAGTGGAAGATGAGCTCCCATCGATCTACTCGGGGTGGCTCGCAGTGAGGGCGCCCCACATGCCCCTGCAGTAGTGATAGAGCCTTTGCCCCGCGACCCGATTGGCGGGTGCACGAACATTACCAGCCTCGAGGCAGACAAGACCCGTATGCTGGGCGCTGAGTGCGATCCTCCCGAAATAATTGGTCTCTGATTCTTCTATAAAATTGTTGCCAATTTACTTTGCTTTTGATTTTTTGAACTGCTTTGCTAACCATTTTTCTTTCCCTCCAGAGTAGATCCGGAAGTGTATAATTTCTGATGGCTCCTCCCCAAGTCACGCGCTCGCTCAAGGCCAAGAACCGCAGGGCCAACAAGGGAAGCCGCCCAAGAGGCAGTAATGAGACGGGAGGGGTCCCCACCAAAGACAAGATCGTGCCTCGTTGCGAGCAGAAAACCGGGGAGCCTCTACCGCTCCTCCTGCACTATTCTCAAAACCGGAATCCGCTCCACCTCCCCGGGTCCTCCTCCACCCAATGCTTCCGGCATCATCTCCCGGCCGCACTATTGCCTCCGGCATAACCAGAGCAATCCAAGAAGAGGGTTGACAGAGATGCGGACCTTTCGCATAAGGAGAGGGCCTCCAAGACCCAGAAAGTGGTGGATACCTCTACTCGCAGCCCGCCTGCTGCTGACACCGCTTCTGCCACCGCTCCCCCCATCGCGGGGACAATATGCTCAATAGCCTACCCGATCTCCTCATTGGCCACCCGCGAGGAGGCATGGGAGAAAAGGAAGCAGGTGGGGGATGTGCCCGCCATTACTGGGGTAGACTTATATGCCCGGCCCTCCCAAAATTCCCGTCGTGGGCATTGGCCGATCAATGTGCTTTTGCCCGACTTCTACCACCAAAGTGGCCGAGAAGGAGAACCCGTCAGCCTTTGATGGGGATATTGGGGTTGCCCTTACCGAGGTAGGGACCTTTCGCCGGCTTTCCTCACTTAGCCTCCGATTTTCCCCACCCGACTTTCTTCCTCGCAGTGGGCAACAAAGCCACGAGGCTCCGGAGACTCTGTGACAGCCCTGTCCGCTGAGCTCGCCAGCAATACCAAGGACACGGCGGGGAAACTCCGCGAGCCGGAGCCGGCCCAGAGAAGGTGGGGACTCGAGCTCCCTCCCGGATGCCAAGGAGAAAGAGTTCGCCACCAAGGAGTCCGATCCAAGCGGCTTCCAGAGCGGCGACCGAGCCGAGACTAGCCTCGCAAAGGCAAAGTGGTCACGGGATGAGCTCCGCGGGCACAAGAGCAAGCTTCGAGCAAAGAAATGATGAGCTCGTAACCAAACCGGGAGCCGCGGAGGAGTCTGGCCAAACTCCCGGAGGCTAAGGTGCATTGAGCTCTCCGAGAAACCGCTACCCCTTACGCAGCTTGAGCCGGGAGAGGGAGAGGACGCCGGGCAGAGGCTCGCAAAGAAGCCGTCGAGGAGTATAAGAACTCACCCGCTTCACCGCGGAGTGCCCGGCCCAAGATGAGGCCGTGTGTCCGGACACGTATCCGGAACTCGCGGCCACTGGTATGTTCTCCGTGTGCAGCAGCTGGCCGTGACGGCCATCAAGTCCGCACGACGCGGAGCGCGTACTCCGGCATGCGCTAGTTCCTTCCGTCCGAGGACGAGGTCAATGGTCTCTGGACCTCTCCGCCGCGGCCTTCGCTTCCCCGTGGCAGTGATCGCTTCTTGACCGATCGCCGAACCGGATGCTCGCGATTCGGGACAACCCTTTAACTTGGGGGACGCCCGGCTCAGTTCTTCCGTAGGGGCCACTCGAGATCTATTCCCCGGCGGCCGCTCCCGCTTCAGCCTCCGCCGAACAACAAGCCGCCCCCTACCACCGAGGTGCCTCTCGGGGACCAGCCTCGCTTCCCAACTCCGACTCCGGCGGGCACAGGGGGCGGCCACCGAGGAGCCGTAAGCGGGCACCGATGGAGCGGCCACCGAGGAGCCCAAGGAGAATGCTCCCTTAGTATAGGATTTTTTGTTTTTTCTTGTTGTAATAGACTAGGATCTCTTTTGTAATAGTGTAGGAATTTTGTAAATACTTCCTTAATCATTAATAGAAGCATTTTTCTCCACTTGCCTCGTACTTTTATCTTAATTGCTTGTCTCGTAGCTATTTTGAGTAGTTTGGCAATCTTCGAGCACCTTAATACTTGCATTCTTGCCTATTACTTTTTCCAGCTTTGACTTGCAATTAACTTTATACTTCCTTCATGGCAGCAAATTTAGTAGGCCCTTTCGCCCGCATTTTTTGAGTTTTCCTAACTCTTTATTCAAAACCCTTAGGTTTTTTGTGAGAGCCAAATTCTTTATTCTTCTATGATCGCGTTTGTTTAGCCTCATGGCAAACTTTGAGGCCTTAACCTCGTTTGTCTGCTTTGGCTTTGTTAAACTAGTTTGATCACTCTCATCCATTTACACTTATTCCCACTTGCGAGCCGCGGTGTAAGTCAAAAGTAGCCAAGGCAAGCATACTTTCATAGTGGCATGCAGTAAGGTGGCCGTGAGGCTATTGTCCGCGCAATGTAAAGGTAGGAGCATATTTTAGCATAGAGGCCCTTTAACCCCGGCATCTCGTATCCCCTTATTGGAGGTTCTCACTTATTTGACCCTTTATTCAAAACTCCCTAGGTTTTTCGTGAGGGTCTCGTGGCGATCCGTGAACGGGCTTATATGTAGGCCTTTGTCACATACAGCATGCGAGTAACGGCCCTAACGAGGTCCTTCGCGCAATTAGCGGGTCCTGACTTCGTGTCATTGTCCCCACTAAAATCCGTGAGGCACGGCATCATGGCCTTTGTACCTACGTTCATCTATATCCACTTATTTTTGGTGGTGTCACGCGGCAGAGAGAGTATCCTCCCCGCGATCATAGTACGGATCGTAATGGATCTTTGTACATATATAGGCATGCGGATCCTTAGATCTTTGCGCATCGCAAGCAGGAGCTCATATGTTGGCTCTTGAACTCACCGGCATCCGCACGCGGCATCCACCCTAGCTTTTGAGGCCGGTGGAATTGATTTTTGCATCAAAATATGATGATAACTTCTCCCTTATATATATATAGTCTATACTCCTTCCAAAAAATTACAAAGATTTTAAAAGAAGTATCTCTTAAGGTGGTCGCTATTCCAAGCGTGCTTAAGCTCTTCTCCCTCTTTTCGTCGCAATATGTAGGTGCCCTCTTTGACTATCTTTGTGACCTCATATGGACCTTCCCATTTCTGGGACAAACTTTGTTGAAACTGTGTCTGGGTCCCTCGACCTCTACGCTTCGAGTACCCAGCCTCCAACCGAAAACTCCTCTTATTTACTCTTTTATCATGGTGCTTCTTCGCTTCGTTTGTAGTTCACCATTTTTTCATGTGCCCGCATTCTCTTTCTTCGAGATCGTCTGTGTCACACCTCTTCGTTTGCCTCGCTTTGAGACTCGTCGAAGCATGTGACTGCACGAGGGTGTGGCTACCTCAACCGGAGCCATTGCCTTCCGACCCATACGTGAGCGAGAAGGAGTTTCTCCCGTTGAATTTCTTATTGTGGCGCGGACAACCCATAATGCGATCCGGAGCTCGTCCAACCAACGTCCTCCTCGTCCTTCCAAATTTTTCTTTAAGGCGCTAGACTAGCTTGTTCGCGCCTCGCCTTGACCATTTCCCGAGGATAGGCAATCATGACTTACGGTGCCGCACCTTCATTCTCACACATTCAAGCAGTTGAATTTTGCGGAGAATCGGGTGCCATTATCTCAAATTATTGCTCTGGGAACCCCAAATCGACAATAGATGTGGTCGTGGACAAACCGATAGTGTTATCTCTAAATAGCGGCTAAGCCCTTTGCTTCCGTCCACTTGGTAAAATAATCCACGGCCACCACGCATACTTCGATGCTTCCTCTAGCGCTTGGAAATGGTCCAATAAGATCTATCCCCCACGTATCAAACGGCCACGATGGTACAACCAAAGTCTCGCTTCTGCTGATGGTAGTCTAGTGGATGTCCGCAAATCTCTCGGCACTTATCACATTTTCTAACATACTCCCGCGCATCCCTTCTCATTGCGGGCCAAAAGAATCCTTGGAATTTGATCTTGTCTCGAGAGGGCGCGAGCACTGGATGTCCGCCACAAACTCCTTCATGAACCTCATAGAGTAAGTTGGTGACCATGTGAGTTTTGACGCATCTCGAGTAAAGGCTTGGTGAATGATCGCCGAAAAGCACCCCATCGAGGACGAGGTATTTCGCGGACACCGTTCGATGGCTCTAGCCTTTACCGGGTCCTCGTGAGGGTTTGCTTCTCGATGTAATCCTTCATTTCATCCACCCAAATTCCTTACTTGATCCTCAATATTGTTTATCCGAATTCGATCTATAGCAGTCTCTCCGTGAATTCAATCCGGCACCGCTCCAACTCACCAATTTCTTGCTCTGCTATTCTCGAGAGGAGGTACTTCCACATTGTCCTCTCTCACGACTTGGTTCAAATTTCATAGTAAGTGAAATTTTTGATGAGGGTTTTTGCAAGGCCACAAGATCGAGCTAGTACTGGGTTGATAGTATCATACTCCCCCTAATTTGATTAACTATGAGCCGAGAGTCACTATTGATCTCAATATTCGCACTCCCAAGTCTCTTGCCAATTCCATGCCCGCTATAATCGCTTCATATTCACCGATTGTTTGATGCCTCGAACTTGAATCTCAAGGCCCTCATAAATTTCTCCCGCAGGTGCGATCGGTATGCCCGCTCCACCGATTAACTTGCTCGCGAGCCGTCCACATATAAAGTCCATACCTCTTCTCGGACGCTCCCCGGGTTGAACAATTTCGTGCTCGGGCCTTCGGGTCATCCTCTCGATTCTCGCTCGCTTTCTTCCCGAGGTCGCCGTCCGCTAATTTGAATGATGATTCTACTACAAAATCAACTAAGGCCTCGCGCTTTGATTGTCTTTCTGGGAGTAGGTGATCCGGAACTCGGTGAGCTCTATAGACCAAGCTAGCATTCTCCCCGAGGACTCGGGTTTATGTAAAACCTTTCTAAGCGGGGCCTCGCTAGTACAGCTTATAGGACGTGCGTAAAAGTAGGCTCTTAATTTTCGGGAAAGCGTATACAAGCAAGGCGTAAGCTAACTTTTCTATATTAAGATAACGCCCTTCTACGGCGGACAGCTGCCTTACTTACATAATAAACCGGTTTTTGGGAGTTATTCTCCTCCCTTACAAGAACAAATAGCCACGCGCATCAAGAACGGCTAAATACAAAAAGAGCTCTTCCCGGCACCGGCCGCCGAGTAGAGGTGGCCGCCCGAGGTATGTTTTGACTTCTTCAAAAGCCCGATGGCACTCAATACTCCATGTAAATTCATCAGCCTCTCTTCCCCTTTCGAGAGTTTTGAAGAAGGGGAGGCATCTCTCTCGCCGACCGCGAGATGAAGCGGCCAAGTGCGGTGATGCGACCATTGAAGTTTTTGTACATCCTTCACGCAGCAGAGGTTTCATGTCTAATAGGGCCTGGATTTTCTCTGGATTAGCCTCTATCCCTCTTTCGTTGACCATGAATCCGAGGAACTTGCCCGCCTCGACCCCGAAAGCGCACTTAAGGGGTTTAGCTTCATGTTGTTATGGCGCAAGTTTTTGAAGGTTTCCTCCACATCGAGCTCGTGGAGTTTTCCTTAGTTTTTATGACCATGTCGTCAATGTAGGCCTCCGTATTTCTCGCCTAGTTGGTTTTTAAAGACCGTATTGACCATGCGCCGATATGTGGCTCCCGCATTTTTCAGCCCAAAGTGGCATCATAAGCGTAGCAAGATGTCTTGCCCGCAAGAATGAAGGCTACAGAGCTGACATCTTCAGAGCCATCTCGGATCTCGATGGTAGCCGAGTAGGCATCAATGAAGCTTAGAACTCGTGGTCCTGGCTATAGAATCCACCAATCTGCCTACGCGAGGAAGAGGGAAGCAACTTGGGGCACGCCTTGCTGAGATCGGTGAAATCAACGCACATCCTCCATTTGCCATCGATTTCTTAACCATGACCACATCGTCACCATTCGGGGTGAGATCTCCTTTATTATCCCCGCTTAGCAATTTTTCCACCTCTTCCTTGATGGCAATCTCTTTCTCCGGGAGAAATATCTCGGATTTCTCGTGAATGTTTTTGAAGGAGGGGTCATCGTTGATTTTATGGAGGATCACGTCCCCGCCGATGCCTCGCATATCTTCCACCCTCCAAGCGAACACATCGCAATTTGCTCTAAGGAACTCAATAAGTATCCTTCTCTCCTCGCCGTGAATTTCCAGCCCAACCTTAACCGTTTGCTCGGGAAGTGGATTGATTACCACCTCCTCGAGCTCGTCGTTAGGTCAAGGTCGCCGATTTCACGATTGTGCAGGAGTCAATGACAATAGTCGGGGTCGACTCCGAGCTTGGGCCGTTGTTGCCATTGAATATATGATATCACGGCCAATTTCCCCTCTATTCCTCGATCAATATAACCTCCTCAACAGGCAGCCTAACCGCTTCGATTTTCTCGCTTCATCTTGAGCTCCACCTTCGTGGAATGGAAAGAAAGCATGCCAATCGGTACGCGGCGGCGGAGTGCAAAGAGCTTTCCCTTTGACTTGTCCTCGCCTTTTCCCTCTATTATTTTGTCCTCGCCCTCTATCTCGCGGCAGAGGTCCGGCCTTTCTGTTCTTTCCTTTTTCCTCCAAAGGCTCTGAGGAATCTCCCTGGCCGGTTCTTGATGGTAGCAACCCCGCCCGGGGTGTTAAATTTCACCCTTTCGTGGGGACGCGACGCAACTATTCCCAATTCGGCTCGAGCAAGCTACGCCGAGAATGGCATTGTATTGGGAAGGAAGATCGACCACCATGAAAGTTATCTTCGCCGTCTTCTCGCATGGGTTTTTCCCCAATAGCTACGTCAAACACAATCGTCCCCTTTACCCTTACAGTGGTTGGTGAAGCCTTCGAGCATGCCCGCATATGGAGCGAGATGTGCTTCCGTCATTCTCATTCCAATCAAAGTATGGTAATAGAGTATGTCGCGGCAAACCCAAGATCTACCAACACTCGCCTATGTTTGCCCGGTTGATTCTCATTCCGAGGGTGAGCGGCCGTGGTGGAATGAAAAAGGGTGGAGGCAAGTTCACTCCTTTCAACCCAATTTCGCTCTTCCTCCGAGCCGTGGCGGGATGGAGAAAACCTTCTAATGTCCGAATTTGGAGGGACAATCGCCTACTAGAGGGAGGTTCCTCCCCAATGGTTAATGTCATAGTCCCCAAAATCGTCATCATTATTATCTCTTTCATTTCGTCCGGTCCCCGCGTGTGTCGTGCCCGCCGCCGATCATTGTTATCGGGGCAAGATTGTTTCCTTAACCCACTCGTTAGCTCCCCGTTATTGATTTTCAGCCGGATTACTCGCCTCACTGAAAATGCCCTCGGCCTGCCCGTCTGTCGCTGTGGATACTCACAGTAACTTAAGTCTACTCCTCTCATTCGCTTTCAAGCTAATGGGGAGGAGCAGAAAGTCTCGAGGTTTCATGATCACCACCTCGGGCCTCGGTGAGCTCTGTGGTAACCTGCTCTGGCCATGGCCTTTTTGAGCCTTTCTCGATCCCCCTACTCGTTTTTGCCCCGATTATCGCGCGAGCAGCCTCGGGGTGGTCTCCTCGGACTTGGCTTATCCTTTCTTTCGCAGAAGCTCTGGGAGCGGGCACACTAGGCTCTTCGGCGGAGGCAATGGCCGAGGCCCTTTCATACATTTCCTCCACCGATTTAGGTTTGCTGGAGGCAAAATTCATTTCTGAGGAAGGAGGAACCGAGGCCGCCCTCAAAACATAGTCTCGATATCTCCTTCGTCCAGTCCACAATCTCCTCGCTCACCTTCCCGAACCGGGATATATAATCTTTCAGAAGCCTGCATTTCGCGCCCGGCTGACACCTGACAAGATCTCGTTCGTCTACGGCACACTCCGCTCCTTTGCAAAGGCATTGAGGAAGAGAACTCGAATCGACCGAATGACCGGATACACCGGGCTTCGAGGGCTAGCATCCAAGATAGGGCTCGCTGCTGAAGGTCGCACAAAGCTTTCAGCACATCACCGACTCATCCGCGAGAATAAAGCCATCTCGGCCCTCAAATCTTCCCATATGACTTCGCATTTTTGGATCCGTCATAGGTGTCCATCTCGTGGGGTTTCGCTCTCTTCGGACGGTGCCCGCGCAATTTTATCGCCGAAGGCGTCCATGGTGCGGCCACACTTCCGGGCGCCTTCGATGGGTTTCCCACATCTTCTCGCATAAATTCCACAAACTCGGGTTCTCGATCATCAACCTTCGCTTTTAGCTCGTGGAGCCACGGCCTTCTCTCGTCTGAGCCAAGTGGTCTCGGCTTGGACTCCGCACGGCGGTTTGACCGTGCCTCTTCCCCCACTTTCCTCGCTATCCTCTACGCACCACGCTCCGCTTCGCCGCCGTCCGCGCCTGGGGCCGGGTCAACCCGGCTTTGCTCCCCACACTCGACTAGCAAGCCGAGTTAGCTGGAGCTCGCTGGGAGAACCTTTCACCCTCGAGGGAACCGTGAGCCCTCCATTGGCCTCTATTTCAAACATTTCCATCTCCGCATCTGATGGGCCACGGCCTCCGCGACTCGCCTGACTCGAGGCCAGGATTTCCTTCCTTCTCGTGGATTTGCTCTGGGGAAAGCGGGTGGTTAGAGTGGTGTTTTTTATGTGAGCTTGGGGAGTTTTTGGGCTATTGCTTAGTAAGGCTCGGGCTTTCTCAAGACGGCTTCCTGCTAACCTGTAGAACTCGCTGAGCCGGGATTTTTGAGGCCGAGAACGGGCCCCCATTCTCGTTGAAAACAGTAGTTGGTTTGCCTTTCCCTATCACGGTGGAGGGTTCGGCTTGGTTCTCCTCCTCTAGGGTCAAATGACCAAGATTTTTCGTAATTTGAGACATGTCTCGTAAAGACGAAAATAATCGAAAAGAAGTGTCTTTTGACAGCCGCTGTTTAGACTACAAGGCGTGTTCAAAACAAAAGTTTTAAACGGGAAAACTTTAGTGATGTAAAAAGAAGAGCCTTTCGGCATCGGATTTGTTTAGGACACGTGAGGTGCCTTGAAAACAAAAGATTTTTAACGAGAAAACGAAAGAAAGCTCTGCTTTCCGCAATGGAACCACCGATGACGCCACAGCCTTCTGGGTCGAGCGGTTCAAGGATATCTCGGCTAGGATATATTTGGTGGTTTCAGGTACCTAGATCACAACACAAACAAGCACCGTTAAGGTCAAAGCTGATGTTACTCCAACCTCAGCCCTCAGTGCAGAGTAAGAATACCGAGTAATAAGGCTTCTCAATACCTTTGAGCATGTGCGCGTGTTTAGGTTTGTAGAGAGTAAAAGAGCTTACTCAATCAGACATGGAACTTACTCTGCCCAAGGGGGTAAAGGCCTTCTATTTATAGGCAATGCCACGGTGCTTGCTGAGGTAAGCACGAGATCACCCTGTGGGGCACTTTCGTATTCGACCGCCTACACGTGTCCGGCAGCCAATCGGGTCCCGTCGTGAGGGAACATTGACCGTCCGGGTGGACAACGGCCGAAAGTGGACATGAGCCGCGTAGCCGCTTATCGCATTAAATGGAATAAGAGGCGCGGACCGAGCCGCATTGAATGCGTGATGGGAGCCGCAGTGGCCTGCCGTCGGAGCCGTAAGCTAACTTGCTCGCAAGGCTTCGACATTAACCGGGAGCAAGCATGTGCCCGCGGCCAACGTTGTGCCCGCGGTCAAAGATATAAGACGCGAGCACGGCCGATGCGGCATGACTCATGCGGCACGGATCCAATGAAGCAGTGTGGTCCCAATGGTCCTCGATGGGACGATGCGAGGGACACGGCCTTGACCACAAGGGCCTATTTGTCCGCGGCCTTCCTCCACGGCCTAGGAACCGCCACGTCATCGGTTCCTTGACTAGACTGAGCGCGGGCCCGATCCAAGAGGATCCGGCTCATCAATTTTTAATATAAAAATAGAATTAGTATAATTTATTATCACATAAGTAATGCATCGTATGCTCTCATTTTCTCTCCTATAATGCTTAAGGAACCCAAATTCATAACAAGAATAATAGAAGCAAATGGTTACTCCTTTCTTCCTATAATATTTCTTATTTAATTAAAGTAATTAAAATTTATCTCAATATACTAAATTAACTCATCATTTTATTAAAAAAATATATACTCTCCCGTAATATTTGAAAATGCACAAATTTTATTTTGGATGGTCCCCATTTAAAAAAATATAATTTCAAAAATGATTTTTAGTACATTTTTATTCAGTTACTTAAACTCCACTTATCATACTTATAAGAACTATTTACTAATTATTTTTTACCTTATTTTCTATCTTTTTTCTATTATTTTTTATATTCACAATAATTATTTTAATACTCCCCTCTCGTCTCATGCCATTGTGGAACCATTTTTTCTGACACAATAATTAAAGGAAAGATGATAAGCATAATGAAAATGCGTGCCAGAGGAACGTAAGAGAATGAAATGTGAAAGGACAGAGGCTTAACTTAATAAATTGTGGCCAAGTGAAAATGAAGAGAGAGAATGAGCTGTGTAAGAGTTTAATATAAAATAATAAATTTTGTTTTCATTTTCGACACAGATTCATTAAACGACTAAACTGGAATAAATTGCATTCACATTCACTTTGACTGGTGGTGATATTTTTTCTTGCTATATTTCGAAAGGAGATGGATGGAATAAATCATTTTATTACCTTACATAAATAGTTGGGTCCATCCATTTCTTGAGTCTTTTTAAGCCACAAATTATATGGACCAAACACCCTCGTGGCACGGTCCACCTGTCATATAACGGTTCGAAAAGTTCACTTATCCATTATATTTACATGTGGTGGATAAAGGTAGGCCAACAACGGGGTGTAAGACTTTATAAAATTGATACTTTAAATTGACACGTGTTGTTACGCCATCCACACAAAAGGTGTCCTCTTTTAATCGTTTGTCTAGACAATTTCGGCAAAGAAAAGGTACAATTAAATAGATTAGCGTGTAAATGTTACGGTTATGTTTCGGTTTTTGATTCGTTTTCGGCTTTTGGAGCACTTACGTATCAAATTACATTAAATAAGCCATTCAAAAAATTTAAAATCAAACCATAAAAAGCTCAAATCAATCAAACTAAATCACTAAGGACAGGCTCGATTCGGCTCAAACCGTAATTCAATTATGCTACTCAAATCGTGACATTTAGATTCCATTTTAGACTACGTTAAAACCACACCAGACAAAGAACTCATTTTCATATCGTGTCGTTCCTAGACTTTTTGTGGGCCCCTGGCGAAATCGATGTGAAGAGGCCCCTAATTAATCGGAGCATTTTTACGATACTCAAATGCTATATATTTTTACGATACTCAAACGCTTATATATTTTTACCCCAGATAAAAACGTAAGAGTAACGACACTTATCTTAAATCATCATATAATGATGCCGATGACATTACTTAAAGACATAATGATTGAACAAATATTTTCATGGAGTAACTTTGCAACAAGTAATAGTGAGTACATGTAACTAACCTTGGAAAACAAGGGCCTTAATATCTTCAACTTTTATGCAATGGGTACTCTGCCTTTTCATCGGATCAAAGAGTTTGAAAACTCGAACACAAAGCGACCGAAGCCGCAAGCACCAACTCGTGAGCCGGAAAGATTTCTCCATCAACTTCAAAATTAACATCGTCTCTTTTCACATCTCCAAGAAAGGCCGCCCAAAATGTTCAACTCCACAAATCAAACTCGAAAGATGATCAAAAGTAAAAAACTATTGAAAGAAGCACATTATGATCATATAAACAAACTTTTTCGAGCTCTTCTAGACGCAAAATCATTAATGACCTTATCAATGTCAATATTTTCCACAAAATCCTTTTCAATAGACCAAATGGCAAGATCGCTCACCCTTTCTTGAAACATTGATGACCTCAAGCAATTTTTCAATAATTTCAACTTCGTAAACTTCTTCTACCGATGCCACTAAGCATGGCATAGTTGTAAAATCGATACGCGACGCTAACG
>JAFEMH010003970.1:0-175000 GCA_022495995.1 Adenophora triphylla var. japonica
TGAAAGATTATGTGAATGGGGTGTGCTAAAGGAATGGAGAATGATTTTGTTATTGTGATTGATAAGTCTGATAAGTCTGACAATGGGTGTCGTAATACGAAACCTCGAATGACTTTAACTTGTGAACGTAGCGACATATATCGTGAGTCAAAGAAAGTATCCCAAATGTCAAAAGTAGCGGTTCAAAATCATGTTAAAAACGTAGAGGAAAAGAAATCTAAGAAAAATAGAGATATTGGAACAAAGAAATGTGAATGTCCATTTAAGTTGATGGCTAGGCAAGTCAATTATGAAGGTGAATGGCAATTGGAAGTAGGATGTGGGGTTCACAATCATCATATTGCAGATTCTATGGTGGTTCACTCTTTTGCAGGTAGAATGGTGAAATCGGAGGAGGAGCATGTCGTAGATATGTCACACACGAATAGCCGTCCAAAGAATATTTTTTTTAGCTTAAAAGAGAAATTCCCAAATAACAAGTCCATGATTCGGACTGTATATAATGTACGCGTGAAAAACAAAGTAAATGAGCGAGCAGGTCGATCAGAAGTACAACAACTCATGTTTAAATTGAACGAGCATAGTTATTACCATCTTTTCAGACGATGCGAGAAGACGAACACAATTAAGGATTTGTTTTTTGCTCACCCGCGTAGCATCGATTTGATGAGTGCTTTTCCATATCATATTGATGGAGTGCACTCACAAGACTAATAGGTACAAGTTACCTTTGCTAGAAATTGTAGGCGTGACATCAGCACAAATAACCTTCTTCATTGCTGCCGCATACTTAGAGTTTGAGAAAGAAGACAACTACACTTAGGCTTTGACAGTATTGAAGGAACTTATGGATCTGTCATGCCTTCCTAATGTTATTGTCACATATAGAGAACTTGATTTGATGAATGCAATTCGTATAACCTTCCCTGCACCAAACCATTTTCTTTGTCGGTGGCATATTAACAAAAATATTCTTGCAAACTGCAAGAAAATTTTCGGTAAGAAAGAGAAGTGGGATGGTTTTAATCTTACTTGTAATCTATTGGTTACTTCAGAGTCGAAAACAAGATTTAATGATTGGGTATATCGATTAAATGAATATTTCAAAGAATTCCCAACCGCTGTTAAGTATGAAATTGTTTGTGTCTTGTTGGACTGATAAGGTTATTCACTTTGACAACTTGACAACAAACATGTATAACTATCAAACTTTATTTTCAATATTTCGTATATTTTGTTAAAAACTTGATAATTAAATATGTAATTTATGCTACTATTGTTTTAGGGCGGAGATTCAACATGCCATATTGAAAAAACAACTTGGATCGAGCAACGGGTCGTTTGACACATGATAGGTTCAAATTCATAAACTTATTGAGTTGTCTCATATTGCAATTACGCACTCATTTGAGAAAAGTAAGATTAAAGTGCAACCTATATTCAACTCAAGTCTGTTTACTGAGCTAAGAGGTATGGTGTCGGAGCTTGCATTGGGTTTGATACATGAACAAATCAAGTTTCTAGGTGATAATGGGGTGGATGCTTTGTTATGTCGGTATTATTGCAGATCGGCATACGGACTTCCTTGTACATATGAGCTTACGGATTATATCAGATTGGGGGATCCCATCCCACTTAATGATGTTCATGATTTTTGGCAGAAGTTAGACGCCTTGCCGATTACATGCCCTTATGGTGACTTTCAACATAACGTTCGTGATCGATATAAAGAGTGGAAGAATAATCTTGATACTAGATTTGAGGCCGCTCTAGAGTTGCAGAAGACTTTAATTGTGAGGAGAATGGCAGAGATTTGCAATCCAGAAACGACAATTGTTAGTGAACCCGTAGTGAAAACAAATAATAAAGGTCGTCCCAAAGGGATAAAAGATAAAATTCTCAAATCAACAAAACGTGATCCCAGCTACTTTAAGTACGTGGAGGCCATTCTCGATGGTTGCTCACATGTCAAACCAATTGCATTAGATGTTGATGCTAATCATAGCTTTTTGATGTTCACATCAAAGGCAAAGTTACCGGTAATTATCTTGCTTATTTTTTTTGTTCAGTTTAATCATCGTAATATTTCAACGTCTATTCATTTAAATTGATTATATATTGCCTTGTTCTAAATTTTTGTATAGCATGTCCGTCGAAAAACGAGACTTGAGAAGTCATCGATTATCATTGATCAATTTCAGCATTACATGCGTTGTCATATTGAGAAAACGATAGATGTGATAGGTGATGATAATTGCGGTTTTGGTTCTATCGCGGGGTTACTTGGACATGGATATGAATGGCCTATGGTTCGATCTCTATTATTGCAAGAGTTATATGCTCATGACGAATTGTACGGTCCCATATTCATAGAATATGGTCTTGTCGAGGAAGTGAAAAAAATTCTCAATTGTTATGAGACTTCTGCAACAGAAGGTCGTTGGTTTGACCTGCCAGATATGGGTTACTTGGTTGCATCTGCATTCAACGTTGCTCTTGTATGTTTAAGCAGCAACATATCATACACATTTCTTCCTCTGCGAACACCAATACCTAATAAACCAAAGCTTATTTGTATTGGGTACGTCAACGAAAATAACTACATTCAGGTACCATCAACTCTCAATATTATGTTTCAGGATTGGTTGTATATTTATATGTTTATTTGGATTCATTATTTAAGCGTTGATATCATGTAGGTTCATTTGAAGAAAGGATGTTCATTACCACATGTTGCCAACAAATGGCACTCAAGTCGTTATTTATGTGCAACAGGATGGCTACAATACTATAGCGGGAGGATTGTAAAGAATTGATGTAATTTTGAACGTTATTGTACAAACAATATATTATTTTGTTACTATATCATTGGTAATATATTATTTTGATACTATATCGTTGGTAATATGTTATTTTGTGTGAACTAGCTGCTCGTACGTACTTATTTTCGTTCAACATTGACCACCTGATTAAGTATTGTTTGGCCACATTTGGCCGAACATGACTAAAATGTTTGGTCAATAATTGTTGTACATGGACAAAATGTTCGACAGGTGTTGGCCGAACTTGTGTAAGATGTTTGGCTAGTACCCGTCGAACATATGCAAATTGTTCGGCTGTTACCTGCCGGACGGGGACAACATATTTGGCTGGTATCTGCCGAACAGATTGTAAAAAACCTCCTGAAATTTTTTGCCCAGCCAAATTTCTTTCAATGCCAACAATGGATAGATTACAAAATAAACCACAATATGTTAAAACAAACTGTCAAACAAATTAAACATTACATAACTTAAACAATATTCAAATTTAATATATGACTAAGACGCTAAGTCCATTAAGGCCAATAACATCAAATACATAAAAAAAACTACCGTTCCACCATCAAACAAGTCAAATTACACAAAGTTAATCACTAACAAATTCAATGTCACCTAGAACCACGTGGATGAGAAGTCGATGGTCCAGTCTGGTGCTCAGATGGAGCTGATAAAGATGTGTACGCCTGAGAAATGATTTGCATAGCCTCATCCAATATAAGCGAGGGATCACTGGATGACCATATTTGAATAAGTGGTTCCACGGATCTAACCATTTCCCATGGATCTGGTAAAACAACTTCAGTGGTCCTCCGAACTGCGTGAGACCTTAATTTTACGGGGTTCACAATAGGATGTGAATGCTGGACATACCACTCAGAATAATCAGAAGTTGTCTCGTGTGGTATCCGGGCATGTGTGCCAACTTCCTCATCTATGAGAACATACCTTTGCCAGTGACGGAAATATTCTGCAAATGTCTCCCACATAGCAGAATTCTTTGAGGTTATTCTCGAAATAATGGTACGTGCAATAGGAAGTTCTGGAATTCTTTGAATATAACCAAACTGCCTCAGTGCCTTGTCTGGATGATATGGCTCAATGATGGATCCAATACATATACATCCACGATACAGAGCAACAGATGACCAAGGAAACTTCTCTCTCACATTAGGTGTATACGGAGTCCAAAAAACCTATGAATGTAAAAAAAAAAAAGGTTTCAGTAATCTATTGAAAATATTAAGAACGTAAACAAAAATGAAATACATCATAAAATCCTTACATCTGTTCCCTTTAGTGTGTCAATCTTCTCCCGCTTAGACTTCAAAAGTCAACCGATCTTCCTTGGCCCTTAGGTGGTGGCCACTTCATTGCAAGCGCCTGGATACCATCGTATTCAACGATATGATCAGGCCTAAAAGTAGGAAATCTCTTATATATCCATGCCTGCAAAATCACATACATTGATAATAAATATTACTAAATGTGTATAAACACACACACACACACACAAACACACACACACACACACACACACACACACACACACACACACACACATATATATATATATATATATATATATATATATATATATATATATCTATAGTATAAATGAGGGAAGGTTGGCCTTTGTTCCATGAACAGGTTCCATCCGCCAACTTTACCGTTTTGCCCCCACTATTTTGTCACTTTCCCATTTTGCCCTCCCTTTAAAAAAAAATTATTTTTTTTTAAAAAAACACACACATACCCTTCTCTCTCTCTCTCTCTCTCTCTTCATCCAGTTTGAATTTCAAAATGGAGGAACTATTCGGTCCCTCACATTTTGCCCAAAAAAAAAAAAATTTAATTAAATTTTTTTTTATAAAAAAAAATTAAAAAAAAAAAAAAAAACAAAATCAAAACTACATACCTCTAATAGCGTAAGATAACCAACAATTTGAATAAGAAACATATAGGAGATATAGGAGATATAGACATAATATATATATATATATATATATATATATATATATATATATATATATATATACACACACACATTTTATTATTATTGAATAAGAAACATATAGGAGATATAGACATAATATATTTAAGTAATAGTTACATACCTCTAATAGCGTAAGATAACTTGACAATTTGTCTCGCATCCAGGTGTCCTGGATGCTTGCCACTAGTTGTCTACGTAGAGAAAAGCCGAGGCTCACAGCTCCCCAAGCATACCCACCAACACCCTGCTCATCTCTCAAAAACTCTAAATAATTGGGGCTCACACGACTCTCATTCTTGTCGGTAAACAATGTGCAACCTAATATGTATAACATGTATCCCTTCGCTGCATACGCACAAGTGGCAGGGTCATTTGATGTTAAGTCATCGTCAAATTTACTGCGCAACCACTCAAGTTTAATGGACGCACCCCTAAAACCTGCCATTGATTCTAAAGCCTCGTCCTTTGCCACTCCTAAGACTTCAGAAATAAGTGACACATGTAATAACTCAGATTTTTTTCTATTGGAGATCAATGGACGACCCTCAGTAGGAAGCCCAATAAGACACATCACATCATCTAATGTGATGGTCATCTCCCCAAAGGGCAAATGGAAACTATTGGTTTCCGGATGCCACCGTTCCACAAAGACGCTCACTAACACCTTATCTATGTCAGAATATGATATATTTTTTTACACAGTGAAAATGGCACTTCTTGATGATACAGCGAACCTCGCGAGATGTTTCCGGTCCCAAAGTCCATTATTTCATTTTTGTTGTGTGATTGATGCATTTCAATACCCCACACTCATTACCAATCCATATTTTGGATGCGACATGATTCCCAAATGAAGCAAAGTATCCACCATTGGACCCCCAGGAAAAGGAAATGTACTAACTACTACTTGGCCTTCTCTTTCTCCTCCCGCTTCCTCAATATCCTACTTATTCTCATGATCAGCTTCCTCTTCATGGTGTACTTGGATACGTGATTCTTCCATTTCTTTTCTGGCGGACATAGTTGGTCGTTTTCCCCTCCTCATATACGACAAAACTACAAAAGCAAATGAGAAAAAAACAATAACATTAATAGTGAAAATATTGAGCAAATTTAATCACTAGTAAGTAAATTTAAAAAAAAAACATTGATAAAACTAAGTTTTGATGCAATTGGCTTTGTGCGGCAGACAATGACCGCCAATCAACATTCTGTTCGGCCAATGCTAGCCGCCAGTTTAACAAACGTTCGGCTAACTATGTCGCCCGGTTAGCCAAGTTCGCCAGCACCGAGACGCGGTTTAATAAATGTTCGGCAGCAACGATCGCGGTCGGCTAATGTTCGACCAATAGAAACCGCCAGTTTAGCCAATGTTCGGCAACGAATGGCCGCCAGTTTAATGATTGTTCGGTTAGAGACAACCGCTCTTAGGCATGTTGTTCGGCCACGACATGCCGCGAAGTATACATCAATTCGCCACTGTTGGCCACTAATGGACTATATGTTCGGCATCGTGTGGCTAATTTTTAATGCTATGCACGTTAAACCAGGGCCGACGCACAATTGTATGCCAACCATGATTTTGAACACAAATTCTTCAAAAATTTAATTTTTCATGCATTCTTGAAACAAGTTAAACAAAATACAGATATAACTTCAATTTTCAATTTTGAATTTTGAAGGAAAAACTTATTGCTCGACATTCACTACTTAGTAGTTGTTTCTTGCTCTTGCTTTAATTTAAGACGTTGATTTAACTTCTTCCTTGCTTGATTCCTTGATTGATATGCCTATCAACAATTTAAACATTATATTAATCAAATATGACAAGGATTCACTAAAATTGAAGAGAAAAGAGGGCAAATATTATTCAGGGTTCAAGGGCTCTCTCTCCCAAAGCTGCCTTGTTTGATTATTTTTTTCCTTTTTTGCCTTCTGTGTATTTGTATGTGTAAGTGGGTGGGTGGGTGTGGAATGGGTGTGGGTGTATTTTGATAGTTTAGGAGGGTATTTATTGAAGGGTTTAAAAGGGTAGAATAGTAATAATGAGGGTGTAGTTTTAATTTTTATAGGTAAACTTAGTAATGCGAGGATATTAAGTAAATGTGAGGGGGTGAATAACAATTCTCAATTTCGAATTACACCCACCATTATGCATAAATTAACATAACACATGTGCATTAACGATTTTTTTTTTATGAATAGGAAAAATAAATCAAAAGTGTTACTATAATTACAAAGGATAATCTATAACTACATATGTGCATTAAAATTATGAAAAAATAAATTTAACAAATAATAAATTTAAAAGAATAAAGAAATTCTTATAAAAACAAAAATTTGACAAAATATAATTTATTTTATATTCTTTTCTAAATATCATTATGAACGGAATAAAAATAATAGACCAGGCCCAACGGGCTAGGCCCCTATACACATAGCCCTAAGGTTCATAAAGACATAAGGAGCCTGCCAAGTTATCCAAACCGTAGTGGCCGTCAAGAATATCAGTCCACCTAGCTCATTGTCCGACCTTCTTTGATCCCGGCCTAGCTTCGTACGACATACGATCCATTCCTTCAGGTCGACCTCTATCATTTAGGTGACCTCGTCCAAACAACACCTGCGTCAACCCACGTCGTCATTTTGTAACTGCCTCCTACATTCTCGGATACAGTTACGCCAACGTTATCTCCGAGATCTGAGAGATTCGTAATCATCCAATATCACCACTATATATACCAGACCACATTCTACTTAAAAGGGTAATATCATCTTGACTATTTTGATATTACGTCGTTTCAATACAGTTTTATATAAACTCATAACACAATGTTTCATCATCACGTCAAAGGGTATTAGTCGTATATCATTCCGGCAAGTCGTTTGTTTGTGGTTTCAGGTTTTAGTAAATGGATTACAACCTTTTGATGGAATAAGGTTGATCTGAAACGATTCTTGCATCATCACAGTATATTATTAAGCTTTAATATTGTCACATGTGAATATGTGTGTATTTTTTTCTAACCCAGCCACCCATGACTTTTAGACAAAAAACTCATTTTTTGGTATGTAATTATTTAGTTTCTCTTTTCCTAAATATCCTTACAAACACTAAAAAGATACTTTTATTAATTGTCTCTCACACATATTAGTCTCGCATTATAAGAAATTAATAAATACAGTAAGTTACAATAAAAGGTTAAAATTTAAATATTTTATGTCAATCAAGTATGACAATTATTTTGAATTAAATATTTGGTAGAAAATTGATAGTATTCCCTCCGCCCTAGGAAGTAATGATCTTCTTATTATTTATTTTTAATGAACATTCAACATTAATATTTATTAGGATATTTAAATTAATCTAAAATTAATGCTCAATTCATTCGGGACATGAAATTTTGGTAGTTTCTACTGTACTTGGAGAGAAATTGGGTGTTTTGGAGAATGACTTTGTTGCCTCACCTTCGATCCCGACGATTGCAACTGACTTGGATAGAGAAGCAAAAATTAATTTGGTTCGGAAAAAAGTTCAGCAAGCTCAAGCTTCATCAGCTCGTATCTTACGTCCACCCGAAGCTCATCGTCTCAATCCTAAAGGCGCGCCAGTACGGAGGGATGGTAGAATGTGTGAATGTATCTACATGGGCACCAAGGGCGGATCGTTACTCATTTGATGACTACTATGATGAAGAATATGATTTTATTCCGATTAGAAAAAGAAATGGCAATAATGCGTTCAAGGTTGGATGTAAAAGTCGGGGATCTAGAAGACACTGTGGATAATTTCATTTCTATGTTTTCCTTTTATTTCTTTTTGCTTTGCTTCGCTTTTTGTTTCGTGGTGGTTTGGTCTTGTCCCCCATCACATTTTATTTTCATATTTTAATAAATTTAGGGGGCTTCTTGAAGCCCTTAAAAAAAAAAAAAACAATTCATTTAAATTAGTAAGAAAAGTAGGGATTTCATTTAAGGACAAATGGAGTAATTATTTTGTCATAATTTAGACATATAATGTAATTAAATGCTTTTAGAGCATCTACGATGGAAGTTTTTTTTTTTTTAGCTCTTTATTTTTATGAAAGCTTTTTGCCATTATAGAGTTAATTAAAAAGATTTTTACTAAATAGCAACTCTTTCTATAAAGAGCTTTTAAAAAGCTCTTTTTATAAGCACTTGAATTAATTCTCATCAGTTTCTCATTTTTGAAAAAAAACAACAACTATATCATTGTGATAAAACTTTGAGCTTTTTATTTTTGACCTGATAAGGATATGGCATATGGAAATCACAAAAAAAAAATCTTAAAAGTCTTTTACCATTGCGGATGCTCTTAGGTAGCAGCTCTTAATGTTCTGCATGCTTACAATTAAAGTAACATAATGAATGCATTTATTAAATTGAGATTGAATGGAGCCAAAAGAGCAGGGCTGACCCAATGCCTAGGCAATTGAGGCCTGGGCCTTAGGCCCCCTAATTTTGGCAATTTTCGAGCCCCAAAAATTAGGTACTTAGTGCTAATATACATGAAGTGAGGGACCTCAGGTTTTCAATTTTACCCTTGGATATTTTATAAAATTTTAATTTTAACCCCCGAAAAAATACACAAAAACCCCCTCAACTTTTATACAAAAAACCACCTATATAAAGGATTCAAATTACAAAATCACTCCTTCTCAACACAATTACACAACTCACCCATTCGCCCGTAATTCGCCAAGAGGAGAGACGCCGCACGAAGAAGAACGAAGAAGAAGAAGAAGGCCACGGCGGACGGCGGTCGGCGCTCAGTCCTTCTCCTCCGAATTTCGGCGTTCGACCCCCCTCTTGTACGTACATCAGTCCAATCCGCTCCTGCCTTGAATTCCTTCGATTCGATTTCTGACCTAGGTATTTCTCTCCGTAATAAAATACTCTTTCTCTTTTTATTTTATCCTAGATTAGGGCTTTTGATTTAGGGTTAAATAATTTATTTTATTCGAAATTAGGGCATTTGATTTTGGGTTAAATAATTGATTTAAGTGATGAATTTGTATAGAAAAATAACATTTGGAGCTTTAAGCTTATCTTGGAACTTGAAACTTTGAACAATTTGAAGCCTTGAAGGTAATATACTAATACTACTATTAGATTTGTTAGAATTATTTATTGGCTTTTTGGGTTATTTGAAATTCATGAATTTTGAGGCAGTGAAGTTTGAGCAGATTTATATCCAAAAAAAAGTTTTTTTTTTAATTTGGTAATATTAGTTTTTTTTTGGAATTATTACCTATTGTTACTTGTGTGTATTAGTGTATATTCTTGTAATTTTGTGCTATTAGCCTATTACCTATTGTTACTTGTGTGTTAATACGGAACCCTTCGACTAGTCCCATTAGAACAACTTGGAATTTGGAATTTATTGGCCATTTTCCTATAACAATAGCTTGAACAAAGAAATCAAACATGGAAAACATTGCTAGCCGTCCATTCTTGATTTCCTTAACTTTTAACTCTGCAAATGTCGTTGGATCATCCGCTAGGCCGAGAGGGTCAAAATATTGACCGCAAGGGTAGAGGTCGTTTTCGTCTCCGACTCCGTCAAGTCCGTTAATACGGAACCCTTCTACTAGTCCCATTAAAACAACTTGAAATCGTAGTACTGCTAGAATGCTTTGAGCATGTACTAGATTGGGGTTTCCTAAGTAGTCTAGGCCACCTTCTAAGAAGATTTGAGCTCCTGCTTTGAACCATATTGGTTCTTTGAAGTCAACTTTGACCCATTTTTCTATAGAACTTTTGTGTGTGATACTTACCACAGTGAATTTGCCTTTGCTCATAGAAGAAATTATATTAGAAACTGAAAGGCCTAATCCAAAGTTACCGGCCTAAGGCCCCGAATATCACAGGGCCGACCCTGCAAAAGAGTGAGGGTAATGTATCTGACCAATTTATTGTCTATGTACGTAAATGGAGGGCACATGAGCTCCAATAGGTGCCAGATGCACTTCATCTATTATTTATATATATATATATATATATATATATATATATATATATATATATATATATATATATATATATATATATATTTGACGAAATGTAATAACTTTTAGATATTTTTTCTCAATATCATTACATCATTAAACTCTATTTTCGTCACACATGAATACTCCCTCCGTCCCAACTATTACTTCCACTTTTTTAAAAATCACGCAAATTAAGGAAGTGGGAGGGAAGTAAAGATGTTGTGAGTGTAATTTGAAAATAGGAAAGAGAATGAGTGGAGGGAATAGTAAATTATAATAGTGTTGTGAGTATTAAAATAATGAGGAGAGAGAATGAGTGGAGGAAATAGTAAAGATTCCTTTGCCAAAAAAGAAAAGTGGAAGCTATTAGCGGGACACCCAAAATGGCAAAAAGGGAAGCTCTTATTGGGACGGAGGGAGTATGTGTTTACTTTTTTTGGTACGACCATCAAACTTTTAGACAAAAAAAAAAAAAACTCATATTGTTTGTTATAAAATCATTTAGTTTTTCCTTTCATAATTATCCTTACAAGTTACAAACACTAAAAAATTACTTTTATTAATTATCTCTCTCACATATTACTCTCGCAATATAAGAAATTAATAAATACAATAAGTTACAATGAAATGAAAGTTAAAATTAAAATTTAAATATGTGTATCTCAATCAAGTATGACAATTATTTTAGAATAAATATTTGGTAGAAAAATGATAGTACTCTTTTCGTCCTAGGAATGATCGTCCTATTTTTTTATTGAATGAACATTGTACAATAATTTTTATTAGGATATTTATATTAATCTAAAATTATTGTTCAATTCATTTAAAGTAGAAACAAAAAAAGTAGAAATGAAAAAAATAGAAAGTCATTTCGAAACGAAAGGAAAAACTATTTTGACATAATTTAGACATTTAATGTAATTAAATGTGTTTAGTTATCAACTCTTAATAATGACCTGCATGATACAATTAAAGTAAAATAATGGATGCATTTTTTTTTGATACCCAGGTTCCCAGCTTCGCCGAGTTAGTCCTGGACCACTAGCTACCGGCCCTACAGTGTCCTAGCGGAGGTAAATCGCGGATATGTCCAAAATCAGTAGGGTGACGCAGCACCCCTTATACTCCTGGCCCCAAGGGAGCCCTCCTACAACGCGGTAGTTGAACTCCCCACACTGAGGTTGCAAGCCCAGCAATGCCGCTTCCTTAACTGAATGGATGTGCCCGGGAGGCTCCTAAGGACCCTAAAACCCAAGGAAGAAATTAATTCACAAGAATTCTCCTTGAAAAAATTGAACCAGTGACTTTTTCTACGGAAAGCCACCCAAAATACCATTGGGCCATGACCCATCAGGTAACGGATGCATTTATTATTGAGACTGAATGGGGACAAAATAGTAGGGAAAATATGCCATACCAATACATGATACAATTAAAGTAAAATAATGGATACGTTTATTATTGAGACTGAATGGGGACAAAAAAAATAGTAGGGGAAATATGCCATACCAATTTACTGTATGGAAGTGTAAATGGGCGGGAAATTGGGCTTCTAGAGGTGCTAGATGCACTTCATATATTATTTATATACTCCCTTCGTTTCAGCCGAGTGTACACTTATTTTTCTTTTGGTCTGTTTCAGTCGAATGTGAACTGTCCAAAATAGAAGGGAATCTTCACTATTTATCCCACTCATTCTCTCTCCTATTTTACTTTTACACTCACAACATTCTCTCTCCTAACTATTCCTTCCACTCATTCTCTCTCCTATTTTACTTTTACACTCATGGCGTTCTCTCCAAGAACTCTCTCTTACTTTTTCTTGTCGGTGTGCGGCATTTTGATTCACACTGTTAAATTTGGGACGGAGGGAGTATATATATAAAAGATAGACTCAATTTTTTTTAATGTTTGATTTTATTGAATATTATTTCTTTTAAAAAGAGTAAATGTTAATTTTAAATTTTATATTAGTATGCCATTACAAATATTGTTATAATACTTTTTAGATTTTCAATTACATTATTATTTCTTCTAAATATTTATCCAAAATTGAATTAAATTAATCTAAAAAGTGGATTTTATTTATAGGAGTACTTTTAAAATTATCATTTATTGAAAATATAATGTTATCCATAATAATATGAAGAAAACAATGGTGGTGGAATCATAATTTTTCTTAAGTAGTGTCAAAATTATTATAAATATGTAACATTTTATCTTAATATCTAAATTTAGTATAATGGGGCAAAATTTAATACAATGTTTTTCTTAGTATAACAAATTACACATTTTAATTGTCAAAAAAAATCTGGATTCGCTATTACTAAATTGGTACTTTAAAACCACTAAATTTTTTCTTGTAAAAGTTGAAAAATGGGGCAGTTGCCTTGATATGTCATTTGATGGCTCTGCCTCCGCCAATGGCGAAGCTGTCAAAAGCCAAAACGAATGACTTGTTTTAATATCGTAAGTGCACGGTGTGATTGTAGTACAAATTAGGTAAATGTGGGTTGAATTCCACGAGTACAACATTATGATATACTCCCTCCGTCCCACCGATCTTAAGAAAACTTTTCATTTTGGGCGTCCCACTAATCTTAAAAATTCCCAAAATGAAAAGTTTTTATCATTATTCTCTCCACTCATTCTCTCTCCTACATTATTTTAATACTCACAACACCATTATAATTTACTATTTCCTCCACTCATTATCTCTCCTATTTTACTATTACACTCACAACATTTACTTTTTCCTTAATTCCCGTGCCATTTCAAACTTTCTTAATATCGCTGGGACGGAGGGAGTATGATACTTGCTTTTATATAAGAATAATGAAATACGAAATTGATTAGGGGAGATTTATTGTGTTAAATATCTAGAAACAAATACGAATTATTCTAACTTTGAATTAAACTCTATATAATGAAGATATTCTCGGGATTGAGACTCGAACAACAAGTATTCATCAAATAATCATGCCTTTAAATAAAAGTTTTATCAAAAATCAAGGATGATACATTATGTTTGTATTAATTCTCACGATTAAGCAAGTAATGTTGTGAATATAGCCCTCCACAGCCCAAGCAAACCACAAGAATAATAATCGCACACAAACAAAGCACGAGAAAATCAAAAGCACAGAAAAGACACAAGAAATTGTTAACCCAGTTCACCAATTTGATTGGCTACGTCTGGGGGCACTACCAAGTCAGGATCTTGCACTATGTATGTAGAATTTGTGTTACAAATGATAAAGGGGGCGGAACCTAGCTTTTAATATATACTAGGAATATTAAACCAAACCCTAGGAGGAAAGGGAACTGAAAAATTGCCTAAAATCCGGCCCAGGAAGCCTTTCCCCCGTCAAGTGCGCGGTCGCCCTCCATGGAGCGCGGCCGCCCTCAACACATGAGAAATCAGTGCCAGCCTCGGCCCTTCAGCGCGGTCGCTCAACCATTCAGCGCGGTCGCGCCTGGGTGAGATCCTCCAGGCCAAGTTTTACGCCCCCGAAGTGCGCGGTCGCACACCATCACCGCTGCGCGGCCGCGCAAGTCTCCGGCGACTTCAGGCACGAAATTCTTCCCCCTTTGCTCCAGATGTCTAACCCGGTTGATTCTACATCCCAACAATCTCCCACCTGAGATCGGCCAGCGTATCTGGCTTCCGTATCCGTTCTTCAACTCATCCTTGGTGTCCTCCTAGTGCTCACCTCGATCATGGTAGTGCCATTCTCCTCTCCTATTCTCCAAGTCCAATTGAAGCTTTGCACAACTTCAATTTCTCAAGATTCACGACCTTTGTCAACATGTCAGCTGGGTTCTCCGATCCCAATATCTTCTCTAGCCCCAAGATCTTCTCCTCCTAGAGATGTCTGATGTAGTGAAACCTCAGTTCAATGTGCTTCGTCCTCGAATGAAATGCCGGATTTCTTGCCAAGTGTATTGCACTCGGCGCCATTTGTAGAGAACGTTACCACTTCACGTCTTCCCAAGTTCGCCCAGAATTTACGCGGCCATTACCATCTCTTTACTCGCCTCTGTCCATTGTCACATATTAGCCTGCACGCGGTCATTGCGCTGCCCAATCTTACTGCAATTTAGAAGTCCGGAGATTGTCGTACCACCCAATGTGAACACATAACCCGTAGTACTTCTCCTCTTATCAAGATCACTTGATGCCAAGTCCGCATCAACATAACCCGCTAACACCACTTCCTTGCTCGAGAAACACAGAGCCTTACCAGCAGTACCCTTCAAATAACGTAGGATCCACTTAATCGCTTCCCAATGTTGCTTTCCTGGATTGCCCATAAACCGGTGACTACTCCCGCGCATGTGCAATGTCCAGGCCTTGTACACACCATTGCATACACGAGACTCCCCACTGCTGAAGCATATGGAGTTCTCTCCATCTTGCCACGCTCCTCCTTGCCCCTAGGTGAGTCCTTCTCGGATAGCTTGAAATGCAAACCCAATGGCGTCCCTGTTGGCTTCGACTCTTCCATACAAAACCTTGCTAAGACTTTCTCAACGTATTCTGCTTGTGAAAGAACCAACTTGCCCGACTCCCTATCCCGGTCAATCCGCATGCCCAAGATTTTTCTGGCCTCTCCCAAATCCTTCATCTCGAACCATTCTGACAACTGAGTCTTCAATCTGTTTACCTCTCTACTGCTAGAGCCCGCTATTAGCATGTCGTCCACATATAACAGCAAGATAATGTACCCATTGTCCGTGTTCTTGAAGTAGCAACAATGATCCGCTTCACATCTGATAAAATCAATGTCGTGCATGAACCCATTAAACTTCATGTACCACTGTCTAGGAGCTTGTTTAAGGCCATACAAGCTCTTAGTCAATCTGCAAACTAGCTCCTCGCTACCCTTAGATAAGTAACCCTCTGACTGTACCATGTAAATCTCTTCCTCTAAGTCCCCATGAAGAAAGGCTGTCTTCACATCCATCTGTTCAAGCAATAAGTTGTCTGCCACTACTATCCCCAGAACCATTCTGATAGTGGTCATCTTCACAACCGGAGTGAATACCTCGGTGTAGTCAATCTGGTACTTTTCTTTGAAACCCTTTTACAACCGATCTTGCCTTGTAACGCTTGCTACCGTCTGCTTTCTCCTTGATCCTGTAAACCCACTTGTTATGCAGTGCCTTCTTCCCCTTAGGTAGTTTAGTCAACTCCCAAGTTTTGTTGGCCTTCAATGAGTCCATCTCATCATCCATCGCAGCCTTTCCACTTGTTACAAAGTGTGCTATGACGACCTCCGCATAACATTCCGGTTCCCCGTTGTACTGCTCGACGGCAAATAATAATTGGATGGAGTATGCAACCTGTCGGGCGATCCACGCTTGACCTGCTGGATCTACGCGACGGAATATCCGGTTTCGGAGTACGTGGTTCATCTTCAGTGACCTCCTGACCATGGTCATCATGAACCGTTCTGCTCCCACCCGAGTTTGGAATATCCACCTCTACAATTTCTGGTTCCGAACTAGTGTCATTAGATGCCCCCTTTCTATCCTTGTACAACACCTGTTCATTGAATACCACATCTCGACTACGAATAATTCTATGATTTTGGTCATCCCAAAACTTATACCCGAAGTCATCCCCGCCATACCCAATAAACGTACACTTAACAGATTTTGCATCTAATTTAGTTCTCTCAGCAGAATCAACATGAACATAAGAAACGCAGCCAAATATGCGAAGAAAGGACAGATTTACACCTTGCCACTCCAAGCTTCCTCTGGAATTCCATTCCCCGATGGTACCGATGGTCCCGATTGATCAAGAAAGGCTGCCGTGTCAACTGCATATGCCCAGAACGTCTTCGGAAGTCCACACTTCAATCTCATACTTCTAGCCCGCTCATTCAATGTTCTGTTCATCCTCTCTGCTACCCCGTTGAGTTGTGGTGTCCACTTTGGAGTCTTCTCCATACAAATACCATTCGCAGCACAATATTCCCTAAACTCCCCGAGCTCATACTCCCCACCATTGTCTGATCTCAAGCACTTAAGCTTAAGTCCTGTCTGATTCTCCACCAAGGCCCTCCACTTCTTGAACACCTCGAAAGCCTCATCTTTCCCCTTCAAGAAATAGACCCAAACCTTCCTTGTAGAATCATCAATGAAAGTCATGTAGTATGACGCACCACCCAGAGACGTTACCGGAGATGGCCCCCACAAATCCGTGTGAACCAATTCTAGCTTTGCTTCCCTCAAACCCCTACCTGTCCTCGAGAAATTATTTCTCCCCTGTTTGCCAAACATACAATCTTCGCATATCCCCACGTTGACTGTCTTCAAGCCCGGTAGTAGTCCCTTTGAACAAAGCACCTTCATCCCCGTCTCACTCATGTGACCCAATCGACAGTGCCACAAATCCGTATCACCCTTGGCTGCTGCCACCGCGATACTATCCTTGGTGTTATTCGCCAAATACAAAGTCCCCTCCTTATTACCCCGAGCGATCTCACAATCCTCCTTGGTAATAACCCAGTTTCTAACGAGAATGTCACCTTGTAACCTTCCTCGTCAACTTGTTGATAGTAGGTTCTTTTTCAAACCCGGAATGTGTCGACCCGTTCGGATGTAAGACCTTCCGTCAGATGCACCTATTCGACATCCCCCTTCCCCTTGATTTCCAAAGGCTCGCCATCGCCGAGATAGACCTTACCGAAATCACCGGAAGTGTAATTCTCCATCTCTTCCTTATGCCCGCAAGAGTGGAATGATTCCCCGAATCCGGCACCCATGATTCTAGTGCACTACTAACACTCGAGAACCGATACATCATCACCTTTGTCACATTCACCTGATTGCCCTTACGATTTGGACAATCCCTCTTGAAGTGTCCCAACTCCTTACAATAATAGCACTGAACAGATCCCTTTGAAACCTTTGATTTGTCTTTGGTCTCCCCGGTCTTGCCCTTACCACTCACCACGTTCTCCCTAGATTCGGTTCTCCCTTGTTTGCTAGTACCCGGCTTCCCCTTGCTAGTAGTAGCTAAAGCCGATCCCGAAGCACTCGATGTCCCCAACTTCTTCATGCGATTTTCTTCGGCCAAAAGAAAGTCCTTAACATCATCATACTTCAATTTCTTCTTACCCGCTGAAGCGTTGACCGCTGTCACCGTTTCGCTCCAACTTGATGGTAAAGAAGCTAGCAACAAACACGCATGAACCTCATCATCGAACTTGATCTCCACCGCTGTCAATGAGTCTATAACATCCATAAACTCATCGATGTGCTTAGCCAAGGACCCTCCCTCTTGCATCTTGAGACTACCCATCTTGCATATCAAATCAACCTTATTTGCAGCAGATGGAATTTCAAATCTCTCAGTAAGATAATCCAATAGCTCCTTGGTGGTTGTCGCCTTCTTGGTAGTCTTTGCAATCCACTTCGACAAAGTAGATCTGACCACCGCTAGGGCTTTCCGATCCATGAGTTCCCATTCTTCCTGATCTTCATCTTAGGTTTGACACCCTTCAGAGGCTTATAGAGGTCTTTGTTGTACAAAAGATCCTCAATCTGCATCCTCCAATATCCGTAGTCAGACCCATCGAATTTCTCAACCGCCTGTTTGTCCTTGCCCATTCTTGATTGCTTGGAACAACTCCCTTGATCTTAAAACCAAAAGCTCTGATACCAGTTGTTGTGAATATAGCCCTCCACAGCCCAAGCAAACCACAAGAATAATAATCGCACACAAACAAAGCACGAGAAAATCAAAAGCACAGAAAAGACACAAGAAATTGTTAACCCAGTTCACCAATTTGATTGGCTACGTCTGGGGGCACTACCAAGCCAGGATCTTGCACTATGTATGTAGAATTTGTGTTACAAATGATGAAGGGGGCGGAACCTAGCTTTTAATATATACTAGGAATATTAAACCAAACCCTAGGAGGAAAGGGAACTGAAAAATTGCCTAAAATCCGGCCCAGGAAGCCTTTCCCCCGTCAAGTGCGCGGTTGCCCTCCATGGAGCGCGGCCGCCCTCAACACATGAGAGATCAGTGCCAGCCTCGGCCCTTCAGCGCGGTCGCTCAACCCTTCAGCGCGGTCGCGCACAATTGAGATCCTCCGAGCCAAAGTTTCTGCCCAAGTGCGCGGTCGCGCACCATCACCTGCGCGGCCGCGCAAGTCTCCAGCAGCTTCAGACGAAATTCTTCCCCCTTTGCTCCGATGTCTAACCCGGTTGGTCCTCTATCCCAACAAGTAATACTCATGTTCTCTACTAATCATGACCTATCTTTCGATGGTCCACACATAAGTAATAATCCATTAAGTTTATATTAAATTCACGTACTTTACATTAAATGATAATCCCTAGGCCATTAATCTAATCTCGTGATTAATAATATTGAATTTACTTCATATGGTTCTGTTAATCGAGATTCACGACTAATTAATTCTCTTGATTAACAGAATCATATAACTAAGGACGTCTCCAAATTATAGGCTTTAAGAGTGATATGAATAAAATTGTTTTTAAAATGAAGAAGAGGAAAGAAGCATGATTATAAAGATGAACACATGATGTTGAGTTTCTAACCCCAAAAACTTAAGGAATTACTCACAAACCATATTAATGATTGCAACAATAAAAGATGAATAAGACATGAAAATAAATCGAGTAGGGATGAGAGATACTTATTCACAATAATTTAGGAAGGAAATGACTGATAATAATCTTCAATAACTTTAACTTCATAATTTTCGAATAAAAGCAACAATCAATCTTCAAAATTTTGAGAATGATGATGTTTATTGGATAGGTATTGCTAGAGTATGATTACAAATAGAATATGGATATATTTCTCAGTGTCTACACCGATGAAAAACGTCATATATATATATGCATTTGGATGAAAGGTTGGGACTCCTTCAAAAGCTATCTTGTAAAGGCACCTTTAGAATCTGTTAACAGCACACTACAAGAAAACTGTCAAATAGCGACGAAAATTAGTGACATACCAAATTATGTCGCTATTAGCGACGGAATAACGACGGAAGCAAAATAAAACGAAAAAATCAGCTACCGACGAATTTAGCTACGGATTTAGCGACAAACATGAATCTGTCACTAATTCGTCGCAATAGTGGCGTCAAAAAAGTCCGCCCATTTTAGCGACTGATTTAGTGACGGAATAACGACGGATTACAAAATTTTTTAACGACGGATTTTTTCTGTCCCTATATAAATAAAAAATAAATAAATATTTTTTCTTTTTAAAATTAGCGACGGATTTAGCGACGGATTTTACAAAAATAAATTATCGACGGATATATTCTGTCGCTAAATAATAAATATTTTCTTTTGTAAATACCGATAGGATATACTCTATACCCTATATATTACCGACGGATAGTATATAGGGTATAATATATAGGGTATAGAGTATAGAATATATTATATAGGGTATAGTATATAGGGTATAGGGTATATAGTATATTGTATAGTATATAGGGTATAGGGTATAGAGTGTAGAGTGTAGGGTATAGGGCATAGGATATACTCCCTCCGTCCCACCTCACTTGACACTTATTTCCATTTTGGTTCGTCCCAGCTCACTTGACACTTCCCAAAATAGCCTACTTTTTATAATTTTATATTCACTCTACCCCACCACTCATTCTCTCTTCTCATTTTCCACCACTCAATTTATTCAACCAACACTACTATTTACTCCACTCATTCTATATCTTCATTTTCTACCACACATTTTTTTTATTTTATTCTTTTTCCTTAGTTCTTGTGCCCACCTCTTGGGTGTCAAGTGAGGTGGGACGGAGGGAATATGATATAGGGTATAGAGTATATGATATAGTATATAGGATATATGGTATAGTATATAGGGTATAGGGTATAGTATATAGGGTATAGAGTATATGATATAGTATATAGAGTATAGGATATAATATATAGGGTATAGGATATATAGTATAGGGTATAGTATATAGGGTATAGTATATAAGGTATAGGGTATAGGTATATTAAATTATTATTATTGTTAATAAGTATTTTTTTTTATAATTTATTACTATCAATAATTACTTAGGTATATTAATATTTCTTAGAAGTTTAAATTATTAAATTATTATTAATAAATTTAAAATTATTAAATTAATGAGTATTATTATTAATTAATAACATTATTATTTTTGATATTATGTATTATTACTAGTTATTTTAATATTATTATTAAGTATTATTATTAATTATATAATAATAATTATTAATATATTCAATTATATGATTGAATAATTAACAATAGCATCATTATTAGTATTATTATTAAGTATTGTTACTAATTATATGATAATATTATTATTCTTGATATTAGGCATACTTATTTAACTAAAATTTGGGGTAAATCAAATAAAAGCATGTAAATATTTTAGATAACGTTTTCTAAATTTCAGTAATAAAAAAAAGACTAAAATATTTTTTTCTAGTCAATAAAAATTACTAGTTATTATTAGTAATATTATACTGTTTATATAATTAATATTAATATTAATTAATTAATCAATTATATAATTAATAATTCATTAATAAAAATTATTGATAATAAATATTATTATTCTTGATATTAGGCATAAATATTTTAATTAGCATATAGTATTGTGTGAAACAAATATAAATATGTGATGTGCCATTGTTTGATTGGATCCCAAAATTTCACGCCGATCATGAGCAAAGCAACATCTAACCGTTCAATACATTCGATCCAACGGTTCATAATAATTCAAACAAAACCACTTCCCTTTCCTCTATTCTTCACATTTTTAACCCTATTTCTCTCTCCATTTCTCTCCCTTAAATAAACACAAACAGCCTCCCCATTTCCCACCCTTCAATGTCTCTGATTTCCGCAGTTCCTTTTGCCACCGGAGTTGTGATGCCTCCGGTAACGGAGCCTGCAAACTCCCACCTCCGTCCTCCTCCGTTAAACTATCCCTAACTCCTATGGCACCCCACCCTATTTCCCTTCTACATCTCTCTCTCACCTTTCTTCTTTTCCATTTTTATGATCTAGAACTTCTCTCTCTTCGCACACTCCGTATCTCTGTCATCGTCTCCGATGACGGCGACGGCAACGGTAGAAGAGGGAGACGCCATCTCACCTCCACATCTAGACGAACTAAAGCATCTACCTCGCTCCGGCGAGGCTCAATCTCAGAGCCCAAACTTATTCCATGGATTCGGACGAGGCTTAACCATCTAGATGTACATTGTGGCTTGATCTGGATTTATTACTTGGGTTTCATTTCGATTTGTTCCTGTATTTTGTGTTTTATTTCGATTTGTACAAACTTTTGTTTGATTTGTGTTGGTTGTGGATGGTGGTGGATGGAGGTGGAGCAAAGTGTAACTTTTGAAAAATGTAAGGATTGATTTGAATATAAGAAAAGTTAAGTAATTGATTTGAGAATTAAAAAGTTAAGGGACTGATTTGAGAATTAAAAAGTTAAGGGACTGATTTGAGAATAAGAAATATTAAGGGACTGGTTTGGAAAAAAAAGGTTAAGGGACTGATTTTAATTAAAATATTTAGAATATATATATATATATTTAAAAATATATATTAATATAATTTTAAATATATATATATATATATATATATATATATATATATATATATATATATATATATATATATATATATATATATATATATATATATATATATATATTATAGAATGTCAATTTAGCGACTGATATATTTGTCGGTAAATCCCTCGATAATTTGATATATATAAAAAAAGAAAATTAAAAAAAATTAATAAAATTGTGAAAATATGTAATAAATTTTAGCGACGAAAATTTCCGTCGTTACATCTGTCGCTAATACAATCAAAATCGGTCGTCCCTTTCTCAACATTAGCGACGAATTTTTTGAGTTTAACGACAGAATAATCCGTCGTTAATTTAAAGATGGCTCAAAAATCTGTCGCTGTCATTTACCGACAAGGGTTTTAACGACGGAAAATTTTCGTCGCTAATCCGTCGATAAATGCCTTTAGCGACGAATTTTTCCTCTTTAGCGACGGAAATTTCCGTCACTAAAACATGATTTTCTTGTAGTGGCAAGTGCTCGACCGTGCGTTATGATTTGCACGGTCGTGCAAGGCATGGCAGAATTTCCTTCTAAGAAGCAACACGGACGCTCCAACTTCAATGCACGGCCGTGCAAGTGGTCTTGTAGCAATTTCTTGGCAACAGAGAGTTTGGCACGACTGTGTCTTATAGATTGTCTGACCGTGCAAGTCTTTGCTCATTACATTTGCTCATTTTCAAAGTTGTCCCTTCTCGATTTGATCCTTTTATTTAATGAATATGTCTCAAGCATTATTTGTACCAAAATTGCCCCTATGCCCTGTAAAATCATAAAAATACACCAAACAAGCATAAAATCCGTATAATAAAATAAGCTAAATTAGACTGAATGATATTAAAAAAAACTAAGGTAAATGATGCAATTATAATGCTATAAATAACTATAAAATAGCAATTTATCAACCCCCACACTAAAGTCTTGCTTTTCCCCAAGCAAGTTTAAGATAAAAAAGTAAAAATGGAGAATTAAGCAATGACAAAAATAGAAAAAAGTATATAGTAGATCCCTCAGAAAATAAATGTTATAAGTCTAATTGCCTCAGAAAATTGTCTTTTATCTATCCATTCATATCTTTTATAACTTTAAAGAATTTTTTAGCAAGAGATCATAGGAAGACATTAGCGAGTAAATCAAAAAATTATAAATTCTTATAACATGAATAAAACTTGGCCAAGCAAAGGCATAATGTAGTGAAAAAAAATGAATTTTTGAATCACAAACTTGGGTGTAAAATGAAACTCACTCTTAGAGTTATTTGTGAATAAAATTTTCAACTTTGAAATGTACCATTAAGAAGAAGGGGAAATTACCGCTCGATCCTCCACCCTAATCCAATCCACCATTATAGACAAGCATTTTGAAAATCAACCAATTAGTCCAATGTTTGAAATCAATATTACCAAAAAGTCCTGGAACATTTATACTCTATATAAATGACAGAACTACTACACCCCAAATAAAACCCATCCCTCCCCTCCCACACACACAATCACATACACGCACACAATCAATCTCTCTACCTTCCCTCCACCGGCGATCCCTTTCCTTCTCCATCCCCGGCCAACGTTGCCCTCTCCAGCGACCCCTTCCCTTCCTTCACCTCAGGGCGCCCCCATCAGGTTTATCTTCTACTACTCCGATCAAGCAAATCATATCCTCCTTTTCTCCTCCATCTGCAGCGCTTCATCAACTACTACATTGAAGGTGACTCTCAGTTCCCGACCTCCCTCTTCAACAACTTCCATATTCCCTACCAAACGTCATCTCAGTCAACGCAGACACTCTCTCTCTTACTTTACCTACCTCCGGACACACAACCACACCGATAACCCAACCCTTGTTCCGGAAATATTCAAGAAGCTGTCTTCGACTTGCAGCATGAGGTCGATATCGCCAGATCTGCTCTGCTTGTCGACTTCTCTATCAGCAACAACCTCAGCTGTCCTATTATGATCGCTTATTCTCATCACCGGTCTCCTCTGCAGATCTTATTTGAAATTCCTTTCTCCCTTCCCGTCTTTCTTTTCTTCCTAGGTCTGCTAAACTTGCATATATAGTTTGTTTTCTTTTTTTCTGGAATTAAGGTCTGTGATGATGATGATTTACAAATAATGCAGTAGAGTTTGGATGCCGCTTTGGACTGCTGCTTAACACTTGAGATCCTTATTGGTCAGCACCATTGTAAGTACCCAAATCCGGATCGTTACAATCCGTTAACTAACACTTTCCAAGTTAACGAGAATCCGTTAACTCACACTTTCCAAGTTAACGAGACTTTCCAGGACTGCCCCGTGCATCCAAAATCCAAAGTGTATTCAACACACGTTCACACACGTGAAAATACCACTTTTCCAGAAATACGTAATTTTCGGGACTTTCTGGGACTGTTCCGACATTTTCTCGGACAGTTATTTAAAAAACAGTCAAAACCCGATTTAACGGAACAAAATGGCTTGCTTAGCCACTAAGCAGGGACACGTGGCAAACATGCATGCACCCTCCCATCAACATCAATCAGATTCAAGGCTGAAAAGACCAAAATGCCCTCAATTGAAGGTCTGGCCGTCCGGCTGTTCTTCAAGATTAACAAATCAGTCTTAGCAATTTTCCAAATACCCAAGAAACCCCTCAAACTGAAGAATTGTCCGGACGGCCTGTTCTTCTATTTCACCTCCTATAAATACAGCCTCTCCCATTCAGTAAGTGGTGAACAAAAACTTACCCCTCCTGCATATTACCTCGATTCCAGCAACCAAAACACCTCCCCGAGCCCCAAAAACACCTCGATTTGCGTGAAAACCACGTTTTCCAAGCCAAACACGAGCCAAATACATCCAAAACACCTTTTAAACACCTTTCCGTATTCCGTATACGATCTCCCGAGCAAAAGAGTCAACACCTAGCCATTGGTAACACTCTCACTCTCAAACTCCGCTTCGCCTCGTTTTACGCATCATACTCTATCTTCGATCCGATCAAAGTTTCCAAAATGTTGACAAAACGCTGTCTACGGGTCTCGAGATGATCCTCCCTCTATCATCTTTTCTCTCTCGAGAAAAGTGATTTAGGGTTAAAACAGAGATCTTGACCCCTTTTTACTTTTATGTCATTTTCTGTCCGAACCGTTTGGTTCGTCGATCGTCATTTTCATCGTCCGAACCGTTAGGTTCGTTGATCGTCATTTACCGTCCGGATCGTTTGATCCGTTGATATTGTCATTTACTTTACGCTCTTTACAGTCCAAATCGTTAGGTTCGTTGATTCGCACTTTTACAGTTCGAACCGTTAGGTTCGTTGATTCGCACTTTTACAGTCCAAACCGTTAGGTTCGTTGATTCGCACTTTTACCGTCAATTTCAATACTGTCATTTACAAGTCCAAACCATTTGGTTTGTTGATAGTATTTACTTTCAAATGTTCGAGTCACAAAATGACTTGTCGATCGCTTCTTATTTGCCATCGTTTTCATCAAAAAGGGTAACATTATAATGCCTGGTTCAAAACCCAAGTTTGTCATTCACACTTCCTTTTCAAACTCCCTCAAAATCAAGGTTTGCCACGCAAAACTCCTTTTCAAAATCAACGTTTGTCATTCAAACTAAGATTCAAGTTTGTCATTCAAACTCATTTTCAAAAGTAACACGAACACACACACACGAATTTCGAGAAAGGTAGAAAGACTCTTCATGCGAGGCGTTTCGGGTGATCTCAAGATACTCTTCCCGAAACGTAACCTGACCTCCGAACCTAACAATCTCTGTTCAAACATTCTTTTTCTAAGTTTTGGCTCCCAATCAAAACGACCTCATTTTCAAAACAGTCTTTTCCTAAGTTTTGGCTCCCAATCAAAACGACCTCCTTTTCAAAACAGCATTTTCCTAAGTTTTGGCTCCCATCAAAACGACATCCTTTTCAAAACAGTCTTTTCCTAAGTTTTGGCTCCCAATCAAAACGACCTCCTTTTTAAACAGCCATTTTCAAAGTTTTGGCTCCTTATACAAAACGGTGTGGCGACTCTCTTTTCCGTGAAATCAAAAATTGCTCGCCGCATCCCGCGAGATCCGGGTAATTTCAACCATATCAAGTTTCTATTGCTGATCTATCTCTACTGCTGCACTTTGATAGTTGACCGCATCATTTATCACCCAATTGACCGTTTGAGAAGGACATGCCAATATGGAGAACATGAACCACGACACAAACTGCTTTTGGGCTGCACAAGTGGGTTATGAGATAACCTTAATTACAAATTTAAAAAATAAAGTGGGTCAAACAAGGTAGTTGCTGGAGTTGGAATTTTGAATCAGGCCACATGCTTTTGAGAATCACATTTTCAATGTAAATGTAGATATAATTAAGCATTTGTGGCCATTAATGCTGCTGAATAAGGAACTTTTTCATGTTGCAGTAGAAAAGAGCAAGACGGATAGACCATTATGATAGGAACTAAGCTTTAAATGGTCATCAAACTTCTTCAAGCAATCTCAACTTTTTGCAATTTGGACATTTTTACTCGAGCTTGTACTAATTATAATATGTGCAACTGCCTACTTTCGTCTATAATCATTGTAACTTTCTTTTATATTCCTCCAGTTTCAAATGGTTTTCATTTTTTTTAATTTTCACAAATTAAAAAAACAATTATTATTATAACTTAATAATAAAATTATCAAATTTACTCCTATTAAGTGTGTCTCTCTTCTACATTATTGTCTCATAATTATGAAATTAACTAAAACAACTGTGGATTAAGTAAACTAGAAGTCATAACAAAATAAAAATAAATGTGAACTTAACTAAAAACAAATGTAAACTTAACTAAAAACAACTATAAACTTAACTAAAAACAACTCTAAACTAAATAAATATGTCAAATAATCTCATAAAATTCAAAAATAGAGGCAATAAGATACTAAAAACAATTGTGAACTTAACAAATATGTCTAATAATCTCATAAAATTCAAAAATAGAGGTCATAAAGGACTAAAACAACTGTGAACTTAAGTAAAAACAACTGTGAACATAACAAATATCTCAAATAATCTCATAAAATTGCAAAAATAGAGGTCATAAAAGGACTAAAACAACAATGAACTTACGTAAAAACAACTGTGAACATAACAAATATGTCAAATAATCTCATAAAATTCAAAAATAGAGGCAATAAGATACTAAAAACAATTGTGAACTTAACAAATATGTCAAATAATCTTATAAAATTCAAAAATAGAGGTCATAAAGGACTAAAACATCTGTGAACTTAAGTAAAAACAAATGTGAATATAACAAATATCTCAAATAATCTCATAAAATTAAAAAAATAGAGGTCATAAAAGACTAAAACAACTGTGAACTTAACAAAAAATAACAGTGAACGTAAGTAAAAACAAATGTGAACATAACAAATATGTCAAATAATCTCATAAAATTGCAAAAATAGAGGCCATAAAGGGCTAAAATAACTGTGAAGTTAACAAAAAACAACATTGAACTTAACAAATAGGTCAAATAATCTTATAAAATTGCAAAATAAAGACTAAAAAAGACTAAAAATAAATGTGAACTTAACTAAAACAATTGTGAATTTAACTAAAAAAATCTGTAAATTAAGTAAATAATAGTCATTTTCATACAGAAATTATGAATTTAGCTAAAACAACTGTGAACTTCTCTTAATTGTTATTTGAACAAATGTAAAAAATAATTGTGAACTTATAAAAAACAACTGTGAACTTGTAACAACTATAAACTTCTCAAATTTGGTCCAGATTATATGTTGATGCTACTAGTTTGATTAGTATTGACGATACGAAAGCAACAGTGGTTTCAGATTTTTTTTTGATTTCTAGATTTTAAGATATTTCATTTAAAAGTTTTGGGGGGAAAAAAAGAAAGAGAGAGAAATAAAGCGCAGAGGGGGATGGGGAATGGACCACATGCGTCCACGTCACTTAAGCGGTGGCAATTGTGTAATTTTGCCAAATTTAACAAGGGCATGCGCGTCCATTTATAATGAGAGGACCTGGTGGTCAATCTCGAAAATCCTTGTACTAGGTGGTCGTTTTTGTTAGGGTGAGGGATGATTTGGTAACTGCCCCTAAGAAGAAATGATTTTTATTCACAGTTCAAAAGTACTCATAGATTTGATATTCACCTTGAATCACAAAATGAGAGTGGAGGATGATAGTGGAAAATTGTCAAGGCTAATAATTATATATATATTTTTTTATTTATACGTGGCAAAATAATCCCTTGATTTAGGTCGTCACACTCTATTAATGATATGCTCATTTAGATTTTTGAGTGGATGACCTTACAAGATAAAAAATGAATATTAAGTTAAAATTGATTGGCTTTGATTAGTGGAAATGATAAGGTGGAATTTTTTATAAAGGTTGTGATTCATAAAGTGCATAACGAGTATGAATACTTTTAAAAGGAATAAAAATCAAAGTTTTGAGATGTACACAAAAAAATGTATCCAAGTGCTAAATGATCCGAAAGTTTTATTAATCAAAACAATGTTTTTCATAATAAAATCTTATTAATGCTATATTAATTTAAGATTTCTATTTACCTTTTCAAAAATTCCTATGCTCTTTTTCTAACAAATTTTCAAGTTATAAAAAATATAAAAAGAAAGGGAAAAGATAATATTCCAAGGCAATTAGCAGATATATTTTAAAATTTTTTAGGATGTAGCTTTTAATGCAAACATAGAAAAAGGGAAAAGTGCAACTAAGTAGATGCAAGCATAAAATAAACATGAATAACTAAACTAATATGCAACTAATGCAACTAAAAACGAATATGAAAAATCCCTCCCCCCACACTTAAAATGAACCTTATTCTCAATGTTTCAAGCATAGCCCGATGGTTAGAGTTCATGGCTTCCAACCTGGAGGTCATGGGTTCGATTCCCCCACCAGTGGTTAGAGGGAATGACATTGCCCTCCCTAGCATAGCTAAGCGCCTCTGTGAAGTGCATCAAGGGGTGAGCGGTGAAATGTGTTGATCCCCTTCTTTAAGAAAGAAAAAAAAAATATGAATAACAAGATAAGGATAAAGTCGGGGGAAAGAAAGACGAACTTACAAATACGGTGGTGGAAAATCATGTCAATGGTCGACTCGCCCTTATAGACGAAGTGCACGGCCGAGCATTGGCTTGTGCACGGCCGCTCTACACGGTCGAACCAATGAATTTGCACGGTCGTGCGTTGTGAAGTACACGGCTCTGCATCCCTTGTTCATTCATTTTTTTTTACCTACAAAATAAGGATTATCAACAACAAAATAATAAAGAGTAATATATAAATACTAAAACTATTTAAAGACAAACTAAAAATTATAATTCATCGGTTACCGTCCCGATGATGATTGTTTTAGGTCCTTAGCTCGACCCCTCTCCTTTATTTAAAATGGGCATTGAATGGTACTGTGATGGCATGTTATATTTAACAACTCGCCATTGAACGCCTTTTGGAGTGATTGAGCTCCTATGATTGATGCATGCGCCCCATCCCGTACTTGTTTTTAGGGGATTAATTGTCTATAATCTTTGCACGTATGCCATTTTGACGTGCTTCCCCTATCCAATACCTTCATTTCCTTGGTGTTCTCATTCTTTACTACATGATTAGCGTTATAATATACAAAATAATTGAACACATTATTATTACTGCAATCTAAAGATTCCTCTTTCATAAGATACTTTTTAACCGATTCTTTAGATTGTGATTTTTTACCCTCATTGGTATCATTTTTAAGGGTGTTGACTTCTTGGGAAGGGCTCTCGAGATTCGAGCTTTTTCTATCAAATTCCACCTTTTTGCTTCCAACATTTAGAAAGAGAGTACCATTTTTTACATCAATTATTGCCCATGCGGTGGCAAGAAATGGTCTCCCTAAAATTACCGGAACCAGATGGTCTTCTTCTATCTCGAGTATCACAAAGTCGACAAGGATGATCAGGTTCCCTATTCGACAAGGCATGTTCTCCATTATCCAAATTGGGTATTGTATGGAACAGTCCGCCGGTTGGAGAGAAATGGTGGTGGGTATGAGTTCCCCCACATCTAGTTTCTCACTTACCGATAATGGCATTAGGCTAACGCTAGCCCCCAGATCAAGCATAGCATTGCCTATGTTACATTTACCAAAGCTACAAGGTATTGAGAAAGTGCCGGGATCCTTAAGTTTTGGGGGAAGTTTCTTTTATAAAATAACACTAACATCTTCCGCCAAAGTGACATTCTCAAATTCTTCTAATTTCCTCTTATTTAAAAGCATTTCTTTTAAAGGTCTTGTATAAGAGGGCATTTCTTGTATGTTATCAGAAAATGGAATGTTAACATTTATTGTATCCAAAACTTTTAAAAACCTGGCATATTCTTTATTTACTTCTTTCTTTATCAACCTTTGGGGGTATGGTATTGGTGAATCAAAGTTTCTAGCAAGCCTAGGGGATTCCGTCTCCTTCTTAATATCTATATTAGTCTCAACCATCGGTGGGGTTGGATTAATATTCTCTTCAATAGGGTTGATGTTTATCAATTAATTACCGCTTCTAGAGATTATTACATTAACATGCTCATTAGGCCTTTGTGGTTGATCGGGAAAACTCCCTTGTGGTCTAAGCGTGGTGCCGGCTTGTTGAGCTTGTTGATTTTCAAGCATTTTATTATGACCGGCTAGATTATCAAATATATCATTTAATTGCTTGAAATTTTCCCTAAATTCATTGTTAGTCTTCTCTTGAGCATTTTTAGTTTCGACAATAAAATTTATTTAAAAGATCTAACTTAGATTTAGGGGGAGGAAAAGTATAAGAATTATTGTTGAAATTATTTTGCGCAAATCCCGGTGGTTGTGTAGAAGATTGTGGGTTTAAATTATTGTTATTCATATAGGAAATGTTGGGGTGATTTTTCCATTACGGGTTGTATGTGTTTGAATATATACACCCTTTCTGTCCATAGGAGTTAACAAAATTTACTTGATCACTAGAAGTAGTGTCAAGTAATTCATAACATTCCGTACTATGTGAGTTACTCTCACATATTTCACATACAACGTTAATGTTGGCCACGAGATTCACGTTTAGATTTTTAAATTTCTTCAAAATCATGTCAACTTTAGAAGAAAGGAGAGTAACGGAATCAACATTGTACTTACCCGGAGTTCCTTGCGGTTGCTCCCTTTCATTCGACCATTGGTAGTGATTTAAGGCTATGTTCTCGATCAAATCATATGCCTCTTCCACCGCTTTGTTCATAAGTGTTCCTCATGCGGCGGCATCTATGGTCTCCCTTGTTTTAAATGTGAGACCATTGTTGTGAGCAATGATAACAACTATGAGCACCCCAACCCGGAACCTAACGCGTGTCCCGAGCTTGAGAAGCCCAACTAAGAAAACCCATCTTAAATTTTTAAAAACTTTTATTTCACCTTACAAGAAAACCAATTCTCAAACTGCCAAAATAAATCAACTAATAATATCTCCACTTGGAGGAATTTCAACAACAACTTCAATAAACCATAATCTGATCAATTACATCGAAAACTCCCAAATAACTTTGTTTTACAAAAGAGTTTTATATACAACTTTTCAAAAGAGTAATACTTAATAAATACTCCCAGACAACCTACTCATATACATAACCTGACAAGTTCCAAAAGCAAAAGTTCACACTCTTATCCCCGGCCTCACTGGTTCAAGTCACCTGTCTCAGCACGATCTAAAACAGTAAAGGGAAAGGGGTGAGAATAAATCTCAATAAGCTATTATGAATGCAACAAGATGCCAAACAAGATGCAACACATAACACATTATGAAAGCGGTAAACACCTTACGTTACCTTACGTTACCTCATTTTACCTTTTCCATCTGAACAATATGTCGTAGAACGTGGGAGTAAAACTCCGCTCTTTGGTGAACTGCCCCCGTGCACATTCACCGCTTATAGGACTCATACTCCAGAGATTCATATAAGGAAAGAAAATACTTATATGACTCTTCATTCAGAGTACCATATAATAACACCGCTATCTGTAAGGCTTTTGGCTCAATACAGAAGCATTCCACCTAACTCCAATGAAATTGCAGCTAACTGTAAGGCTTTTGGCTCAATACAGAAGCTTACACACCCCAATCTGCTGACCACAGAAGGGGGACAGTCACATGTATAATGAACCTTCAATCACTTATAGAACACATCCATAATTGATTGAATTCCATTATACCCCTAAACCTCGTATAATATAAACACGTTCAAGCACATAATAGTTACTTGAAATAAAATCCACCAAAGGGATAACAATATAACAACATGGTAATGTATACTCATGTTAAATCAATACCATAGTGCAAAATTCATTTAATACACTATGCACAATACCATCAATGAATATGAATTCAAGTAAGGTAACAATACAACCAATAAATTCACTTTTGGGATACAATATAACAACATGCCAAATAATCCACACTTGAGATACAATAGGACAACATGCCAAATAATCCACACTTGGGATAACAATGCCACAATGTGATAAATACACATTTCCAACTATCGCAATAGTGTAACCTATAGCTTCTACACTATTCAAACCAACCATCAAGGATATGGAAGCAAGTAAGGTCACCATGTACCATAAACCATTCCTACGAAGTCATTACACAACCTTGAATAACCTTAATAAAAGTTCAAGATCTAGTTCCCAAGTTTGAACCACTTTGGTGAAGTTACAAATCAAGCTTATCAACCATTTTCCGAACAATATTTAAACTACTTCCACAATTCCATTTTGATCAAATAAGACATCATGGTGTAGCCAAAGTATTCTACTTTAATCTAAATTAAAGAGGTTTCATATTGGTTCTAGTTTGAATAGGTTTAAACAGCTCTAAAACTGGTTCAGTATTGACAGAGCATGGCACGACTCGTGCTCCAGGGCACGACTCGTGCCCATTTGAATCCCACCAGAATCAGTCGTCCCTAAAAGGGCACGACTCATCTATCCTACAGGGCATGACTCGTGCCTTAAGGCACGACTCGTGCTCCTCCAGATCCAATTCAATCAGCAAGGGTGACAAATATATCACGAGTCGTTTACACGAATTGGCCATGGGCACGACTCGTGCCAAGAGGCACGACTCGTGCCACGGCCAGAATCAGACACCAGAAACAGGTTTGCAGCAACAATTCAAGAAACCAAAATCCCAAACCAAGCTTCCTCTGTTTTGTGAACATAAAAGAGTTTACTAACTTTACTAATATCATTCTAAACCATTTAAACCAAAGTAGTATAAACCTAGACTACTTACAACTTGATTTCTTACTCATTTTACCCCCACATTTCAAGTTTAACATCCTTAACTCAATTTAAATCATACTCTTTTGCTCTTTATCAATTTTCATTAGCATCAATAACATCCCATAACCATTATGCCACTTAGAACAACCATTCTACTTCTATCCAATACATCCCAACACTAACCAAAACCTTTTAGTACCAAAACTTTATTTCATTTTAACATGCAACCATTTCTTATAAACCATTAACACCATAACACATTACTAACCATTTTCTTCACTTTCCAATTCTAGTAAATTGGCTAAAACCCACATTCAATACTTACTCTTAAACCATTAACATTCACAATTACTCTATACCATTCTTCTTTCAATCTTAGATCACCATTTTACAACCAAAAATCAATTCAACCTTGACTAAACCATTTCAACTCAATTAACATTATTCAAATTACCAAAAATCCTTTTCTTTCAACAAGAGATTCAATAACACATAAAGTGAGCAATTATTAGAAGAAAGTCATAATAACTTACTAAAATGATGCGAAACGAAATCTTTATTTTCCGGGCTTGATGCGCTCCCCTCGCCGCCACGAACAAGGATGTACAAACGGATCGAAAAATGAGAAGGAATTGGAATTGTTATGATTTTTGGAAGGAAAGCATTTGAAATGAATTTTCCATGGGGATTTTCTTTTTGAAAAAGTTGAATGAAGATGATGGTGAAGGGATGGGGAGGTTAAAGAAGATGAGGAGAGGATGGGGAGGTATGGCCTCCCTTGACTAAGGTAAAGGCAATAATTAAACTTTCCACTTAAGTTCCCCAAGTCTAAAGCAATGCAAGCTAACACCTCATCTTCCATTCTTTACACAAAACTCCTCACTTATAATATTGTATTTATTTTCAATTATTTTAACTTCACCACAACACTTTATATTTATTCCAATTAAATCCTAAATCTTTAAAGTTATTTCATAACTACCCTAACTTCATATAAATCATCTAAGACATAAATGAGCACATAAAGTCAACAAATAGCATAAATTGTATATAATGGGATGCTAAAATAGTGCCTAAGGTTAGGGTCGTTATACTCACTCCCCCTTAAAGAAAATTCGCCCCGAATTTTAAACTTGCTTACCTTAATGATCAAATAAAGAATGTGACCTTCTACGTATTTCAAATTATACTTTCAAATAGTTCCTCTATGTCATGATTCTTCTATACATCTTCACAACCCGAATACTCTAGAATTTTAATTCCGGACTTGCGATTCTAATAACTCTCAACGGTTCTCCCGCATAAGTCAAATCCGCTTAATCATCATTAGTTGAAATACTCCATACAAACGAGGTATCATGCAAATAATTTTTCTATACCAAGCTTCATACAGTACCAATTCAATGCTAGACTGAAAAATGCTATTATACGCAAACTCGCTAAGGTTAATTATCTTCTCAAGTTGAAAGTAAATCCATCACACGACACACAACCTATTCTTCAAGAATCTGGATAGTCTTCTAATCTCTTCCTTTCGAGTAAATAAATTCTCCAAACTCTTAGAATCGGTAACAAATCTCAAATAGAGGTTCAAAAAGATAAGGTTCCCACTTAAATAACACAAAACAATTGCAGTCACTCTCGAGTAGAGTATAAGAAAATTCCGCTTTATCTAAGTTAACTTCCTCGAAGCATACGCTATCACTTTCCCATTCCGCATAATATCACAACCTAGCCTTCCTTTAATACGCACTTAAAATTCACAAAGTCCTCACATCCACTAGGTAAGGTAAGGATCGGATCTAAAGTCAATCTATTCTCCATCTCTATCAATATGATTCATCCTTATTACATCCTACACCATGGATATATCCTTTAGAGTTAACTAAATCAACGATTTTACAATTCTCAAGAATTCCCTAAAAATTCCTTCGGTAGCACTTGCCAACCCAAAGATCACGGACTCCATCCTCGTAAGATCCATGGTAACATCCAAGCTTAAGACTACAGAACCCAAAATTTGGAATCTTCTCGAGCCAACTCACACTAGCTAAACTTTTCATACAAGGACTCCTCACAAAGGATCATTAACCCAACTCTCAACTGATTTTCATGATCTTTCCGGAACTTTAATTAAACATAGAAGTCATCAATCATAATTGCCATAAAGCCAACAAAATAAGGATTAAAATTCTGCTTATCATACCCAGAACCAACACATGGGATACTCCGATGGAAGCATATTTACCATCTACTCACAACTAGCACATAAATTTTTTAGAAGGACTCCTTACTCAAGTCTAACACATACCAAATACCCTTCACACTTTTACCCAAAATTTTCTGTCTTTAACGCATATATAACAAGAATACCATATAAAGGTTTACCTATATCAAATACCAATATAATCAAATTAGGCATAGAAAGGAGACCCACTTCTTATGATAGTCTACCAATGCACAACAACTACTTAACCATCCAGGTCAAGTATATCTCATAATCACAAATCGGTAATCATACCAAATCAACTGGCAATACATGCCCAGCTATAACCACATCACCGTCGTGGTAAACCAAAGAAGATTCGAGGTATTCTCTCATAAGAGTAGAAACCTCTAACACATAAGATGAATCTTAAGCGATGTATGCCACATAGAAGAAAAATGCAATGCCCAAACATAAATGATATGAAACAGAATCCATAAAATATGACCCCTAACTCTTGAGACAGGTAATATACCTCTAGTGACCTTTAAGGGATCTATCTCCCCTAGATCCGAAGCACATACTCGACCTTGGACCTTCCCTTTTTGGTTTTCCTTCGTTATCTCTTTTGGTACTACCTCTTTGTTGTCCACCCAGCTGACCGCTGCTTGAAGTTCGTCCCCGCTGCAACCTAGGGCAATATCTCCTAAAGTGTCCCATCTCTCCACACTTAATACACCTGCCTTGCTTACTCCAACACTGATCTTCGATATGTCCAACCCTCTTGCAAAATTTAAAAATCATCCCATACTTTCTAGATATTGGCCTAGACGAAGAAGCTACAACAAGCTCCCTTCGTAAACTCCCTGAAGTTGAAGCCCTTGGTTTTCCTTTGGTGATTTTGGATCCTTGTCCTAGATACTTTGGTTTATATCTAATCCCACTTTCCGATCTTCCACTATTTTCCTCAATGTCATTCTCGATCTTATATGCTCTATCTGTGGCTGTCTGATAATTGGTGAAGCTATCAATCAATAATTTCTTCCTAAACTCAATCCTCAAACCTTTTACAAACCTATGAACTCTTCTCGCTTCATGCGATACCAAATGAGGGCAACACCGAGCCAATTCCTCACACTGGCGAAATGCGATCCACCGTCATGTTCCCTTGTTCTAGTCCTAAGAATTCGATCTCCTTCTTGTCCCTTGTAACCATTGAAACGAAATAATTCTCGAACTGCTGGGTGAAATTATCCCAAGTCTGGGGCGTATGATCCCGCTCCCAACTTCCCTTCAAAATCTGCCACCACTGATCAGCTGGACCTTCAAGTTTGAAAACGGCATATCTAACTTTCTCTTCGTTGGGACTTTCCATAACCTCAAAGATTTTGTTCATTTCCTCTAACCATTTTTCTGCCTTTAACGGATCCGGATCTCCATCAAAGCTCGGTGGATTCATCTTCACAAACCTTTCCAATCCATCACTTTGACATCTATCAGATTGATTCAGAACTGATCCCCGAGTCTCCATATTTTGTACAAACCTCCTGAATAAATTTATCATCTCTTCATTCTGTATTCCACCTGTACCCATATTTCCTTCATTTTCTGGAACTCTTCGCTGGTCATCATTGCTTTCGGCCATTAGAACAAACTCCTGCATTAAACACTCGGCGTCAATTACCACACACTCCCCCTTAGTTTAGACATCTACCCTTGACCTCTAAACTAAGCTCTGATACCAACTGTGAGCAATGATACCAACTGTGAGCACCCCAACCCGGAACCTAACGCGTGTCTCGAGCTTGAGAAGCCCAAACTAAGAAAACCCATCTTAAATTTTTAAAAACTTTTATTTCACCTTACAAGAAAACCAAATCTCAAACTGCCAAAATAAATCAACTAATAATATCTACACTTGGAGGAATTTCAACAACAACTTCAATAAACCATAATCTGATCAATTACATCGAAAACCCCCAAATAACTTTGTTTTACAAAAGAGTTTTATATACAACTTTTCAAAAGAGTAATACTTAATAAATACTCCCAGACAACCTACTCATATACATAACCTGACAAGTTCCAAAAGCAAAAGTCCACACTCTTATCCCCGGCCTCACTGGTTCAAGTCACCTGTCTCAGCACGATCTAAAACAGTAAAGGGGAAGGGATGAGAATAAATCTCAATAAGCTATTATGAATGCAACAAGATGTCAAACAAGATGCAACACATAGCATGGTTACACATAACACATTATGAAAGCGGTAAACACCTTACGTTACCTCATTTTACCTTTCCCGTCTGAACAATATGTCGTACAACGTGGGAGTAAAACTCCGCTCTTTGGTGAAGCGCGTGCACATTCACAGCTTATAGGACTCATACTCCAGAGATCCATATAAGGAAAGAAAATACTTATATGACTCTTCATTCAGAGTACCATATAATAACACCGCTATCTGTAAGGCTTTTGGCTTAATACAGAAGCATTCCACCTAACTTCAACGAAATTGCAGCTAACTGTAAGGCTTTTGGCTCAATACAGAAGCTTGCACACCCCAATATGCTGACCATAGAAGGGGGACAGTCACAGGTATAATGAACCTTCAATCACTATAGAACACATCCATAATTGATTGAATTCCATTATACTCCTAAACCTCGTATAATATAAACACGTTCAAGCACATAATAGTTACTTGAAATAAAATCCACCAAAGGGATAACAATATAACAACATGGTAATGTATACTCATGTTAAATCAATACCATAGTGCAACATTCATTTAATACACTATTCACAATACCATCAATGAATATGAATTCAAGTAAGGTAACAATATAACCAATAAATCCACTCTTGGGATACAATATAACAACATGCCAAATAATCCACACTTGGAATACAATAGGACAACATGCCAAATAATCCACACTTGGGATAACAATGCCACAATGTGATAAATACACATTTCCAACTAGCGCAATAGTGTAATCTATAGCTTCTACACTATTCAAACTAACCACCAAGGATATGGAAGCAAGTAAGGTCACCATGTACCATAAACCATTCCTACGAAGTCATTACACAACCTTGAATAACCTTAATAAAAGTTCAAGATCTAGTTCCCAAGTTTGAACCACTTTGGTGAAGTTACAAATCAAGCTTATCAACCATTTTTTGGACAATATTTAAACTACTTTCACAATTCCATTTTGACCAAATAAGACATCATGGTGTAGCCAAAGTATTCTACTTTAATCTAAGTTAAAGAGGTTTCATATTGGTTCTAGTTTGAATAGGTTTAAACAGCTCTAAAACTGGTTCAGTGTTGACAGAGCATGGCACGACTCGTGCTCCAGGGCACGACTCGTGCCTATTTGAATCCCACCAGAATCAGTCGTCCCTAAAAGGGCACGACTCATTGTAAGTGCTCCAATTTGAGCTTGTTAGTATTTTCGTTAGAAAATTAACAAAAGTTATAACATTTCTAACAATTCCTAACATTCCTAACATTTCTAACCAAGTAAGGGTAGATTAGGGATTGCCAAAAAAGGATAAACCAAAGAAAGAATCTCAAAAAGCAAAAGAAATTAGAAAATCCGAATTGGGCAAGTTGAAAAACATAAACTGCTGGATTTTTGAATTTTATTCTTCCTGTCCAAAGCCTGGAGCTGCATTTAATGAACAGTGCACGTTTACAATCCTATCCGCGCGGACATGTTTGACATTTCCAGAGGCCTATAAATTGAACCCTCCTCTCTCGGTTTACCTGACACAAATCACTCACGGCAACGACACTGGCGAAAAATAGAGAGAAAACAGTGGGAATTCACTTGAATTGCCACCATTTTCTCTCCAATCTTTCCCAAATCTCACTCACTCACAAACACTTCAAATCACTCTCATACATACTCTCATACATATACTAACTCAAGCTCAAATCACCCTTTAGGAGGAGGATTAGAGAGAAAACATAGAGGACTTCATTGTTATCTACTTGTTTTCTCTTTAACCAACTCAAATCATCAACCCTAAATACTTTCAAGCCCTAAACACATTCAAGCCTTGAATCCATTCATACACAAAACACAAGGAAGATAGGTATAACCCCCCTCTCCTTACCCTAAAATTCTCTCATCCATGCATGCATTTTCAAGCTACAAAATGTAGTTCATTCATCTTCTTGTCTTAGATCCAAGAAGATCACCATGGAAGTTCATCTCCATGGATGATATTCTATAAGGATCAAGATTATTTTCAAAGTGTTCTTACTTTCTTGCAAGGAAAACACATTTTCAAAACCCTAAAAATCATTTTCATACATCAAATCTCATTTTCAAAGGATAAAACTCTCCTTCCCGAGCAAATGAAGTGCTTAGTCCTAATGTACCCCAAGGATGGTTTGATATAGTTGATTCACCACTAAAATGTCAAGTGATCACTAATCAAAACCTAGGGAAATGGGGACAAGCATGGATGCAAAACCCCCTTTAAAATCATGTTTTCCTTCTTGAGAAGTTGCTGTCCAGTAGCAATTTTCTAAGACCCCAGTCCATGGTCTAATTTTTTGGACACAGATAAACGTGGAATTTGGTGTTGACTTCAAAACACTTTTTGTAGCCAACATCCATAGATTTCCAGAAATATTTTTACTTTATATTTTGAGTGAGTAAAACTCCCTTTTTCAAATTTTCTTTTGAAGGTCAGATCACCAGTCTCTGGGAGTCCAGATCTCATATCTGAGATTTACAGAAGGTTTTGGTCCCTCAAATCATCTCCAAAATGGAAAGTTATATTACAGAAAACTTATTTAAGGTGTTTTGAACATTTTTCATTCTCGGAATTTTCCCAGATTCTGGATTTTTCAAGCCCTAAAGTCCATTTCAAAATCAAGTGTCCACTGCCTTTTTCATTCTGGCAGAAATGGTTTTCAACTTCCAAAAATCTTTTGAGTACCAAATCTCAACCCAAAAATCACACCAAAAATCATGGGATCTTTCCAAAGTCTAATAAAGAATTCCCAATTTTTACTTTCCTCAGTTTCAACTTATTTTGGCCAAAGTAACACACACACACACACACACACAAATAAATGATTTTTAGCTTGGAAGACTCGTTTTACGAGGCATTCCGGGTGCACACTAACGTCCTTCCCGGCGTGTAACGTGACCTCCGAACCCAAATCTCTAATCTCGGGCATTTTTCAAAGTTTTGGCCCTTAAAACAAAAATGGCGTGGCGACTCCGTCTTTTCCGGTTTTATTTGATTTTCAAAGAAACGCAAAATCGAATTTTCCCGCGAAATATGGTGCACATCATCACAGTGGCGACTCCGCTGGGGATTAATAGGCTTTTTCTAAAAAAAAAAATTGATATCTGGTATATTGGTGGAAACCATCAAACTTCCCGTTATCGCCTCCTAACACGAGTCGGGGATAAATTGTGGTTTAACAATCCCACGTACCGGTATCATTGTTTTTTCAAAAAAAAAAGAAAAGCTTTTGAGGGTCAAGCTTCCGTCCCGGCATTAAAAATCATTTGTTGTGTGTGTTGTTTTTTGCACATTTTCGTGTTTGTTTTGGCCGCCTCGGAAAAAGTCAAAATTTTGATTGTCGGAATCATGTCCCTAACTGTTGGAATTTTTGTGCTTATGTGTTCATTAAATTTCAAAAAAAAAAATTTCAAAAAAAAAAAAATTCAAAAAAAAAGATTTTTCAAAAAGAAAATTTTCAAAAAAAAAATAAATAAAATCATGCATCATATTTTTTAAGACACATGAAAAATTTCTATTTTACTCAGAAAAAGAAGATAGACTGCTTGCACACTACGCGCACGTGACCTTACACTGCACACTACGTCCCTAACCCGGGAAAATCCTTGTCGCGACCCGTTTGGTCTTATTACGCCTCTCGGTGCAAGCACAGGACTACCCAAACATCCCATGGAGCCTCGTGTCGACCATGCACTTGTCCGTGACACACTTTGTCCGAGACCCGGTTGGTTTTTAGTTTGGTCTGTATCATGCCCTGTCTGTGTATAGACCTTTCTTTTTAAGCCTTTGTCGGCATACCAACTCAATATCTTTCGGGGACCCTAATCGGTTGAAGTCATGCCGGTTTTCGCCGCGAGACTTTGGCCAAGATATTGGCCGCGCCTTGACTTCGGCTCGGCGGCACAAATTATACACGACTCCCATCATGACCTTGAGTCATCAAGAATTAACGATTATTCCATGCCTAATTACGGTCTAATTGACGACAAGTCAAGATTAATTGGGGACATTTATCAGTCCGAATCATGCCGACCTTTTTGTCGAGCCCTCGGACATGATCTTGACTTTGACGTCAGCTTTGTCCGTAATTTACATCGAATGCTCGTTAAGACTCGATTACCCGCCAGACTTTTAGGATCGTTTTTCTTTCGGTCGGTGGGACCCGCTTGCCCTATAGGACCCTCGCCGGGGTCCACCTGGGAGGTCGAAATACGGGTGGAATACGAGGGGCTTATAGGCGTAATGACGGGGCCCAGATCCGGGATCGAGTAGTTTGTGAAAAAGAAGAGCAATCTTTTCCAATAGATTAGGTTTAATAAAACATGTTTTAAGTAAATTTAAACAAATAATCGCATGTTGCATGAGCCACTAAGCCCAAACACCAACTGTTCCGCTTTCCCAGTCGAACCACACCCTTTCGTGCCTTCCACGATGGCGAAGTTTGGATCAAGCCCCGGGTCATCGTTTGTTCGGCTCGGTCATTCGGAGTCGAGATACTTCATCGGTTTCCTCCTCGCCGGCTCAAAGTTTGAGAATGGCCAGCTCGAGAGGAGAACAGTGGGGACGTACGAGATCCGCACCAGAAAATTCGCAAAATGCCGGCGGTGGAATCGGATGTTGGAACGAGATAAGACAACATCAAGAGGCTCGAATCGATCGAGTTATGGGAAGGTATCGAAACCGGGGGCTAGCAATTGTTTGCAACCCTAATGGAACCTTTACGGTTGATGCGAAGATTGGAACTAATTACCCTCTCGGGTATGCCAACTACCGTCAAATGCCTTGTTCCCTTTCGTGTGGAACTACTAATGGGCCAAGCATCCCCCAGCCTATAACTCAGCCTGCCTCTCGGCCTCATCGTATCGATACTCCTCAGCTTGATCCGATCTTGGTCAACTTCCCCCTGGCACCTCTCGGTTTTCACCTTTGGGTTTCAATCGATGCATTTACGCCGCGGACTTGGAATGGAGTCGGTTCGCTACTCCAAAACCTCGGTCGGCCCCGGCCATCGATGCAGGATTGGTCGATTCGGTACATCTCGGCCCTACTGGCTCGATACTCCTCAGCAGTCCGATCTAGGTCAACTTTGCCCCGGTGCCTCTCGGGTCTCACCACCGGGATTGAATCGGTTGCCTTTCGCCCCACGGCTTGGAAGGGGTCGGTTTACTACTTCACAACATCGATCCGATTTGGGTCATCATCTCGGAATGGGTCGGTTCGCGACTTCTCAAGCCCGGCGGTGTGACATGGCTCCATGCAAGCCATTTTGGGTCGGTTGCTTCTCGGGCTCCATGGTTCGAGAGGGGCCGGCTTGCTTCCTCCAATTCTCAAAGCACACTTGCCCCTATGATCTTTGCAAGATCACATGGGCCACCGAGCTCTTATCACCACTTCATCGGGTTTACCGTATTCACAACATCCTCCAAGCTCTACCTCGTCCCTCAGGTTGGGAAGTCCGACAAGGTCAAATGCTCCTCATCAAATTCTCCGCCATTACATTACGCAAGAGTGCTCACCTGCTCATCAAGTACGGTATGCACATTACCCTTGTAGTCACGTTCCTCGGTGTGGTCAAGACACGTTCGATCCCTCTTTGTTACGATGCCTCAAATCTCATATCTTCAACGGCCTTTTGGATCCACACTCCTTTGCTCCTGGTATCCAACCATTACGAGCCATATATCCTCATCTTCGGCAAGCTGCCGGGCCTTATGAGGAGGGTTACGGTCACGATCTTAATGCTCAGTTGTCATCCCTCCCACCAAAGTACTTCATACTTGTGGTTTCATTTGCGATGCCGATCTTGTGGCGGTGTCGTGCGATCTAGTGTTCCTATTGACTCGTCCAATGGATTATTGAAAGAACCAATTGAGAAAGTACAAGAAAAGCCTAGCAACGCGAGTATCGACGATCGCTCGACTCGGGCCATCTCGCCATACCAATCTTGTGTATCGACACGAATGAGGTTTACAAAAGGTCAAATCTCGACGATTACATCGATGATTACATCAAAAGGGTTCGTGCACGGGGAAGCACTACGGGTCGGAACATGTCTCATCGCTATAAACCTTACCACTTCCAACACGGCTGCAACATCCATCAAAGGAAAGAAGGCATTGCATACAAATGACGGCATCCAAAAGCAACCAAGAAATGGTGGTCCTCTAAGGCAACGAGAACATTTTGATGATTTTGGGATGCCCGTAGGCTTAATTTTCAAGGGTTTAGTAAAGGAAGGCCTTTTGGAGCCTCTCAAGGACTACCATTCGAGGAGCTCAAATGCACCCCTCGACATGAGTAAGCACTTTGCGCCTTCCATGATCATTATGGCCACACGACCAGGCAAGCTGCACGATCTTGAAGAGAGCGGTTCAAAGGTTAATCGAAGCGGGCAAGCTTGAGTGCCCCAATGGACCAAAACCGGCGAACCCCGTTCGAGAATGGTGACCAAGTCAATGACCAAATCTCGAATCAAAGAGCGTTAAGAGTTTATTCTCCCCCAAAGGAAAAATCACATCCCGAGGATTTGGGTGTTCCCTTAAACAAAGTTTTCAATAGCTTGCTAAAGCGGGGTCTCCTCGAACCCATGAGAAACTATCGGCCCGAAACCCCAATGCTCCTTTGGATACCTCCAAGCATTGTGCCTTTCATCAGTACCATGGGCACTTGACAGACGATTGCGCCCCCCTGAAAAAGGCAATCCAAGGTTTGATTGAGCAAGGGAAGTTAGAGGTGCTGAAGGGCCCAATGCATCGGTAACCCGTTCCCTAGAAATAACAACATGAGCGTCAACATGGTCGAGTTTGGTGATTCAAGACTCGTGGGCATAATGGAATTTGACTCGCCCTTTTGTGATCGATGAACCAGTCATCGCATGCAATGAAAATGACTGGATTGGGCAAGGGATTGCCAAAGAAATCCTGGTGGAAAGATCTGCGATAGTTCCCATCTCCAGCGTCGAAGAGTAAATGCATGGTCCAACAGCAAAGAGCGGCTAGACTAGGGGCTACCTATCTCTAAAATAGTCTTTTAGTCAACCTTCGTAGGTTCTAGTACCTCTCTTTCACCTAAGTCCTTCTGGACATTTGTCGTTGTAGTCCATTTTGGACATAATAGTTAAATGTCTAACTTTTATATATATGTCTTCTTTCTTTTCTTGCTAGACTCGAGACATCACTTGCGCACCCACGTTATACTTAATTGAAATGGTTTTATCCAAAATGATCACTTGTGCTGCTCAACCACTAATTCTTTGAAATGATTAATATTTAAATTAATCGAAGTGAGAAAATCAATTGATATCCTTTTCAAATTGGGACTTACCAACTCCTCATCTTGCATCTCATATGCTCACATCCCTTTCATCATCATCATCTCGTTGCTCAATGAATTTGCATGGATCTTTTCTCATTTAAAGCTTAAGCAAGCAATGAAGACTTAATCTCGTTTAGGTCATCCGGTAGGGATTGCGGTTGAAGCCTTTCACCCATAGGAAAAACATTACCTCACCCCGCTAAACAATACCCTTTCATTTCAAGATCGGCGTGTTTTGAAACCCCATTCAGCCATCACCTTTGCTCCTTGCCAAGAGAAGTCCAAGCAACGCCAAAGAAGTTAGCTTCGAGAGTCGACGATGCAAGGAAAGATAATTCCCAATTCCTCAAAGAGGCCTTCCAAATTATCAAAAGACGGATTTTAAATCCTCACAATTCAGCAAAAATCCTCAACGTCTCAGGAGGCTCTTCAAAAAAAAAAAGAAGAAAGAAAATAGAAAAGCTCAAGCAAGAACTTCAAAAAAAAAAGGGGGGACCGTCGATCCTCACAATTCAGCAAAAGTCCCCAACTTCTCAAGAAGCTCTCCAATGATCAAAAAGGAGCCCGAATCCTCGCAAGTTCGCAAAAGTTCTCGACGGCTTGGACTTCCTCTCACCATTACCTTAAATCAACCCTAAGCCATCCTCTCGCTTTTAGAGGATATTCCCATTGCCATTACCCTCGCCTTTGGCCAAAGTCAAAATCTGACCTCTCATTCTTAGAGGCAATCAATCTTCCCCACCGTATATTTCCCAAACACATCCCTAAAAGCCAACCTCTTATCTTTAGAGGTTCGATCGACAAAAGGCCCGGCCGACCTCTCATCTTAAGAGGTCACAACTTTCCAAATCACCCGATGGCCGATCGAAGCCGGAAACCCGGCTACGAGTCCTTAGGATAGTAATTTCATTCCGGTATCTTCGGGAGCTAAATCAAATTAATGCTTCATTGCTTGCTTAAATTGGAGCCAAATCCATCTCGGCTCAAATGATCAAAGATTGTGCAAATTCAAGTCTGATTCATTCGACATTTCATGTGAGCATATTTCATTTCTCCTCCACAAACACTTGCCGTGGATGTCCCACTGGGGCTTCGCATCCGTGTCTTTCATGGACACTCTAAGGGGATATGTTATTCGAATCTCCAATCCTCAAATTCCCAAAAGAACCTCAAAGTCTTGAATTTTCACACTCATTCTCTCTTCATTCGGGATAAGCCCGAACTACGGCGACCTGAGCTCTTCATAATGAAGGGAACGTAGGCAACCAGAAATGGTCCGGTCGAAATCACAAACAAATTCCAAAAAAAAAAATCCGTTCTCATCAAGGATTGTCCCTATACACTTTCCGCCCTTCCGAGCTTGATTCTCGATATCAGTTGATTTTCTCCTTGTGATTAATCAAAATATTTGTTCATATCGGATTTAGGGGTTGAATAACCCGAACATTAACAAAGGGTTTTAAGTAGCCTTGTGATCATCACGAATAAAACAAGTTTTCAAGTGTCTCGACAAGTCTTCTCTCTCTCCATCATAGGGAAATAGAGCCAAACACTGTCTTTCTGTCAGCAGGGGCTTCCATACACTTTTCCACACCTTGTGATGCTTATACTCTCTCAAAAGAGTCAAACCCAAAAGCGAGAGTGTCATACACAAATTCAGGAGAAATTCCCACCTTTCAAAAGATATGCCCTGCACGTAAACATTTACGAGTCTTGTCCGATGGCGGTTGACTAAGGTGCGAAAAGATGGGTGCCTCCTCTGTTAGACTACTACGAATTTCTTCACGTTGGGGCTTTGCTAAGCGGTTCTCCCAGGTTCTCTGTATCGGCTCTTCAAGTGGGGCTTATATAGTCGTCTTTGGGTCCACATTGGGTTCTTCGCTACAAGATAGATTCGATCTTCATCAGATTATTTTCGGGATTGCTTTGTATTACCAATCAGATTGGGGCTCACGCTAATTGTGTCGAAATCACAACGAGGTTATAAGATTGGGGCTTCGCCAAGTCACTTCTTCGAAATCTGGACTTTGCAGTGGTCCTCTGGACCTGAATTTTATCAAGTCACAAGAAAGGTCTAGTCACATCAACGGCTAGATTTTCGGCTTGAACTTGGTACATAGCGGCTTCTGTAGCGTCGGAGTCTAAGATGCAGGTTTCACCCGGCATTAGCAATTTCATCAAATCATTCTCCGAACAAGGTTTCGGCCCAGTCACGGCTCACCCAAATGAAAGAAGTTTCACTCATATCAACGTGCCCTAGAGCACATCGGCATCGGCTTCAAATGACCAAGATTGAGAGAGAAAATTCCAAACAAGACCGGGATCCGAATCCAATCTCATCAAAATTGAGGTCCATGCGATACTGTTAACAAAACCTCATTAACAACCGCTGTTTAAATCGCGATCGAGCTCTCACCTCCCCCACTTGCTCAAAATCTGTTCCAAACAGTCTCCAGACACATACATCCCAATGCATCCCCTCTCGTCACCATGAATCCCCACAAAAATATCCCAAGGGCTCATGTAGCGTGCACAAAACTTGAATCAATAGGAAAAATCCTAAGTGATTGAAGATCATAAATCATAATTTCCCTGCCAAAAGCTTAGGCTAAGTGCATCTTCGAAAGCAAGTAAATGCATCATCTCGCGAACACATGCAGTGATACTGTCATAATCATTCGATTCTATGCATGCAACCATCATCATAAATGTCGTATATACATTTGTCCTCTCTACTAACAAATGTAGCAATTCAAGCACGAAAGACCATTTTCCATCACTACCCGAAGTCTCTGCGGCGAGAATGGTCTCCACCAAAGACGACCTCCGATGTCCACAAATGGATGAAGACGACTTAGGCATCTGCTGACTTGGTGAAAACAACCCCAACATTCACAAACATATGAAGACCGCCTCCAGTGTCTACAAATCGGTCAGAGACGCCAAGTTCTCAAATACAATACGGTCAGAGACGCCAAGCTCTCAAATGCAAATCGGTCAGGGATGCCAAGTTCTCAAATACAATACGGTCAGAGACGCCAAGTTCTCAAATACGGTTCGGTCGAGACGCCCAAAGTTCTCAAAAATACAAATCGGTCGGGAGACGCCAAGTTCTCAAATACAAATCGGTCGGGGACGCGAGTTCTCAAAATACAAATCGGTCGAGACGCCAAGTTCTCAAATACAAATCGGTCGAGACGCCAAGTTCTCAAAATGCAAATCGGTCGGAGACGCCAAGTTCTCAAATGCAAATCGGTCGAGATGCCAAGTTCTCAAAATACAAATCGGTCGGAGACGCCAAGTTCTCAAATGAAAATCGGTCGGAGACACCAAGTTCTCAAAAGCAAGAAGTCCCGATGTGAAGACAAGTTCAACAACTTCTACAAGGTTAACGATCACCGGCAAGATGCGGACTCAACCAAACTCCTCCTTCAGGTCAAAATGCCTCCAAAGACGGCAAATCGTCGGCGAAACCGTCCCACGAACGGCAACCCAACAACTCTTCATCAACATCGGTAGTAGCCTCGGTCCTTCCAGGCGGCTACGAGTAAGCACGGCACGGGTATGAAAGCATATCTTAGTCAACTACTTTTCTAAAAGAACATTATCATCAAATCTTAGGGTGACTTCCCAAAAATAGTCAAATCTTAGGGTGACTTCCCAAAATAGTCAAACCTCGGGTGACTCCCAAATACCGTCAAACCATCAAAGACCATCCCCAGCAGTTTTCGAACTACGTCCAGGCTTGATTCCCACTCGGGATACGTAGGTAGCCTACCTTAGGTCCAGCCACTTGACCAACACGGTCACCCTTTTCCCCGATGATCATCGTAAGCTCTAATCTTCCCCTGCGAGAACGCCCTCAAACAGTCTCCCTCAGATACAAAACCTCGACTTAGGATCATACTCCTGAACTAGGTCCCCATTTAGGTTCATACTCCTGAACTAGGTCCCCATTTAGGTTCATACTCCTGAACTAGGTCCCCATTTAGGTTCATACTCCTGAACTAGGTCCCCACTTAGGTTTATACTCCTGAACTAGGTCCCCATTTAGGTTCATACTCCTGAACTGAATTCTCATTTAGGTTCATACTTCTAAACCTCAGCTTAGGTTCATCCCCGACGAAAGTTAACGAAATTTCGGTCCCTTCAAATGAAGTCCACCAAAAGACTGTCTATCCCCTCGGAGTCTGTCCCCAACGAAAGGATACAAACATCGAAGGAAATCATTTCAAAACAAATTGATACCTCCAGATCACTCTTCATCAAGGTTCGAGGCACCTAAGACGCCATCATCAAGGTTCGAGGCACCTAAGACGCCATCATCAAGGTTCGAGGCACCTAAGACGCCATCACCAAGGTTTGAGGCACCTAAGACGCCATCACCAAGGTTTGAGGCACCTAAGACGCCATCACCAAGGTTCGAGGCACCTAAGACGCCATCATCAAGGTTCGAGGCACCTAAGACCCCATCATTAAGGTTTGAGGCACCTAAAACGCTATCACACACAACACGAGTAAAGCGATAAATCGCAATCATCCCCTAATTCGACAAACCGAAACCATTACCAGGGCGACTTCCCAAAAATAGTCAAACCTTAGGGCGACTTCCCTAAAATAGTCAAGTCTTAGGGCGACTTCCCAAAAATAGTCAAATCATAGGGAGACTCCCCAAAAATAGTCAAACCATAGGGAGACTTCCCAAAAATAGTCAAACCATAGGGCGACTTCCCAAAAATAGTCAAATCATAGGGCGACTTCCCAAAAATAGTCAAATCTTAGGGCGACTTCCCAAAAATAGTCAAATCATAGGGCGACTTCCCAAAAATAGTCAAACCTTAGGGCGACTTCCCAAAAATAGTCAAATCTTAGGGCGACTTCCCAAAAATAGTCAAATCATAGGGCGACTTCCCAAAAATAGTCAAATCATAGGGCGACTTCCCAAAAATAGTCAAATCTTAGGGCGACTTCCCAAAAATAGTCAAATCTTAGGGCGACTTCCCAAAAATAGTCAAACCTTAGGGCGACTTCCCAAAAATAGTCAAAGCTTAGGGCGACTTCCCAAAAATAGTCAGATCATAGGGCGACTTCCCAAAAATAGTCAGATCATAGGGCGACTTCCCAAAAATAGTCAAATCTTAGGGCGACTTCCCTAAAATAGTCAAGTCTTAGGGCGACTTCCCTAAAATAGTCAAGTCTTAGGGCGACTTCCCAAAAATAGTCAAACCATAGGGCGACTTCCCAAAAATAGTCAAACCATAGGGTGACTTCCCAAAAATAGTCAGATCATAGGGTGACTTCCCAAAAATAGTCAGATCTTAGGTTGACATCCTAAAATAGTCATTCCAAGGTCAAAGACTCGAACTACGGCCGGCTTGATTCCCATTCGGGATACGTAGGTAGCCTATTAAATAGGTTCAGCCACTCGATCACTTGATCATCCTGTCAAATATGGAGCCTTACTCTTATCGACGACCCCGCTTCCTTCGAAAGCACCGTCGCCGAGGGGCTACTGTAAGTGCTCCAATTTGAGCTTGTTAGTATTTTCGTTAGAAAATTAACGAAAGTTATAACATTTCTAACAATTCCTAACATTCCTAACATTTCTAACCAAGTAAGGGTAGATTAGGGATTGCCATTTAAAGGATAAACCAAAGAAAGAATCTCAAAAAGCAAAAGAAATTAGAAAAATCCGAATTGGGCAAGTTGAAAAACATAAACTGCTTTGGATTTTTGAATTTTATTCTTCCTGTCAAAGCACGGAGCTGCATTTAATGAACAGGTGCACGTTTACAATCCTATCCGCGCGGACATGTTTGACATTTTCCAGAGGCCTATAAATTGAACCCTCCTCTCTCGGTTTACACAACACAAATCACTCACGGCAGCAACCTGTGGCGAAAAATAGAGAGAAAATAGTGGGAATTCACTTGAATTGCCACCATTTTCTCTCCAATCTTTCCCAAATCTCACTCACTCACAAACACTTCAAAATACTCTCATACATACTCTCATACATACACCAATCCAAGCTCAAATCACCCCTTAGGAGGAGGATTAGAGAGAAAACATAGAGGACTTCATTGTTATCTACTTGTTTTCTCTTTAACCAACTCAAATCATCAACCCTAAACACTTTCAAGCCCTAAACACATTCAAGCCTTTGAATCCATTCAAACACAAAATACAAGGAAGATAGGTATAACCTCCCTCTCCTTACCCTAAAATTCATCCATGCATGCATTTTCAAACTCCAAAATGTAGTTTATTCATCTTCTTTTCTTAGATCCAAGAAGATCACCATGGAAGTTCATCTCCATGGATGATCTTCTACAAGGATCAACATTATTTTCAAAGTGTTCTTACTTACTTGCAAAGAAAAAAACATTTTCAAAACCCTAAAAATCATTTTCATACATTAAATCTCTTTTTCAAAGGATAAAATTCCCCTTCCCAAGCAAATGAAGTGCTTAGTCCTAATGTACCCCAAGGATGGTTTGATATAGTCGATTCACCACTAAAATGTCAAGTGATCACTAATCAAAATCTAGGGAAATGGGGACAAGCATGGATGCAAAACCCCCTTTGAAATCATGTTTTCCTTCTTGAGAAGTTGCTGTCCAGTAGCAATTTTCTAAGACCCCAGTCCATGGTCTAATTTTTTGGACACAGATAAACTTGAAATTTGGTGTTGACTACAAAACACTTTTTGTAGCCAACATCCAGAGATTTCCAGAAATATTTTTACTTTATTTTTACGTGAGTAAAACTCCCTTTTTCAAATTTTCTTTTAAAGGTCAGTTCATCAGTCTCTGGAAGTCCAGATTTCACATCTGAGATTTCCAGAAGGTTTTGGGTCCTCAAATCATCTCCAAAATGAAAAGTTATTTTACATAAACCTTATTTAAGGTGTTTTGAACATTTTTCATTCTCGGACTTTTCCCAGATTTTGGAGTTTTCAAGCCCTAAAGTCCATTTCAAAATTAAGTGTCCACTGTCTTTTTCCTTCTGGCAGAAATGGTTTTCAACTTCCAAAAATCTTTTGAGTGTCAAATATCAACCCAAAAATCACACCAAAAATCATGGGATCTGTTCAAAGTCTAATAAAGAATTCCCAATTTTTACTTTCCTCAGTTTCAACTTATTTTGGCCAAAGTAACACACACACACACACACACACACACACACACACACAAATGGTTTTTAAGCTTGGAAGACTCGTTTCACGAGGCATTCCGGGTGCACACTAACGTCCTTCCCGGCATGTAACGTGACCTCCGAACCCAAATCTCTAATCTCGGGCATTTTTCAAAGTTTTGGCCCTTAAAACAAAAATGGCGTGGCGACTCCGTTTGATTTCAAAAATCGGGCATCATCACAATAACCGATTCAAAGAAAGGCCTGTAACGGAATTATGTCACCACCATTCAGCATTCGACAACACAGAAAACTGGCAACCACTTGGAAAAGATACAAAATTCCAAACTGGGTGTATGAAATAATAATCAAACTATATAGCCAACTCGATTAGTTCTTGGCCAAAGAAACAAGGTGAAAGAAACAACAGCACTTCTATTACCGTTGGATAAATATCGAATAACAAACTTCCGTACAGATATACTGATGCTAGGCCATTTGAAAATTTTTATTATACTACAGTATTTTGCGTAACAAAAATCAAGTCAACGTTAAAAAGGCTAAATTCATTCAGATAAAACTCAATCCCCATTTTCAAAATATCTAGTGATATACGGAATATCAATAAATACAAATACCGGATAGTGTAATACTAAAGAAAATTCTTGACACTCTGAATTCATATGAAGGGGTTTGCAGAGACGAAACAAAGAAATGCAGGAGATTATCAATGATATTGTTATAAAACATGATTCCACTGGGATTGATATCAATGTGTAACCGCTTCCGTAAGAAATTGCAGCCCACCTAATTAATCAATGTGTAACCACTACAAATCAATGCAAATCAATTCTCAGGGATTAAAAAAATGTAATACAAAATGCCTCTCTGATTTCAAACCCTAGAAATTAAAATTGGATGGTAAATTGAAGTAGAACAACAAACTCAGACACACTCAAATCAATAAAATAAAATTTAACATTAACCACAGCCCAATAAATCTGTCAATTTCAGATGAATTACAAGAATAGAAAAGAGAATTGTTATATAAACCCGTAAAATTGTTGAGTAAACCCGTAAGTTGGAATTTTCAAAAATGCCATCGAGTGAAATGACAAAAATATCCCTAAATCTATCCCCTCATTCACTAATGTTAAATAAACCCGTAAAATTGTTGAGTAAACCCGTATACCATTTTCACCAACTTCCCCTCCCTCCCTCATCAATTTTCACCACCTTTTCCTCCCTCCCTCATCAATTTTCACCACATTTTTACTTAATCACTCTTCTTTATTTTTTTACTCCAAAAAAAATTACCTCCTCCCTTTCCCTCCTCCCTTTCCTTCCTCTTCTTCTCCAAAAAAAAAATTCATACACATTTGTTCCAAGACAAGAGATTCAGCAGGCTCATCATGGATGCTCTAGCTCTACCATAGAATGTTAATGTAAGTTTTCTAACCATTTAAATTTGTTAAAAATGTCATTTCTGTTTCGTAGCTCCAATTCGGCCAGTAGTGACCGAAAATCTGTTCAGGTTCGGCTACCCCGGCCGAAATTAAGCTATGGTTCGGCCAGACCCGGCCGAAATTTCAAAAATTTTCAGCTCTGGTTTGCCGAATCTGGGCTGTTTTCGGTCAGTAACGGCCGAAAATTTGAAATATTTAGGCCACACCCAGCCGAACCATCGAAGAAAATTCGGCCACCACTGGCCGAACCTTTGTTTTTCTGCTTATACCTCCCTTATTGTTTTATTTAATTGTTTCAGTATCCCCTGGGTGACAACAACTATGTCTCGGTTGATTTTGAAAGCGTTTTGCGAGACTACACACCAGAATTCACAATGCCCTTGTTTTTTCGAGACAAAAAAATAATGTTTGAATGGGTGCGTAAAAAGGGGAAAGAGCATGGATTTGTCATCGTAGTCGGTCGGTCGGATAACGGGAGCCGTAATTCCGCTCCTCGAATGACGCTTGTTTGTGATCGCTGGGGGACATACAAGGAAAAATCAATCTCTCTGTCCTCTCAAGAATCTGTCAACCTTGAACAATTGGGGAAAAAAAGAAAAATAGAGAGAGCGGAACAAAAAAATGCGATTGTAAGTTTCAGTTGAACGCCAGACAAGTCACTGTTGATGGTGAATGGCAATTAAAAGTGGTTTGTGGCTTTCACAATCATCCGATTTGCGAATCCATGTTGGGTCACTCTTATGCCGGTAGATTACTGAAATCAGAGGAGGAGTACGTGATAGAATTGTCACATGCAAATAGGCGGCCGAAGGATATTTTACATGGATTAAAAGAGAAATTTCCGGAAAACAAGTCCATAATACGGACTATTTATAATGCGCGAGTGAAGAACAGGGCAACTGAGCGTGCGGGTCGTTCTCAAATCCAACAGCTCATGTTTAAATTGACCGATCATGCTTATCACTTCGAATATCGGCAATGCGAGAATACAAATGTCATTAAGGATATATTCTTTGCTCATCCGAAAAGCATTGAATTGATGAAGGCATTTCCATACGTCTTGTTCATGGATTGCACTTATAAGACAAATAGGTACAACTTACCTTTGCTTGAGATTGTGGGCGTGACTTCAACCAAAATGACCTTCTTAATTGCTGCTGTATACCTAGAGGCTGAGAAAGAAGGAAACTACACGTGGGCATGCGAAGTGTTGAAATCTTTGATGGATCAATCATGTCTTCCTAATGTTATCGTGACCGATAGGGAGCTTGCCTTGATGAATGCAATTCGTGAGACGTTCCCAATGACAACTCATTTGCTTTGTCGATGGCATATCATCAGGAATATTCTAGCAAAATGCAAGAAAATGTTTGATATGCAAGAGATTTGGGAGACGTTCATTCTTCATTGGAATGTAATGGTCAAAGCTGATACGAAGGCATCGTTTGATGACTATTTACGGCAATTATCAGAAGATTTCAGTCAATGTCCTGATGCGGTCAATTATGTCCTGAACCAGTGGATTGTGCCTTACAAAGAAAGATTTGTCTCGTGTTGGACAAACCATGTTATGCACTTTGACAACTTGACTACAAACAGGTATATCGGGGGAACTTTATGTTTCTGTCATATGTTTTGATGTTTTGTTAATTATATGCTAATAAATTGCGTAACCTATGTTAGGGTGGAGAGTCAACATGCCTTATTGAAGAAACAACTTGGATCGAGCCAGGGAGCATTTGAGACATGTTGGAAACAAATTCATAAACTCATCGAATGCTCCCATATTGCAATCATTGCCTCATTTGAGAAAAGCAGGACTGTGGTTCAACACAAATTCAAGTCATCTCTATGGAGTGAGGTTAGAGGCATGGTGTCTATAAATGCATTGGATTTGATTTTCAACTCACTGGATTCTCTATATGATGGTAGCCGAGATCCATTGTTGTGTGGGTGTGCGGTGAGATCGGCATGCGGGCTCCCTTGTCAACATGAGCTTGCACAGTTCATGCAATTCAACTCGCCCATCCCACTTGATAAAGTTCATGCATTTTGGCATAAGCTAGATACCCTACCGATCATGAGTTACGATGATGATATTGAAGAAGAGATTCGAAATCGGTACAATGAAATTCGCAATACTCTTGATTTAAGATTTGAGGCAGCTCCACGAACGGAAAGAATTTGATTGTTCGGAGATTGACCGAGATTTGTCATCATGCAACAACAATGGCTAATGAACCTGCAGTTAAAACAAATAATAAAGGTCGTCCTAAAGCAAAGAGTGCTAAGTTCCTCAAATCCACGAAGCGGGATCCTAGCGCATTTGAGTACGTGGAGGCCATACCCGATCAAGTGTTATTCAACACCGATGCAAATCAAGGGTCTCCGATGTTATCTGCAAAATCCAAGTTACAGGTAACCTCAAAACTATTTATATTATTCAGTTAAACTTTTATATCATGAAATAATTTTATTTATGTTTAATTTTTTCTTTTTTTGAATTTATCTTATAGCCCGTTCGTCGAAAAGTCAACATGCAATCAAATATCTTAATCAACTACCGGTTTTCATGCATGGTTATATTGAGAAAATAGTTGATGTGCGGGGTGATGGGAATTGTGGCTTCCGGTGTAGTTGATGTGCGGGGTGATGGGAATTGTGGCTTCCGGTGTATTGCGGAGTTACTTGGCCGTGATTCAAATGAGTGGTGATAGGTTCGGGAAGTGTTATATCAGGAGGTTTTTTGAAATCAAGAGTTGTATGCCGAGTTATTCATGGCCGAGGATAGGGTGGATAAAGTCCTTTCTGCTATCCACTGGTTTGATGGACCATGCGGAGAAGAAAATTGGTTTGACTCTGCAGAAATGGGTTACGCTGTTGCAAATGCATTCAACGTTGCGTTGGTGACTTTGAGTAACACCTTGTCTTTGACCTTCCTTCCTCTACGAAAATCAATGCCACATAACCCAAAATTGATTTGTATATGCTATGTCAACAACAATCATTACATTCATGCCAAGTTGAAGGAAGGATGTCCATTGCCACCAGTACCATACAAATGGTATGATTGTCGAGCTGAATGTGCAACCGGATGGCTAGATTTTTATCAAGTTCGATTAATACAAGTACCTGAAACATCAACTTATGTAATTGATATTAAATAGTTTTATTTATGTTAAATATTATGATTTGTGGTGTTACATATCTTTAAATAATTTTCATTTATTATTACATTCCATTTTTTATTAACTAAATTTAACTAACTTTAAATTAAATTAACTAAATTAAATTAACTAAATTTAACTAACTTTAAATTAAATTAAATTAACTTGTTGAAAAAAAATGGAATTTTTTATTTTTTTGGAATGGTTCGGCCGGTAGTGGCTGAATTTTGTCAAATATTTCGGCGATGCACTGTGAAAAACTAAAGAAAATTCGGTCAGTACTGGCCGAACCTTTGTAACTATGGCAAAAAAAAGTTAAAAATTTCAGCCAATGCTTAGAACACGTAACAATGTTTTTTCGTGAACGGTTCCAAAAAAAAAACACATTTATTCTAGGTCTCGGTCAGTAGTGGCCGAACAGTACCATGGTTTTTCAAGATCTTGGCCGAACTTCTTGGCTTGGTTCGGTCAAGCATGCGGGCCATTTTTCCGGTTTTCGACATGTACTTGCTGTATTCGCACTAACCAGGGCATGTCCTCGACTCTGCCTATGCTTTGCAACCATCAACCATACACACATATATATACAAACCATAAACCATATATACAAACCATAAATCCATACACCAACCAATCACCCCCCATACACATAAAATCATTAACCCATATACACACTCACCTCATACTTACACCAACCAATTGCTCCATATATACACAAACCATAAATCCATAAATCAATTATTTCAAACATGAAATATAAAACCAAAAATAATTGTTCATACATGTAATTACCACATTTTCAAACATCAAATACAAAACCAAAAATAATTGTTCAAAAAAAAACCAAAACTACAAATCTATTGTCGTCTTCTACCACCCTGAGAAGTTGATGTCCGCGCTGGGGTTTGAGTTTGAGTTTACGCGATGCTCTAAAGATGACGTCCATAGCCTCCTCTAAACTAAATGAGCGGTCTCCATCTGTCCATCTCTCAGCAATAGGCATCATGACGTTCCGGACATTCATAATCATATCCCACGGATTAGGGGCAACAACTTCAGTTGTCCTCCTAACAGCGTGAGACCGCTCAATAATGGGGTGCACAATGGGGTGTGAATATACAGAGTACCATTGCAGATAATCATCTGCAGCATGTTGAGGCACTCTACATCCCGATAATTTGGGTTTATCGACGCAATTCGACTTCCAGTCATAGAATGACTGGGCAAACATGATTCACCCCATTAGAGACTTCTTATCTCCTCTCGCCATTCCAAGACCAAGTGGAGGGTGACGTATTGTCTGCATGTACCCAAACTGTCGCAAGACCCGGTCAGGAAGATGTGGTTCCACCACATTACCGGCAACTATGGCACCTTGGTATAGCGCGACTCTAGGAAAAGGAAATTGAGCGCGGATACCTTCATACGGCATCCAAATCACCTACAATAAAAACATAAAAAATATTAATATAGTTTCATTTAAGAAAACAAAAATACATGTGAAAATTATTACTAAAAAAATAATACTTACTTCCGTGTCCTGAATAATGTCAATATGTTGCCTCTTCACTTGCACGGAGGCAACTGTCGCTGGTTGAGCCCGAGGTGGTAGCCACTTCAATATGAGCGGAAAATTGGGTAGATAGAAGTTGTTGAAACCGCTCCTAAATGCAGGAAACCTCTCATAAACCCAAGCCTCCAACAAGGTTAAGTGCCCGGAAATCTGATGGCAGTTAAACCTAGATCCTTTTCCTAGTTGCCGATACAGAAAAGCTAACGCTCCGGCTCCCCAAGCATAATTCCCTATTGCCACATCATCTCTCAAAAAATCTAGATAGCTAGCGTTGACACATGTCCCGGTCTTATCAAAAAAGATTGTGCACCCCAATAAATATAAAAGATATGCCTTAGCAGCACAGACAGCTTTTCGGGGGTCTGAGGAGTACAACTGAGGGGAGAACTTCGATCTAAGCCATTCTAAATTGACCAATGCCCCCTTGGCAGGAATTCCATCTTTAGCAACTTTTTTGGTCACTCCCAAAACCTCACAAACCTTATTAAGAGGTGGCTGACTAGATAAGGGGGACTCTCAAATAAGGGTGCACCTACTACCGGAAGCAGTGTAAGACAAGACACATCCTCCAAAGTGATGGGCATCTCCCCAAATGGCATATGGAAACTATTAGTTTCTCGATGCCATCGCTCAACAAAAGCGTTGACCAACGTTTTATCTACGTTGTCATACGCTCCACTTCCATTAACTAAGCACAAGAGACCGGAATTAATGATAAGCATTTGAACCGGCTCTGACACTTTATTCAACTCCAATTCCCATTTTTTCAATTTTCCTATATGGTTAATACATTTTAAAATTCTATCATCTTTACCCTCCCAAATTGATTTAGCAATATGGGTTTCATAGGAAAGGAGTAATGTTTTGTACCTCGGGCCACCGGGATAAGACGTTACATCCCCACCTCCCTCCTCATCATCCTCATCTTCCAGCTCATCTTTCGGCTCGTATTCCCGTTCATCTTCCGGGTCACTATCATTTTGAGCCAGAATAAGGTCTATCCGAGGCTCAGGTGAGGTTTCCATAGGCTCATTGTAGACCGACAAGCGAGGATCAACGTTTAAATCCTCAACTGGCTCTTGGTTCTGTGAAGTTTTCCCTTGAGTACGTGCGGCTACTTTTTCACTCCTTTCGGAAGCAGTTGGACGCTTTCTCCTTGTAAACATTTGCTTAACTGCAATGAAAACATCAAAAAATCAAACTCATAAAAATTTTATAACATATCATATCAAAATCAAGCACTAACATCTCATTGACCAAATTAATACAATTTTAGATTCTAGTAATTTTGACCAAATTAATACAATTTCAATAACATATATAATTATAAAACTTACAATTTGTAATTTCAAATTCCAATAACATAGGATCATAGGCACTTGATGTAAAAGAAGCATAAATTACATAACTCACTAAAAATGAAACAGACACACATCTGAACAATGCATATATAAGAAAGAACAAATCCATCAATTCCATTGAGCATGGTTCGGCCAGGTGTGGCCGAAATTTTGGCAATGGCTCAATTGGTCATGGCCGAAAAATTGAGCAGGTTCGGCCGGGGGTGGCCGAAATTTTGGGAGTTTTCGGTCGGGTGTGGCCGAATATATGCAATAAATCGGCCAGTAGTGGCCGAACCAATCAAAACCCAGAAATTCGAATTTTTCAAAATCAAAATCTCTCAAATCTCAAATTGAAGGAAAAATTAAACTAATTTTAGCACAAAGGAAAGAAAAATTATCAGATTTTCCTAGGTTTGACATCTTGAAATTGAAATTGATGGTTGTTGTTCTTCTTCTTCTTCTTTGATTTTTGCTTCTTCTCTCTTCACTCTCTCTCTCTCTCAACCGTTTCTTCTCTCTCACTGCGGTCTCTTCTCTCTCTGCGTCTCTCTTGCTCTCTTCCCTCTTCACCGGTCGTTTCCTCTCTTTCTCTCTCTAGGTTTGAATTTGGGTGAGGATGAGTGAGAGAGAGAGAGAGTAAATGAGGAGGAGTTAATTGGGTGGGTGGGTGTGGGTGTGGGTGGGTGTGGGATAAAAACAAGGGGTATAAAGGGAAAAGGGGGGTTTATTTAATTTATTTGGGGTGAAATTAGTTTTACGGGTTTACTCATCAATTTTACGGGTTTATATAACAATTCTCAATAGGAAATTAAGAATCAATGACGTCGAGAAAACTGATTGAGCGACTAACTACCTTTAGGGTCCCAAGACTGATCGAATGATTTGGAGGAGAGAAGATCGTCGGGGAGATCGAGCTTGCCTTCGGCCATCAGACGGTGAATTAGTCAGGGATTTTGAACGGGAAGACCCGGCGAGAGGGAGGGGAAAGAGAGAATCAACGGCAGAAGACGGTGGCTGGAGAGAATCAATGAGGGAAACAGACGAAAAAGAGGGCAAGATTAGTGAAATTTGTGAGATTTTAGAGAGGGGAGATTTGTTAGGGTTTCAAAAAAAGCCGTTTACATATTTAGAGACAGGCGGGTTTGAAAGTTTTATTTTTCTTATTTTAGTTATATTAGTATTATATTAACTAGCATGACAGATGTTGAAACAAAAGATGTGCATAATTATGTATAACATTGGGATTTGTTTATAAAATAATTATGAACATTTTTTATATTTTAACATCAACAATCACGTTATTTGAAAAAATGGGAATAAAGGAATTTTTTGTTTACTATATTTAATCTGGTTCAGTTTCACACACCGAATGAGCAAATATTTTTCAATAAGTTAAAATTAGGCGACACTTTTCAAAAAGTGCGGGAAAATATGCGGCAATTACAAAAAAGCGCCAGACATTAGCGGCACTTTTCAATAAATGCCGGAATTTAGCGACACTTTTCGATAATTGCCGAAAATTTAGCGGCACTTATATCAAACTGCCGGGAATTCTCGGCACTTTTCCTGAAGTGTCGAAAATTTTCCGGCACTTTTAATAAAGTGCCGGGAATTCGCGGCATTTTTCAAAAAGCGCCGAAAATTTTGCGGCACTTTCATTGAAATGCCGGAAATTAGCGGCACTTTTAATAAAGTGCCGGAAATTTGCGGCATTTTCTAAAAAACGCCGGAAATTTAGCGGCACTTTCGTTGAAATGCCGGAAATTAGCGGCACAAAGTAAAGTGCCAGTTTAAAAGTGCCGGGAAAAGGCATATTTGTTGTAGTGACGTGGACGTAGCCAAATTGGCGAATCACGTATATCTGTGTGTTGTGTGATTGTTGCTTTTTTTTTTTTTTATCTTCTAAATAGACTCTATTCTAACAGTTTGTTTAGGAAATTTGTTTGGCAATATTTCATAATTTTGATGCCAAATTTGTCATTTTCACTTTAAATATATACCCTATTTACATGAAAGAAAATGTTCTTGCTCACCTTCTTTAACAAGTTATCACAAAAGCGTAGTTTATGATCCTATATAACTGTCATATTGCAGTTGGGCATTTTGAGGAAATAATTTTTTGTTTCAACGCGAGAACTAGCCAAAATGTGACTAATTCTCCAAGAACAACAAGAGGAACAGGTTCTCCAGCTACCACCGTATTGGTTCTCAAAGAATGCCAGACCTCCAAGTACAACGGTGGGACCGTGGGAGACAAAGATACTCAAGCTCCTTTTCAATCTATCAGGGCTGCCGTTAATTTGTTGCGCGATGCAGCCTCCCCCAAGGGCAAGCCTGCTGTTGTCAAGAAAACTAAACTAGGTATTCAAAGTCCTTAACCTAAAGAATTATGGAGGATATGATTTACTTTTTCTTTTTTACTCCAATTTTTTTTTGGTATGAATACTTGGTATCCGACCACCTTATTTACACACGTAGAAATGCTTATAGTTTTGTTGCAGAGTACTGGTGAAGGAGATACAGCTGCATTGACATTGAAAGAACTTGACGAGTTTAAGGAACAGCTCAAAGCAGAGGAGAGCACAAAATCCCAAGCACGTAGAGGGCTCAAGAAGGCCAATAGAGTGCTGCAGGAGCCAAGGGAGCAAGCCTTGGCAAGCATCGATTGAGACAACAGAAGCTGCAAAGGCAGCATGAGAGATTTAGCAAATGAAAACCAATAGAACTCAAGTCAGTCACTACGATGCCTGGAAAAGGAGAGAGTTAGAAGCTTTGTCAAAGAAGATTCAGCTGATATAGAAGTAGGTTGAAGCGATAAATGCAAGAGGGAAAGAAATGCTCGAGAAACTGCAGATAAGCTTGATAGAGATTGAGGATATTGACAAAGCTTGAAGATGGCAGAGATGGCCTGCAAAGCGGGCAATTGAAACTGAGCTCAGGAAGCGTCCTGAAAAGGAACTGACAGAGATTCTTCTTCTATCTAGGAAGACGACTGATCAGAGACTCAGCTTGATATCTGTTTGATTGGCGAAAGGTGAGAGACCTAATTTTGTTTGACTTTTGGTCATTTGACTTTGAAACAATGCATGATACCCTATGATCATCAAGTTTAGGCGTCAGAAATTGGCAGAAACTTCTAATTTAGGCAAGAAAAGATTACAGCAACAAGGAGTAGAGGAATTGTTGAGTAGAGATTATATGTTGTATTTCAGCAAATGCACTAAATACATCTTTATAAACGGTAACATGGTGCTACAAGAGCTCCCACTAATGCATCTCTACGTACAACCTAAATTAGGCAGACTTTCGATAGACACGTGGAATATAACTTCATATTGTTTTCTTTTTCCCACCATATTTTCTAGGGGGATAATATTACAAATTGTAATACTGCATCGGCATTGGTTAGAAGGCAAAGTAACAAAAAGTGAACTTTCTAAAATCAATCGCTTATCTTTAGATTGCGAAATGAGCCAGACATAGTGTCTTGATTCCGGAACTTCTGCAACTCGGATTTGAGGGTATTAACAATCTCGGACTTTCCTGAGTCTACCTCGGGCACATGCACATGAACTGATCCTTGCTTGACCGGCTCAATAGGAGCAAGGGCCTTGGATTGCTGCTTGATGTATTCGTAAAGTTGTTGATGGAAAGGATGGTCCAATGAAAAGCAATTGTCAGTTGAATCCCCTGAATGTCTTGAAGAGCCGGAACCTTCTTTTCGACAGAAATGAGGGAGGGATGAGTAATCCATTATCTGCAGAAAGCAACGTACCAAAACGCAATTAGTTTCTCATAATTTCAGATAAGATGCATACTTATGCAAAATAATGCTCCCTCCAGTCCCAGAAAATAGAGTGGCACTGTCTATTTTCTTTTCTGTTCCAGAAAAAGGAGTTGCATTTATAAAATTAAAGCCTCAAATATTCTTCAAAAATAAAAATCAAGCCTTTTTTTTCTTTGTGAATATATAATAAATATTATTTAATAATGTGTCGTACAGAAAACTATATCACTCTGGTGCAATTTAAGAAGATTGACTTGTCAAACGTGACTCTTTATCTAGTGCGGAGGGACTAATATCCATAAGGTTTGGCCACACAGTATACTTGGATCCTCACAAAGCTAGAGATTGTGTACCCAAAAAAAAAAGCTGGAGATTGAGATAGATCCCTTTCCACGCTCCCTTACGATACTAAAACAGAATGGACAGAATAAAACATACTCCGTACTAATAAGAGAATGATTTTCTAAGAGTGTAACTAGAAAATTGCCTCACCTTCAATAGCTCATCTCGCCCACAACCTGGTAACACTTGAACTTTTAACTTTGTTCGCTCCTGCAAAAGTGGCTTGACAACCTGCTCATTGTTCAAATGTTAAGCGAGGGGCATGCCAAATAAAATAATCTGACCATTTTTAGGTAACACATACTTTAAAAACTTTTATTGATGCTAATCGTGGAATAGTTCAATACAAAATTAGAACTTGGCTTGGAAACAGACTAACCTTCCAACAAGCCGTGAATACGTAAGGAGCATTGACAACATAATATGTACTTGTCTTCTCCGGGTAATTTAAGTCATCAACGGTAGAGATTGTTGTCAGTAGCTTTATCTGGTTCAATGCTGAAAGCTTCAGGCCACTCATATCCAAAACTTTCACACACTTGCCGATATATTTCCCGTGCTTCTTCGATGCAGCAGGCTATATATATTAAATTAAATTGAGTCAAGGTATCACATTTAGAGAGAACACATGAAGTTATCCCTAAAGCATTATGTGTGTCCTCACCAAAATTATGCGGTCCCGATATTCATTGATTTGAATGTGTGACTGCAGATAGTAGTGAACCTTAAAATAACAAAAATACAAATTAAAATCAGAAACAAATATAAATTACAAATTTGTATAGTGACATAAAGATTCAAATATTGTGAACACTTACAGATGCTTTATCAAATGTGCTTAAACCAGCTCCAATAGCAAAGACTGGAAGACCCTGTCATAGAAACCGCCACAACTTATAAGCAAAAAACTAAAAGATCTCCAAGTAAGAACGAATTTTAAGGTAAGTTGAGAGAAACAAGAAAGACCTAATAAAGAAAGTTAAAAGGAAACTTGAAAAAAAAAAAAAAAAGAGTCAGAAGTAAGTGCACCTCTCTTGTGTAACCCGACATTCCTATTAGCTGTGTGTCACGCACTCCTTTGTAGAAATTTGTTGGAAGTATCGGTTTCTGCATTTAAAGGAAGCTACAAAATAAGAAATTTGAAAGCTTCTCAACCACCATAAATGAAAGTAGAGTTCTACCTCCATTCCAAACAAATTAGTTTGTCTTTCCTTATTGATTTGTTCAAGAAAAATGGTTTAATTCAAAACGGGGCAATACTTTACGCGGTTTAAGAAGGCAAATAAAGCTTCATCCTTATAACAAATTGACTTCTCAAATGGAACCCCTTTTTTGGGACGGAGGGAATATATAGCATTAGAGTAAAAACACTTACAGCTAATATATCATCAATGTTGTTTTGAATCCTCCACTTTAAGCAGTCCACCAACTGAAACATTACAAAAGTCAAGGATCCCAAATTAACTTAAGAAAGACAAAGAATATGGTCCCAATTCATCAATTAAGGAAGTCATGAAAGAGAAATGAATCTAACCATCTTGTGGGCTTTGGCAACATTCCTTTCTCTTGCTTTTAGGAAGCGCTCCAATACTTGATCTGGATACCCTTGATGGACATGCTGCAAAACAAGGAAAGCAAGAATCTTTGTTGAAGGTTTCGTGCAATATTAATCAAGGACTGATAACGTGTTATGCCGAGAATAAAATATAAAGCAAAATCTCTATTAAATGGAAGTTGAAATGAATTTTCATTGAGAACAAGGTAATCAATCCCATAACAACGAATGTAGGCAGATTTCCAAATAACTCAAGAGTTCCTATTTTGTGATTGCTGCAAAAGTCATTACTCTCAGAACTCGATAAAAACAGTCTCAAATTTGTGGGTTGACTGCTTATAATCACTGGCGAAGCTATGTTATGGCTAAGGGGGTAGAGTTGACCCTTTCAAGTTTGAAAATTGTCAATTTTTGTACCTTTAAATTTTTAGAAAATGACATTATACCATTAAAATTAGCAATTTTATTAATTTTGACCCCCTAATTTTCAGTAAAATTTACACTAAATAATTTTTTAACCCCCTTCTATGATAAATTTGGATGTCGTAATAGTAGTATGTATTTTTAAAACAAACATGACCCCTTTCCCGATATTTTCTAGCTTCGCTGCTGATTATAATGGACTATCCTAACCCTAAATTGACAAGCTGACCTAACAGAAAGATTCATAAACCCATGCTGTGGAAATGATGGAATTAAGCGGCAGAATAACACATCGATAACTAATATTGGCCATTAGCTTATTGATACGAGCTATGCCTCAGATCAAACAAGGAAATTACTCACTTCTTAAAATTGGAAAGTCAACTACAGATACAATGGCAGGCCAATATGTATTTAAAATAGTCTCTCATGAATCAACCACAAACAAATCAAGGAAGAGATTAAAGATCTTGAAAATAGAGCGAGCTAATTCTTTCAGTAGCTGCATTTACACAGTAAATCATACAACAAGCAACAAAAAGCAGACACACACACACACACATATGATTGACACACAGTTTAAATCTAGACATAAATAGCTACAAAATTACAAAAGGAAAATAATTTAGGAAATACAGTTGAACTATAGATCTAATAAAGTAGGAGAAAATGCAAACCTGGAATGTTCTTTTCAGGGGTTCCTCAACTGTACAAGATTTTACCCAAAAAAAAGCCCAAAATTAAATCAGAAAAAAAAAGGAAAAATTAAAAGGGAAGGAAATCAAGATCAAGAAAATTAGGAAAATGGAGATGAAAAAGAGGGATGACCTTGGTCCATCAATGCCTTGAACTGATTCATGGCTTCTTGTGTAACAACAAAGCCCATTACTTTGTTTTCCAAAACAGCAACAACATGTGGAAATCAGAGATAGCAAGATCAAAACAATTTCTTAAACCTCAACTACAGTTCAAAAAGACTTTCTTTTTTGACTTTTTTTTTTAGTTCTTTCTCTTCCACTCTCAAGGGAGAGAGAGAAAGAAAGACACGGGAAGATTCCAACTTTGTTGTGAGGTGTACCGTGTACATATTTGTTTGATGGTGGGTCAAGAAAAAGAAGACACTTTTCTTGAAATTCATAAATAAATTTGTTTATGGGTTTTGAACAGCTAAAAGAATAAAAATCATAAATTTGTTTTAGTTAACGAGTAAAAAAAGCAAATATTGGAAGGTATAAAGGGGGTTAGAATATTACCATTATCATCCTGTTTGCGTAGGGTTGCTGATGACTTGCTGGTCTTCTTCCACGGCATACTTTTACTACTCCCTTTTTTTTTTACTCTTAAATTTCAATGTCACTATTATTATTTTATCCAAGCCATCCAAGAAACCTCTGTTTCACTCTGAAATTTCAATCATTTAATGTCAATTATGAAATGTCTTGTTTAAGGAAATTAAAAAAAAGGGATTTTCATTTAATTATGAGAGTGGATGTTTTTATATTAGATTTTTGAGATATGGAAAGTGAATATAAATTAAAGTCAATATTTGGCATGCCATGTTGGTTGTTAATTAATAATGAAAACATGATCTTATATTATATACTACCTTCGTTCCAGCCCAATTGAAACTTATTTTCTTTTTGGTCCATCTCAGCTCAACTGAGACTGTCCAAAATGGAAGGGAATCTTTACTATTTTCCCCACTCATTCTCTCTCCTATTTTACTTTTACACTCACAACACCAATCAAATCACTATTCCTTCCCCCCATTCTCTCCTATTTAATTTTTCATACTCGTAACATTCTCTTTCACTTTTTCTTTTTCTTAGTTTTCTTTAATCTGTGTGCCCAAAAATTTGATATCAATTGGGCTGGGACACGGAGGGAGTAAATGTTTTTGAAAATTGGCCTGCCAAGGCCAACCCCCGAATTTATTAAGTAACCACACGTCTTCTGCACAAACTGAGATGAATTGAACCAAAATAAAAATCGTTTTATAATAAATATAACCTTTTGAAATCCATTTAATTAGCATTCACACCACACACGCGTAGGTTCAAATATTTATGCCAAAACAGAGTATAGATACTTGTATCTATTTTTAGAACACAAAATATATTGTCAAAATATCACAACACTTATTAGTTTTCAACTGCGCTTGTCCAACTTCTGTTACAAACCCACACACGATCATATTTGTAATTTTCACGTTTCTTTCGTTTAACCAGTATTCAAAGTCAAATATTTAACTAAGATTTCACATTTATCACCAAGTTTCTAAAAAATCGCTAGACAACCGCTAGGGATGGGCCTGGCGCCTAGAGCGTCTAGGCGGGGCTTACGAGAAGCCTACGCATGATTAAGAATTTAGATATAATTTATAATATTTAGGTGAAATAACTTGATGTGTATTCGAGATGGAGGAGTATGGTGAAACCTCTCAATCCTTAACTCAATAATCAGTGTCGAAAACGAACTAAGGAAGATAAATATTAAGAGAAAACTAAGATAAAGAGGGTAACTGATGACGCCTCGACTTTCGGAGATCTGACTTGTTTAGGATATCTGGCTTAATATCGGTTTGTACCTAAGCCCCGTTAAGGTCAAAGCCGGAGTTTAATCCAGCTCAGGCCATCGGGTGTGAGAGTAAGATCTCTTGAGAGTTTTTGATTGAGAAATAAGACTTGAAATGTCTTGAATGGGTTGTGTGTTTAGGGTTTAGACAATGTGGTTTACAAATATAATTTGACACTTACCTTGTCCATGGGAACAAAAGTTGATATTTATAGTAGGTGGGAGCTGCTCCCTGATGCCAGCCCTAAGGATATTTTTGTCTTTGACCTAGAACACGTGTTCGCACCTGGTTGACTCTGTCAGTAGAGTGAGATTTGCTGCATAGGGATGTCTTGAAAGGACATGTACAGAGGATAGTTGGCGCGGCGCATAGTAGGCACCTGAGCCATCATTTAATGCGATGGGTACAAGCCGGCTTATTGGTGTCACAGCCAGTATGGAATCTTGCTCTACAAGCTTTGGCTTTAACCGGGAGTCTGGTGAGATAACTGAAAGTCTGGTATGAATAACGCGGTCAATATTCATTGGCGCGCGGTCAACATTTGCTGGCGCGATCACGGGGATCGCAGTCATGATTGTCGCGGTCACCTTACTGACAGTATGGCTACCCGCGGTCTTGACTCTAGCACTCTAGCTATCCACGGTCGTGACTCTGGCGGTCTTATGATATGCCACCTCATATTGAGTTTTTGGGCTAGATCGAGCTTTGGGCCCAGTCTAAAAGGTTCGGGCTTATTAGTGGCCCCTAGCTTCAAGCGGGCGATTATTTATGGTCTGAGCGAGGAGCTACATATTCGATGCTCGGTGTGCGATCACATCGCTTTTGCGGTCACAAGTATTATGTTTTTTCGCTGGTCTTTTCTTAGACTCCCTTGTGTGTGGCACATGTGAGGAGCACGTGAGGGGAGTTTGGTGGAAGTTGATAGAAACGTTGGTCTGCTTCCCAGTTTGAGTGGGCCCCTTGACTGTCAAAGCGCCAGCGCGTGTTAGGTATGGAGGAGACGTTTCTGAATGTCAAGAGGCGCCATAAATTCCAACCGCCAATAATTTGAAAAATTTTAAAACTATGGCGCCGGTTCGTGATTCGAGGGGAACGATTTGTGGGCTATTTAATACGGGTCGGCCCGTATAGGTAGGCCTATATATATCAAACCGTTCTTTGTTCAAACCCTTTTATCACCTTCAGACTTTCAATCTTGCTTAGAGAGAGAAAATTTTCTTAGAGAGAGAAAATTAGCCCTATGCTTCCTTAAGCATTTCCTTCCGTCTTTTTCGTAAGTGTTATTTGTTTTCATCTCCTTCTCCATCTCTTTATTTCTTCTGTTTCTTAGGATGACTTATAGGATGGAACGTCCTTTAGAGTTGGGTAATGGCTTGACTCCTGATACCTTCGTCGTTTGTAAAAAATCGGGGGGTATCTATAGGAAAGTGGCCCACTCTTGGATTAGTTTATCTTTAGAGGTCTTCACCTATTTCTCGGTCTACTATGACTGGGAAAATTGGGTCCCACCTCGGTTGTGGGAATCCAAGAAAAGGTTGCATCTGAACGGTGACATGTTGGTGTTGGGGGATGCATTTCGTTTGAGGAATTTTACAATGGTGGTGTTGTGTAGGTTTCCCCGAGAGAGAGACCAGGCTTTGAACATCGTTGAACTAGTGAGGAGAGCTAGAGTAGATCCTCTTAGTGTGGTGCCAACTGATTGGGAAAAAGTTGATCTAATGGATGAGACCGAGGTAAATGTACCCCTGATGCCACCAGTGTGCCCGTAGCTGACCTGAACGATCCAATGGATGTGGAACCCTTGAACACAATTTACCCCAACACCCAAACTGAGGCCCCACCTGTACCGGTGGTGAATTTGGACATTAGCGACGATGAGCCCGCAAATATGGAGGTGGATGGAGTTGGAGGGGAGCCATCACTCGGATCATCTACCGGTCTCTTTGGCTCTGATAGCTCGGAGACCGAGGTGGATGATCGCGAGGAGGAAAATCGCATGGCGGCGGGCACAACTCAGCCGGCAGTACAGATAGTTTATGCCTTTGTTGAGGGACCCGAGGAGGATGCTGCTGCCCGCGGCAAGAGTCATGCTGGAGCCTCCACTTCTGGGCGCGGCAAGAAGAAGAAGAATAAGAGCGCGTCTTGCCCGAACTGGGAGACGGAACTATACACCACCTATGGTGTTGACCCAAATCCTTTCACGTCTGCGAGCTTCAAGAAGTGGAGGTGAAGGGGAAGTTGAGGCCGGAGACTGTGGCCGATGTCCGCGGGGACAATAAATCTTGCATTTTTTATGGGGTCCAATTTGAGAACTGACTGAGACTTTCTATTGACCCCTTCATTGCCAAATTTCTTGACTTCAACAGATGCCTCCTGTTTTGGTAGAAAAAACAATAAAGTAGAATCTTAACTAGGTTTAGTGTGTGGATTGAATAATAAGGAGGGAACTGTGGAATTCGATTATATGGAACAAAAGAATGAAAAAGAGATAATGACACAACGATTTGTTAACGAGGAAAACCTTGGAGGTGATAACCTCTTTGGAAAAAACCCCGGGAGTTAGGTCTCCAACCTTAAAGGTTTCACTATAATGATCACAAATACAACTTTGGAAGATAATGGAGAGGATTACAAGAGCTTTTTGTGTAGAGTGTGTGCGTATGAGCATGAGTGTGTTTTTCCGTCTCCATTTCCCCTTAAATACAAGTAGATATGAAAGAGTCAATATGGTTCCTATAATCTCGGCATTTTGGTTTATCACTTCAACCTCCATGAGACCAAGTCGCCCTAGCCGTTTGAAGGTCTGTTGAACGTGCTTGGAGATTGTTCCGCATTCCTCTCTTAATTACTGAAAAATAAGAATAAGAATATTAGGAAATATTGAACAAGTAAATATTAAAACAATACTTACAGTGTAATGACATCTCGATATGCAGGATCAATTGAAGATGTCGCCATGTTGAAAAATGCCCACAACAATTTGTCCCCAAAAACATTTGACTATGTTGGCAACTGAAGAGGCAAAATGTTTTTTCTTTTGAATTAATGGTCCAACTGTCCGCTCTGCCTGATGGGATGTTTTTGGAATACGTGGCGCTTAAATGGACGGTTGGGGAGAAGAGTTGTTTTTGAAAAAGAATCCTTTTTCTTTTTATTAACCGCTTGGGAGGATAAATTAATCTTCTCAAAGCTTCCTTTTCACCTCCGTTGGCCCACGGCGCCGTTCGTCTCCAAGGTAAAATTCCTCCGTCTCTCACCTTCTCCCTTTGTTTATTTTTCTCTTTTTGCTTTGTCAACCATGGGTAAAACTAGGTTGTCTGCGTCCAAACCCGAGAAAGCGTCATCCCCACAAGGTCCCGTAGAGATTAATCTCGACGATTTTGTTTGCGGAAATCTTCTCACTAAACCAGCTGAAGAAACTTGTTTGTTCAACGATTCTCAAATAGAGTCCATAAAACAACAATGTTGCTTCCCAAGTGGTGCAATTTTTCATCCCTTTTCCATAAAACTTAGGTCTGACCATATTTCCCTCAAATGGATCTGTTTCTTCGAATATCCCTTCCTTCTAGGGTTTAGTTACCCTTTTCCACTGTTGATTACTGAGTTCTTTCGAAAAACTCAACTGGCTTATGCTCAACTTATGCCAATGGCACAGCGAGTTTTGCTTTTGTCCTCAAAGTAAACCGGGAAAACGGACTAAACCTAGGGCTTCCCGAAATTGCCTATTTCTATGATCTTCAACTTTTTGGTTCCAAAAGGTACCTTTTAGAAAGAAATCGTAGAAATCCTTTGATGAGCACCACATCCTCCAGTGATAGGGATGGAAGAATAGATTTTTCTTTGTTGATAGGACGTCGATTGGAGAAAAGGATGAGATATCGAAGCAATGGAACAAGGGAGGTACTTAAATTCTTACTCTTGTGACTTCCTGTTCTTGAGACAAACTGAATTGTAATTGTTCTTGCTTTTATGTAGATATTGATTGGGGAGAATTGTTTTCACCTGCCAAACACACTCTAGCCAAGATCGAAGAGTTTTTCAGTCTCCCTCTCGATAAGAGGTCTCCCAAAGGTTTGTTGGAAGCTTCGTCGACTATTCCAGAGGATATAAAGGCTTCTACTTCTGTAATTATGTCCACTGGTAAGCTTGGTATCGTGTTACCTTTGATAACTGTCATCAATTTGATGTGTTATTGGTTATTGACAATATCTCTATGTCCATGCAGTCTCCAAACCGGTAGTTTCAGGGTCTGACTTTGACCTGGATGATATTGAGGCCCTGCTCTCTGAACCCGTTGTCAAGATTGAAAATAAACCTCCACCTGCTCCTAAGAAGAGTCTTGTTCCTGATGAAAGCATTGGTATTGGCTCTAGGGTGAGGAAGAGAAAAGCTAGCCAAGAGGAAGTGATCGAGGTTGGAGACTCCTTTGATGGAATGTCAGCGGGAGATTTCAAGAAGAAATTCATGAGCCTTGCTAATGGGGTAAGACACCATTAATTGGATATTGAATAGTTTCAAAGGTTGTTATAACATTTAATAATATCAAGATGTCATCTTTCAGACTGTAGGGTACGTGGAGGAATTGGCAAAAGAAGTTGAAATGGTAAAGAAGAAGTCCAAAGCTGACATCGCTTTGGTCGAAGGAGAAGTTGGCATCGAGATAATAAGGTGAAGGAATATGAGAAGACCATAGAGCAATTAAGCAAGTCGGTGGGAGAACAAGAACAGGACGGTGAAGGACTTATTGAATAGTCTCGGCGAAAAGTGAGGATGACCACAACAAGGAGATAGCGAAGTGAGGAATTCTTGCAAACTAGGCTGCCGGCGAAGACTATCTCTCAATGCAAGGTGAAGATGATGAAGGAATATCAGGAAGGGAAGGCTGGCGCTTGGGATATCAATAGGGAATGTGCCTATCTGTTCAAGTTGACAGGTGAGGTGACGGACGAGGGTGAGGTGTCGTCAAGTCCGTATGAAACGATTGTCAAGGATGCACCAAGCAGCTTGGAGAAGTGACACCAGATGCAACACCTGCGGCAGAAGCCACCTAAACAAGAAGAAGGTAAAACAACTTGATTTTTGGTATTTTGTTGATGTTTACTGGGGTGGAATCCCTTAAGACAATTTTTATTTTTATTTGGTTTGTAATGGGTCCATAAGGACTAAAGACAATCTTTTTATGTGTTGGGTTGGTCCAACACTTGTGCACGTTCTTGTTGGTAGTTCGGATACTTTATGGTTGCTTTAGTTTAGTTATGGTTTAATAGTTTTCAAGCACGTCAAGGCTTGTTTCTTTTGGATAATTTTTTTGTATGTTTTGCACATATGGTGACATGATAGTATGTCGAAATAATAGGTACTTAGGATGACATGTATACGTCATAAATCGTAGATACTTAGATGACACGTATATGCCATAAACCGTAGATACTTAGATGACACGAATATGCCATAACCATAAGAATAATACTTAAGATCAATCATCTAACTGAGTGGGAATGGGTAAGCTATATGAGTTTACCCATATAGGCCCACCCCACACCTCAATTAGTGAGATAACTTGCGCTCCAGGCGAAGGTGTGGTAACCTAACTTCTTAAGAAAGAGGTAATTAACTCTTTAAACCTTAGAAGGGATTGTGTACCTTTACTTGAGAAGAGATGGCCAGTCTCTAACGGAGGAGAAATCGTTGTTCCTTGCGTGCATTCGATATGTCCCCATGTAAATGTGTCAATACCTCATAAGATAGAAACACGTTAAAAACGGACGCCAACTAAGGTTGACGTCTCTCCACAAAGTGTATTAGCGACATCTTAACTTGTAAATAATAAAAAAGATGCATAGGAGAAAAGAAAGGTTGTAAAGAATTAAAAGACGATTCATACCTGGAAAGATGAGTTCATGGGAAATCATATTTAAATGTAATACCTTTTGAGATGAATGGCGTTCCAACTTCGCGATATCATTTGACCATCCAAGGTTGCAAGGCAATATGCTCCTTTTCCGGCTTGTGCATCTATTAAGTAGGGTCCCTCCCATTTTGGGGCGAGCTTGCCTGCATTGGGCTCCTTGGTATTTTGGAATGCCTTTTGTAGGACTAAGTCTCCTACTTGAAACCTTCTAACCCTTACGTTTTTATTGTAAGATCGGGCTACCCTTTGCTGATATCTTTGCCATGCGAACTTTGGCCATGTCCCTTAGCTCGTCCACAAGATCCGTGTCATGTATCAAGATGTCTTTATTATGTTCGGCATGTCGATAAGAAGCCGTATCTTGCCGTTGGTACAAGGACTTCGCCGGAATAACAGATTCGGGCCCAAATACAAGTGAATAGGGGGTTTGACCAAGAGCATTCTTAGATGTCGTCTGTCGGGCCCATAGGACCATTGGTAACTCTTCCGCCCAACGTCCTTTCTTCCGGTTTAGTCTCTTTTTAAGTTGCCGATTATTATTTTGTTGCTAGACTCGCCTCGTCCATTGGCTTGAGGGTGAACAGCGAAGATGTCACCATCTTAACACCCCAAGATGTCAAGAAATCTTGGGTCCTCTTGCCGATGAATTGAGAGCCGTTGTCACAAATTATCTACGAAGGAATTCCGAATCGGCCGAATATGTTCCTTTTGATAAAAGATATCACTTCTTTGTCACGAACTTGCACATATGCCTCACCTCTACCCATTTAGAAAAGTAGTCCGTCATGGCCAAAAGAAATACTCGTCCCCCGGTGCTATGGGAAGTTTTCCTACTATGTCCATTCCCCAAACCATAAAAGGCCATGGTGACAGGATAGGATGTAGCAGTTCACTGGCCGGGTGCAGATGTCCCCATGTCGTTGACAGGAATCACATTTCGTTGCGTAGTCAACGGCATCTTTTCTCATTGTAGGCCAGAAATAGCCCATTCTAAGAGCTTTAGTATGTAAACTTACGCCCCCGGTATGATTTCCACAATCTCCTTCGTGCGGCTCCTTGAGAACCCGATGGGCCTCTATCTCGCCTCTAGACATCTTAAGTAGTGACCTGCGGCAGATTTTCTAAACAAGAGATTATCAATAAGTAAATATTTAGATACTCTTTACCCCGAAGGCTCTTGCATTTTTCTCCTCGACTGGGATCGTATCATCTAAGAGATATTTGATAATAGGAGCTGTCCAAGAGGTTGTCCGGAGAGGTAAGTATGTCGGCATCCGTGGCGAACATCTCAAGATGGTCAATTGCTGGGATGTCAACATGTATGATTGGGATACCGGTTTGTGAGAAGCTTTTGAAGGCCGAACCCAAGTTTGCGAGCATCCGCTGAGAATTTTCTTCCCGTGGGATTTGTTCCAAGGAAAATGTTTTGAATTTGGCCGAAATAATTTTTACAATTTCCAAATATGTTGTCATCTTAGCGTTTTTCGCGACGTAGGACCCGTTGTAACGATTAACAATTAGTAATGAATCCATGAACACCCGGATATGCTTGACATCTAGGTCTTGGGCTGCAGCTTAAACCCGCAATTAGAGCCTCATACTCGCTTCATTGTTGGTAGCCTTGAAACCGCAACCGATAGATTGTGGTATTATGTCCCCTTGTGGCGATTTTAGTACAACTCCAAGACCTGTACCTCTCATGTTGGAAGCACCGTCCGTGTAGAGAGTCCAAATTTTTAGGATGTCATCATCTTGAAGTTGCTTTGTACTTCCAATTCCACCTCTTGTTGTAGGGTTGGATCGAAATCGCCCACAAAATCGCCAGGGCTTGGGATTTTATTGCGGTTGGGCTCGTACTTGATGTCGTATGTGCTTAATTGTACAGACCATTTCGCCATTCGACCCGACATCTCTGGTTTTCTCATGACATTCTTAATAGGATAGTTAGTGCGTACAATAATAGTATGTGTTTCAAAATAGTGCCTTAACTTAAGAGAAGCATTTATCAAAGCTAAAATCAATTTTTGTAAATGAGAATACCTGGTCTCAGCATCTAAGAGTGTCTTACTTATATAGTAGATGGGTTGCCGATTACCATCTCTGCTCGTCACGAGGCTGCGCTTACAGCGCCTTCGGACACCGCTAGGTAGATGTAAAGATGTTCTTCCATCTCGAGGTTTGGCCAATAAGGAGGTGTCGACAGGTAAGTTTGAGCTCTGAAAAGCTTCTTCATGTTGTTCCTCCCATTGGAACTTCTTGTTCTTTCTTAAGATGTCGTAGAAAGGTTTGCATCGATCTGAGGATTTTGAAATGAATCTAGTGAGTGCGGCAATTTTTCCTGTCAATCTTTGGACGTCCTTGACAGATTGAGGTGATGACAGGTTGAGAATAGCGCGTGTTTGTTCTGGGGCGGCTTCAATGCCTCTTTTAGTAACCATATAACCCAGAAACTTGCCGGCCTTCATTCCGAAGTTGCATTTAGCTGGATTAAGTTTCATATTGAAACAATCCAAGATGTCAAAAGCTTGAGAGAGGTTGCTTATGTGATCCTCGGCCTTCTTGGATTTTACTACCATGTCGTCGATGTATACCTCCACTGTGTCCCCAATCTGATCCTTAAACATCTTGTTGACGAGCCTTTGATACGTTGCTGGGAATGTGTGCCCAAAATTTTGTGTTGGATTCACGCGAGTTTGAAGACATCCGAGTTATTTGAAAAACGGAGTCGCCACGCCATTTTGATTACCTCAAAACTTTGAAAAAAAGGTTTTATGGGTTCGTAGGTTAAGTTACCCCTTGGGAAGAACGTTTGGCGTTCACCCAAAGTGCCTTGCCGGAGCAAGTCTCCCAAGATTTCAATAATCGTGCTTGCTTGCGTGCTTTCTTGTGTGCATGTGTTTGAAAATAAGGAGGGAATGTCCCAAGTCGTCTTCCGGACGTACAAACCATTTGTTGGTTGTCGCTCGGGATTCCTTGGAATTTTATGTATTTGGGATTATGATCCCGTCCTCATCTTATGACTTGTGATCATCGCATTTTAACCTCGGGACCCTCGGGACTTGCGTGATCGAGAGAATGTCTCTCTTTTTGGTCAAAGATGAGGTTCTTTAGAAAAGGAAGGTCCTTAGCCCATCAATCCTACGCTTTAAGACGGTTGAGCTCGTATAGATGCTTCATACTCTTTCTTAAGCGATAATTGGAGATATAGGGTTCAAGGTTGTCCCTTTCTAAAGAAATCACGAAACCTTTAATGGAAGGAACAATGTAAAGATAAGAACTTTACACCGGTCCGTTCCTAAGGTTACAAATGGGGACATGGGGGAATGCATGATAAAAAATGATACTTTTAGTGAAAAGATGACATTTTAGAGTGTAAAGAATGTCTTTTGGTTGCAAGGGATGCCTTTTGTGCAAAGAAAAGATTTTTATGTAAAGAATGTATTTTTATGTTGGAAAATAGCATTTAATGCACAAATGATGCATGAAAATGGCAAAGAATGATTTTTTAATGCAAAGTATGCATTTTGAGTATGAAAATGAGTTTTTAAATGCAAAAGATGCATCTTTAATGTGAAAAGGGGGTTTTTGAGTGCAAAGGATGCACCATTAAAGCAAAGATGTCATTTTGGTGAAAAAGATATCCTTTTAATGCAAATGATGCTGCTCTGTATGCAAATGTTTTAGTTTAAATGCAGATTGATGCATTAGAAAAGGAAAACATCAGATTGCAGCTGAAAAGATAAGGAGTCTGCAAACTGGCTACTTATGTCGCGCGACATAGGCTGCCTATGTCGCGTGACATAACAAGCCATTTTGCTGAAGCCTAAACAACTGAGATTTGCAGAGGTAACAAGGCACCAAAATGGTCAAGTTACTTCACAAACAAATCTCAGAGAGCATGTTTATTGATAATGAACACTTCAAGAGGGTGTGGATATGAGGGATCCACACTCATCTTGAGTGTTCATGCAAAACCAAGTTAAACCGGAGCTTTTATATGAAATGCAATGAAATAAAATGTGGATCTGGGTAATATAACATAAAGTATGCAACTTTAATCAGAATACTACATTATAAATGCATTTAGCATAGAGATTTCACATTTGAATGAAAATAGAGAGTGGAAAAGGGGTAGAAACTCGTTACCCTTGAAGATCCACAACTACTATATCAAGTTAGATAGAGGAGCCTTCTAGCGTCCTCCTCCGGAGTTGGTGTCCAGCCTTGAGACCGTGAAAATTCCTTGATTCTTGATGTATATATGAAGTGTGTGTATGTGGGAAGTGTGTGTGGAATTGATTTGAGAGTATTGGGGTGATTTGGGGGGTATGTGAGGAAAGAGAAGGCTTCTGGGCGTATTCCCTATAGAGGGTGACTGAGGGGTGGAAGAGGTGTCTAAAATGAGAGGTGAAGGCCTCTATTTATAGGTCGCTGCATGGAGCTTGTTATGTCGCACGACATAAAAAGCCATAACTGCTTTCCTTCTAGAAACATGCAAGGTGGCAACCTTCTAGAACTCTCCCTGGCTGGTTATGTCGCACGACATAAGTAGCCACTTCTGGATTCTTCTAGAAACATGCAAGGTGGCAAGCTTCTAGAAGTTTTTCATGGCCTATTATGTCGCACGACATAAGAATCGATTCCCTTCTAGAAACGTGCAAGGTGGCAGAGTCTTCTAGAAGGGTTTTGGAATTAAGAAAAACGTGTTTCTTAATTACCAAGCATTCCCTTCAGCCCTTAAAAGGCTTGGAACATTTCGAAATTATTCCTGAACCGTAGGAAAGTCCGAGGAATTACCGGAAAAATTACCGGAATTGCCGGAAAATTAACCTAAGGCATGAGCCAGATTTGGGTACTTACAAGCCCCTCGGCAACGTCACTTGCAGGGCGAGTGGGGTTGTCGATAGAAAAGGATCCAATCTGGCGAATGCCGAGACGGATTGGGTGACCAAGTTGGTCGAGTGGCTGGACCTTTCATGAAAGGCTACCTACGTATCCCGGAGGAATCAAGCCAGGTCGTAGTTCAAGCTTTATTGAGTCGAAATGTTATTCCTTCATCTTGGAATAACGGAGATCGAAATAAAGCGAAAAAAGGTCGAAATGTTATTCCGTCATTCGGAAATAACGGAGATCAAAATGAAGCGAAAAAAGGTCGAAATGTTATTCCGTCATTCGGAAATAACGGAGATCGAAATAAAGCGAAAAAAGGTCGAAATGTTATTCCGTCATTCGGAAATAACGGAGATCGAAATAAAGCGAAAAAAGGTCGAAATGTTATTCCGTCATTCGGAAATAACGGAGATCGAAATAAAGCGAAAAAAGGTCGAAATGTTATTCCGTCATTCGGAAATAACGGAGATCGAAATAAAGCGAAAAAAGGTCGAAATGTTATTCCGTCATTCGGAAATAACGGAGATCGAAATAAAGCGAAAAAAGGTCGAAATGTTATTCCGTCATTCGGAAATAACGGAGATCAAAATAAAGCGAAATGTTATTGCCTTCCGGCCATAACTAAAATTTTAACAAGAAACATTATCCTATTTGGCAATAACGGGGATTTCCGGAGGAAACGTTATCCCAATTGGCGATAACGGAGAATTTCCGGAGGAAACGTTATCCCATTTGGCGATGACGGAGAATTTCTTGAGGAAACGTTATCCCATTTGGCGATAACGGAGGATTTCCCGGAGGAAACGTTATCCCATTTGGCGATAACGGAGGATTTCCCGGAGGAAACGTTATCCCATTTGGCGATAACGGAGAATTTCCCGGAGGAAACGTTATCCCATTTGGCGATAACGGAGGATTTCCCGGAGGAAACGTTATCCCATTTGACGATAACGGAGAATTTCCCGGAGGAAACGTTATCCCATTTGGCGATAACGTAGGATTTCCGGAGGAAACGTTATCCCATTTGGCGATAACGGAGAATTTCCGGAGGAATCGTTATCCCATTTGGCGATAACGGAGAATTTCCGGAGGAAACGTTATCCCATTTGGCGATAACGTAGGATTTCCGGAGGAAACGTTATCCCATTTGGCGATAACGTAGGATTTCCGGAGGAAACGTTATCCCATTTAGCGATAACGGAGGATTTCCCGGAGGAAACGTTATCCCATTTGGCGATAACGGAGGATTTCCCGGAGGAAACGTTATCCCATTTGGCGATAACGGAGAATTTCCCGGAGGAAACGTTATCCCATTTGGCGATAACGTAGGATTTCCCGGAGGAAACGTTATCCCATTTGGCGATAACGGAGGATTTCCCGGAGGAAACGTTATCCCATTTGGCGATAACGTAGGATTTCCCGGAGGAAACGTTATCCCATTTGGCGATAACGGAGGATTTCCCGGAGGAAACGTTATCCCATTTAGCGATAACGGAGGATTGCGAAAAAGGTTGGATTTTGCAGAGAAGTAGGAAGGAATCAAAAGTTTTTTGTAAAGAAAAGTGGGACGTATCCGGATAATTTTTGTAAAGAAAACTGGGATGTACCCTGATTATTTGAAAAATAAAATTGAAAATGCCAAGGGCAAATAAACTGAGTCACAGAGGTAAATTTGTAAAATAGGCCACGGGGGCACTGGAGGAAAAACTGAATTGAAAGTAATTAGAAATGCCAGGGGCATAAAGGGTAAAAGAGGCCTACGGGGGACAAAATTGTAAAATGGAGCCTTCAGGGGCAAAATTGTAAAAATCAGCCACGGGGGCTTAGTATGTCGCACGACATAACAGGCCACAATGGGACCAGATTTATTAAAAATCGCACGATCGCCATTTTGAAATTAAATTAGACTTGAAATTGAGAGGGAGGCGACGGCGGAAGAGAGAGAGCAACCTCGAGAGGGCGATTTGAGAGGGATCTAGAGAAATCAAACAAATCTTTAGTTCGATTCAACTTGGAAAATGCCTCCTAGGCTCTATCCGACCAAAAGGGCTCCTCAACACGCCGAATTAGCTACTCGAAGGAAGGGGGTGCAAAGGAATCAAAGGCCATTTCTTCCGTAAGCACCAAGAGGAGATTTCTACCCACAGCTCGATGAGCATACTTCGGATATCAGGAAGAAGGATGTGGTAAGTAACCTAGGTTTTTTTTTTTTTTTGAAAATTTTTGATTTGGGTGAAATCAATTTGAACTGATTTTTTTTAGACTGTGCTATTGACATGAACTGGCATGTGAACATAGATTGACCTAGGAAATGTGATACTAGAATGCATGCTCTTAGATGATAGGTTTTGACCTATTTTTCATTTGAGACGATTTCAAGAAATAGCACGAAATATTAATATTTTTGCCATGTTTTCTTGCAGGGATTGCGCACCCGTGGCTCCCTGAGGTGATTGGCGAGGCTATGGGATAGTTTCTTAGGGTAGCCGGGAAGCGAGATGGACTCGCCTAAGGGCACGATTTACTGCTGGGCTAGGGCAATTCTTTGAGATGGCGAAGGCCATCTGGAGGCACTCGAGAGGAGTGTGGATGCGAGTGAGGGCATTCAGAGAGTTTTGGTGGGGATACCACTCACTCGTTTCACTTCTCTTGGGGTGAGGCAGACGGAGTCACTCTCCACATGGACTTTGCGGTCATCACGGGGCTTGCCCTTTACGGATGAGCCGCTCTACATAGAGGAGCTGCACGGAGAGTCGAGCCCCGGCCTATTGCGATGATGATTTTATGGGCTTACTTGGTTTCGTTCCCCGGATCAAGAAGGGGAATGGATATGAGTTGGGGGTGCTATATGGCACGATTGAGGGGCGGGCGGGGACTACTGGCTGTGGTAGATGATCCCGTTGAGAGCGGCTAAGAGCCGAGAGATTGGCTAGAGCTTTTGTATGGGTGGGATTTTCCGACATCTTGTTCATTAGCAGCGCATCTACTTGCCTTGGTTTCACTATTGGAGCTTTTGAGAGCACAGGATCATCGGGAATGCACGTCTGAGGGGGAGCGAGGCTTAGGCGAGATGTATTTGGCCCTAGATGACGTCGGCGAGGGAAGGCGAAGTACTTCACCTGCTTTCATCGGCTTTCGAGGTATTCTCTCACCTTGATCTCTTTTCTTTTGCGCATTTCATTATATCCCTTGTTTTCCCTGTTTTGACTTCTTCTTCTCCTTTTCGTGCTTGGGCCTTCGAGTACTTTAGGTGTTATGAGTGGCGGAATACAGGATGAGTTTCACTGCCACCACTTTTCTGCTCTTCGTCGGTGGACAAAGAATGCCGGGAAAGCAGACCGGACAGGAGGGTTCGAGGTGCGGGATCACGGCCTCGTACCATGATACGCTGACATGCACGAGAGGGATTCCACGGAGGCCGAGCTTGTTCCCCTGGGTGGCCGTTACGATGACCTGGATTTGGATCATCTTGCCGCGCACTTGACAGAGTGTTGCAAGGCCGCTAGTGGGCTTGTCCGGAGACGCCTTGTATCTAGGAGAGAGTGTATAGACGGCATGGGCCGAATAGGCATGCTCGGATCCCCGATGATCCACCGGCTAGGATGTGGCTGCCTCGCGCCGAGTTGGCGAATGTAGATGCTCGATTGTAGGCATGGCGGCACATCTCTACACACGGGAGGGGACTATACTTTGTACGTGGCTGAGACATCTTCGATCCCCGCGAGACCCGGGGTTGGTTATGGCGCTCATAGCGCGGGGCCTTCGACTGGCTACGTGGCTAGACCTCCTTTGCCCCCGACTTTCATTGATTATCAGGGTGGCGGTCGCATGAGGCGAGCTCACATTGATATGTCACAGACTCATCCTCATCTGGTGCTCCCGCGAGGTTCTAGATCTGTAAGTACTGTTTCTTACGTCTTTTGGATTGATTGCATCTCTTTCTGTTATCAAGAACTGTATTCTGACACTTATTATGTCTTGCTTGTAACAGGTGTCAGCTCAGGCTTACAGGCACTTGACCAGGGCATATACCGGCGCTGTGGGCATGATTGGCAAGCTCCAGAAAGGCATGAGTTTCTGGAAGAATCAGTGCCGGTCACAGGGTTCGATTGATATCTCTCCACCTGGCCAACCGAGAAGGAAGAAGAGCCGCTCTGATGACGCGGGCACCAGCGGAGGCATTAGCGGGGGTATTAGTGGACCGAGGCCTCTGACAAAGAGGCCAAATGTGCCTCTTCACAGACCTATTGAGATTGATGATGATGATGAGGATGAGGATGAGGATGGTGGAGCTGAGACGGCTACAGACTACGAGCTTGACTCTACTGTTATCACCGAGCTCGACGACTATTATCGCACGGGGACCATAGCTTACGAGGCACCTTCGGACGATCCTGACGATGAGCCGGAAGGAGGCGAGGATGACGACGAGGATGGAGATGAGGGAGAGGATGATGAAGAGGGTGATGGAGAGGATTCAGAGTAGCCCCCTTTCCCCTTAGACATTTATGACTTTTTGGCTATTGTACCCTTTTAGGGAAAACATGTCATTTATTTTTGCTATGCACATCTTTTGGACTTGGCCTATTTCATTTTGTACGTACATTGTTAGCCTTTTGTTGCACGCACTTATGAAATGACAATGGTATGGTATTTGGCTTGAATATGAATGCAATGGGTGTACATGGGGTAAATGAACCATTCCCTATGCATTTGAGAAGTGTATGAATGGTATTTGCAGCTTTTGACATGTCGGGGATTGCCCTGGGGAGAACAGGAAGTTGCTGATGTCTGCTGTCTGATGTGGCTTGTTATGTCGCACGACATGGCTTGTTATGTCGCGCGACTTAATAAGCCTGAACTGTGCTTTTCATTGCCTTTGGAACTGGAATGGAAGCTGCGATCCACGAGGTTGGAATTGGGGGATCAAAGAGATCACCTACCTGACCTCCTTGGGACAATGGCAAAGAGATATTTGGTCCCTTCCTATAAGGATGGAAACGGGGTGACCTAGGAGGTCAAACAACCAATCCTTCATAGGAATGTTCCAAATCAAAAGGGGTGACCCATATGGTCATAAAATTGGACATTTATGAAAAGCTTACGCACCATTGAGGAATGGAGAAGGGAAAAGGTGACCAATGTGGTCGGATGGCTGAACCTTTATGAAAGGCTACCTACGTATCCCGGAGGAATCAAGCCTTGATCGTAGTTCAAGCTTTACCTAGACAGTTAGGAACGATGTCTAGGATTTTCGGCGTTTTGACAATTAGGAAGCTGTCGCTGGCGTTATCTTGTTATAACGGAAGTAACGAAGGCGCTTTTGGGAGAAAACGTTATCATTAGCAATTGGCACGTTACTTGAGCCTAGGGATGATTTTTCTCTTGGAAACATGGTAGGGGCTAGTGCGGATGTACATATGGAATGTATTTTGGAATTGTTTAAGACGGGTTTCAAACAAGTGGGGTTGTATCCCTTGGGCGCGGACTGAACTGTTGTTGTTGCTGAGATGTTGTCAACGTGGACTGGAATTCCCTCTTGGGCTGAGACTGGATTTAAACCTCGGGTCTCGGTGAATGTTCCTCACACTCTAGCATTTGAAGTCGATGCCGAGGCTTTTACAACCAAAGACTAACGCAGATGTCGAAGCGACCAAACCTCTCTTCTAGGGATGGATGCGACTTATCGAAGCCCCGGTTGGATGATCTGAGTAGGCAAAGTTTTAGGTTACGAACAAGTGACTTGGTAAAGCCCCAATCTGATGACCTAATAGAAATCCCAATATGATTGGTACTGCGGAAGTGATCCTGAGGATGATCTGAACAAAACTGAATCCATCTAGGGACCTAGTGAGGAACCCAATGCGAACCCAAAAATGGCTAAAGAAGCCCCAGTTTAAAGAAATGGCTTGACAAAGTCCCAACCTTGAGGAATTTCGAGGCAGCCCTAATGCGAATTGTAGCAGAAGAGGGAAAACCTATCCTTTTTTTTTTTTTTTTTTTTTTTTTTTAGTCAATCAGTCAACCTTAAGAAGATGTGAAAGAAAAGATTCTTAGAAATTTATACATGCAGGGGCATATTTTTCGAAAGGTGGGAATAGATCCCGATCTTGTATTATTCCGATGGCCTTATTCGATGTAGGCACAAAACTCGCTTTGGGTTTGACTCTTTTGGGAGAGTATAAGCGTAGAAGGGTTTGTAAAAGTGTATGGAAGCTCCTGCTGACAGAAAATCAGTGTTTAGCACTATTTTTCCTAAGATGTAGAAAGAGAAGACTTGTCAAGACATCTGAAAACTTGTTTTATTTACAATGATCACAAGATTGCTTAAAACCCTTTATTGATGTTCGGGTTATTCAACCACTAATCTCGATATGGAGAAGAACATTCATTTTAATCATGAGGAGAAAGTCAACCAATGTCGCGGATCAAGATTGGCTGGTGTGAAAGAAAGGTTTGTGTATAGGGAGGTCATTGATGAGACCGGGTTTTCTGGGATTTGACTGTGTTTATGGGAGAGGTCATTTGATGAGACCGGGTTTTCGGAAATTTGGATATGTTTATGATCGGACCATTGCTGGTTGCCTACGTTCCCCTCATTGTGAGGAGCTCAGGTCGCCGTAGTTCGGCCTTGGCCGGACTGTTTTGGGAAATGGGATTTGTGGTTCCTTTAGTGAAAAGGCTAGGATGAGATGATGAGGCGTGGGCCTCGGGATGATTCTTTGACCAAGTCATTCTTGGACGGCTGCTTCTGATTGCTTCCTCTTTCATTGGGGGAGAAAGGATCTACAGGCTTATGAAATGCTTCTGACTTTGCTTCGACCGCCCGATCGACAACTTTCATTCTCTAAGCTTTGATCTTGCCTTTCCGTCAAGCTTTTTTAATGGGCGGTGCTGGGTCCTTGGCCTCATTTTTATGTGCAACCCTGTTTTTTGCCTAGACTGCCTTTTGGGATTTTCAGTCTAGCTGGGTATTACTCTTTTGCACTAAGATTTTTCCAATTCTTTTTTTTTTATATATATGCAACCCTGTTTTTTGCCTAGACTGCCCCTTTTTTTTTGGGATATTCAGCCTAGCTGGGTATTACTCTTTTTGTACTACATTTTTTTTTATTTTCTGAAGCACATGAGGACCAAGGCGAGCCCCTGCTTGAACATTCTTGATACCCTTGAGGTCTAAGCCAAGCTCCTAGGTTGTTGCCGACACGGGGTCAATCTTTTGAAGCTGAGTGGCCTTTTGCTGTCCCTTGATGATGCCGCCGTCGTTGACTTGGTCAAGGTGATGGGGAGGACATGGTTTGGGAAAGTGTATGGCTTTGATGAAGGCCTTTTGCGGGGTGAGGAAAGTGTATGGCTTGATGGCATTAGTTGACTTTCTCACACCGATTAATCAGAATGTTAATTATTTCAAGGGATTATTTGTTGAGCAATGCAAGTGATCATATAAAATAAAACCATTTCATTAAATGTAATGTAGGTATGCAAATAATGTCTTAAGTCTAGCAAGAAAAGAAGAAGACTCTTTTATAGAAAATTGAAGATTAATTACAATGTCCGTGGAGGACTTGATTTGAAAGAGAAAAGTACTAGAACCTACGAAGGTTGACTAAGAGACTATTTTTCTTTTGCTCTTTTTTTTTTTTTTAATCTTGCTTAAGGATAAGTAGACCCTAGTCTAGCTACTCTTCGCGGGTTGGGCTTTGCCCGGGTAACTTGAGCTTTCCTTCGTAGATCGGCCCACCGAATTTCTTTCTTCAGATCCAAACACTTGTCCGTCATGTGACCATAATGCTTGTGGTATCCGCAGAACTTGGCCTTGTCAACTCTACTTGGGTTTATTGGCTTATAATTCTCGAGAGGTGTGAGAAGGCCTCGTTTCATCAAATCATCGAAAACTTTGCTCATGGGCATCCCAAAATTATCAGGCTGACGTTTCTGACCTTGTACATCCTGAATCGACCTCTTACCATAGCTTTCTGTTTTTGGCCCATGGAGGTTCTCGAGCTTCCCATTTTCTATCAATTTCTGGATCTCATGCCTCAAATAGGTACAATCATCAGTGTCGTGCCCAGGGTATTGATGGAAAAGACAATGCTTAGATTCGTCCAACCGAACATGGGGATTCCTGGGTTTCCAATTCTCCAGTGGCTTTATCAGCTTTTCTTTCATCAGCTTTTCTAGCATCTTGCTTAAAGACATCTCCATGTTGTCAAAATGAAGGGAGCGGGGTTTTCGGGAGACATTGTTGTTCTCAAAACTCAGATTCCCATTGTCCAATTGGTTCCATTGTTGGATTTGGCTGAAGGAAGCTACGACACTCTTTCTGCGAGCCAGTACGGTTCTTTGCTTGGTATTGGATTATGCTCGGTGGAGTCATTTCCTTGCCTGGTTCGACATCTTGGGTCAAGGGAGTATTGATACTCATCATGAGGTCAAGCTTCTCTTGCATCTGTTTCACTTGCTCCATTAATATTGCCACATGGGGGTCAACGGGGACTCTTGCAACAGGACTTTTATTAGCAGATGGAACCACAAAGAACAGATGAGTGACACCGACGGGTGAATTCGCTAAATCCGGTAGGTGACAGTGAGAACTTGAATCATCCAGATCCTCTTTTGGCAACTCATGATTGCGTTCAGGTGGGTGTAGGGGCTTCAGAACATAGCCACATAACTCAAATTGATTATGCGAAGCCGGAGCGTAAACTGGCAGGTATTGCTGAAATTGAGGAACAGGTGAGGTGAAGCCCAATCCGTTCTGAGGAGCTGAGGGCGATGGAGCCCGAATGAGCTGGGATGTTGGAAAGGACTGAGGAGGAGTGGTCCTTGGCAAGGGATCGTATGTGGATGGAGGAAGGTATTGGTTATAGGCAGGGGGTCTTGGTCATAGGATGAAGGGACTGAAATCAGTGTTTCCAAAGTCTCATCTTCGACTACCACCGAGAGAACCGTTCGACTCAAGCGTGACACGAACTCCATGACGACGGAGCCCAGTGCGTCAATAAGCATGGCTTGCTTTGTTCTTGATGAACCTTATGGGCATTTTCCAAAGCCAGGACTAACTCTTCCTTCCTAACCATCGATTCCCTGCACCCTCATTTGTTTTGTCAAATCTGCCATTCGACTCTACGGCCGATGAACCTGTCTGAACCTAAGGTTTTACGAAAAGCCGAACCCGGTGTTCTCACCCACTTCTTTCTCGCTGCGGGAAAGGGACAGGCAAGGTTTAGGCTCGGGGATAGGTAAGGTAGGTAAGATTTAGACTTGGAGGTAAGTGTTTAGGCTAAAGGCTCAAGTAACATGCACTTATCGCTTAAGTTTTTTTACTCAAAACACATTTTCTCCTAATCCTAATTGATCGGAAAAGATGAGACCTTGAAAGGTCAAGATTGAAATTCGGAGATCGGACCGAAAAGGTCTTGATTAAGGATTTGACCATGAAAGGTCGAGATGGGAAATCGGAAATCGGACCGAGGTGGTCTCGATTAGGATTTGACCATGAAAGGTCTAGATAGGAAAATCGGAAATCGGACCGAGGAGGTCTCGATTAGGATTTGACCATGAAAGGCCGGAATAGAAAATCGGAAACCGGACCGAGGAGGTCTCGATTAGGGATATCAGAGATAGGAAAATGCAATTATGATTACATTAATTGTTCAAATTTACTTAAAACAATGTCTTTTATTTATTTCTATTTGGTTGGAAAAGGGGGTTTGCCCTTCTTTTTCGCAACTACTCTAGATCCTGGATCAGTGGGTTCCGTCACTACGTCTATAAGCCCCTCGTATTCCACCTGTATTTCGACCTCCCAGGGTGGACAGCCCCGGGCGAGGGTCCTATAGGGCACGCGGATCCCACCGACCGAGAGTAAAGAACGCTCCTATCGGGTCTAGCGGGTCATAGGACCTTTCAACGCACGAGCGATGCGGGTTATAGTCAAGGCAATACCGGGAAAGTCTCGTCTCTCTGCCTTGACGGATCTTTGGCAGAGTTTCGCTTGAGCGAATGACGTTTTGACTTTCGGTAATGTCCGAGAATATAATAGGCATAGGTCGGGCGGCAAAAGCCGGATGACACAGTGTCACATTGAACTTCGTTGCATACGCCGGGCGTGAGTTAGAATCAAAGTCAATGCCGGGTCAAGATCTTGCCAATTTTTCCTTGTCGGAATTTTAGCAGAGCTTCGCTTGAGCGAAAGATCTTTTGATTTGTTGGCAAAGACTCGGTCTTGACTCTTACGCATTCCGTGCAGGTCAAGGTCAATAGTCAATGTCGGAGTCGAGATCTCGCCAATTTTTCCTTGTCGGAATTTTGGCAGAGTTCTTCTTCCATTATGAACTAAGGTTTGACCTTTACGAGGGTATGCAACTGGGCTATATGACACGGACTAGACCAAAAACCAACCAAAAGTCACGATTTTTTGAAACGTGTGACACGGGTGTGCATTGGTCGACCTTTGCTGCCATGGGAGGTTGGGATGATTCCGTGCGCGCCGGGAGCATCGTAAGGCTGTCCGTGGCTGCACTTGGAACCACCCTCGGGTTTGAAGGACGTGTGTGCAAAGTGTACGGGATATATCGGAGTGCGCGTAGTGTGCGGTCTCCTAAAAATGTTCCTTTTTGAGTTAAAACGAGAGATTTTCATAAATGTGTTTTAAAGGAATGATTTTCGGGACGGGGAAAAATGCAACACATCAGCACGTAAATTTTCTCTGGGAGCCCCGGTCGGCCATGGAGCTGAATAGCCCCAAGCTGCTAGGGCTGCCAGATTAACCATGATTTTTCCTGGTGGAATTGCCACTGAGGTCGCCCGGTCAGAATCCAATGAGGATTGAGCCGTACGACTGCATGGATCAATTTTCCAGGTTCCACTCCTTTTGCTATTTTTTCGGGTTATTTCCCGTTTCAAAGTATGCACAGATTCTAAGATGCAAATGATGCAATGCATGGTAAAGAAAGCAAGCACGATTAATGAAATCGGCGATGGGAGTCTAACCCGCTCAAAGGGAAAAGCTTTCTTTTATTTTTTTTCAAAATTGTCTTTCGAAAAGGGATACTGGTACGTGGATTGTTAAACCACCGGTTATCCCAACTCCCACGTCAGGGAGTGTACAGGAAGGGTAAGTGGTTTCCACCTATATACCGAGTATCGATTTTTTTGTTTTGAAAATAAAAGCTTTTCTCCTTTGGGTTTTCCCCAGCGGAGTCGCCAAACTGTGAATGTGTGCCCAAAATTTTGTGTTGGATTCACGCGAGTTTGAAGACATCCGAGTTATTTGAAAAACGGAGTCGCCACGCCATTTTGATTACCTCAAAACTTTGAAAAAAAGGTTTTATGGGTTCGGAGGTTAAGTTACCACTTGGGAAGAACGTTTGGCGTTCACCCAAAGTGCCTTGCCGGAGCAAGTCTCCCAAGATTTCAATAATCGTGCTTGCTTGCGTGCTTTCTTGTGTGCATGTGTTTGAAAATAAGGAGGGAATGTCCCAAGTCGTCTTCCGGACGTACAAACCATTTGTTGGTTGTCGCTCGGGATTCCTTGGAATTTTATGTATTTGGGATTATGATCCCGTCCTCATCTTATGACTTGTGATCATCGCATTTTAACCTCGGGACCCTCGGGACTTGCGTGATCGAGAGAATGTCTCTCTTTTTGGTCAAAGATGAGGTTCTTTAGAAAAGGAAGGTCCTTAGCCCATCAATCCTACGCTTTAAGACGGTTGAGCTCGTATAGATGCTTCATACTCTTTCTTAAGCGATAATTGGAGATATAGGGTTCAAGGTTGTCCCTTTCTAAAGAAATCACGAAACCTTTAATGGAAGGAACAATGTAAAGATAAGAACTTTACACCGGTCCGTTCCTAAGGTTACAAATGGGGACATGGGGGAATGCATGATAAAAAAATGATACTTTTAGTGAAAAGATGACATTTTAGAGTGTAAAGAATGTCTTTTGGTTGCAAGGGATGCCTTTTGTGCAAAGAAAAGATTTTTATGTAAAGAATGTATTTTTATGCTGGAAAATAGCATTTAATGCACAAATGATGCATGAAAATGGCAAAGAATGATTTTTTAATGCAAAGTATGCATTTTGAGTATGAAAATGAGTTTTTAAATGCAAAAGATGCATCTTTAATGTGAAAAGGGGGTTTTTGAGTGCAAAGGATGCACCATTAAAGCAAAGATGTCATTTTGGTGAAAAAGATATCCTTTTAATGCAAATGATGCTTTGCTGTATGCAAATGTTTTAGTTTAAATGCAGATTGATGCATTAGAAAAGGAAAACATCGGTGCGAGTGAAAAAGATAAGGAGTTCGCAAACGGCTACTTATGTCGCGCGACATGTTTGCCTATGTCGCGTGACATAACAAGCCATTTTGCCGAAGCCTAAACAACCGAGATTTGCAGAGGTAACAAGGCACCAAAATGGTCAAGTTACTTCACAAACAAATCTCGAGAGCATGTTTATTGATAATGAACACTTCAAGAGGGTGTGGATATGAGGGATCCACACTCATCTTGAGTGTTCATGCAAAACCAAGTTAAACCGGAGCTTTTATATGAAATGCAATGAAATAAAATGTGGATCAGGTAATATAACATAAAGTATGCAACTTTAATCAGAATACTACATTATAAATGCATTTAGCATAGAGATTTCACATTTGAATGAAAATAGAGAGTGGAAAAGGGGTAGAAACTCGTTACCCTTGAAGATCCACAACTACTATATCAAGTTAGATAGAGGAGCCTTCTAGCGTCCTCCTCCGGAGTTGGTGTCCAGCCTTGAGACCGTGAAAATTCCTTGATTCTTGATGTATATATGAAGTGTGTGTGTGTGGGAAGTGTGTGTGGAATTGATTTGAGAGGATTGGGGTGATTTGGGGGGTATGTGAGGAAAGAGAAGGCTTCTGGGCGTATTCCCTATAGAGGGTGACTGAGGGGTGGAAGAGGTGTCTAAAATGAGAGGTGAAGGCCTCTATTTATAGGCTGCCTGCATGGGCTTGTTATGTCGCACGACATAACAAGCCATAACTGCTTTCCTTCTAGAAACATGCAAGGTGGCAACCTTCTAGAACTCTCCCTGGCTGGTTATGTCGCACGACATAAGTAGCCACTTCTGGATTCTTCTAGAAACATGCAAGGTGGCAAGCTTCTAGAAGGGTTTTGGAATTAAGAAAAACGTGTTTCTTAATTACCAAGCATTCCCTCCAGCCCTTAAAAGGCTTGGAACATTTCTGAAATTATTCCGGAACTGTAGGAAAGTCCGAGGAATTACCGGAAAAATTACCGGAATTGCCGGGAAAATTAACCGGAAGGCATGAGCCAGATTTGGGTACTTACAGTTGCACCTGCATTTTTTAGTCCAAAAGGCATGGCAATATAACAATAAATACATGTGGGGGTTATGAAGGCAGTGTCCTCTTGGTCAGATGGTTCCATCTGAATTTGTTGAAATCCTGAGGACGCGTCCATGAAAGTGAGGAGTTCGTGACCTGAGGTGGCATCAACTAATGAATCTATGTGCGGCAAAGGGAAAGGATCTTTTGGGCAGGCTTTATTTAAGTCGGTGAAGTCGACGCAAACTCGTCATTTCCCGTTTCTCTTCTCTACCACAACCACATTCGCCAACCATCTTGGATAATCGACCTCCCGTATCATGTTGGCTTTGAGTAAGCGCTCTACCTCCTCCTTGATGATCTGATTTCTGGTTTCTGCAAACTTTCTACGTTTCTGGTGCACTGGTTTAAAGCTAGGATCTACGTTAAGTTTGTGAGTGATGACATCTTTGCTAATGTGTCATGTCATCATGTTTCCAAGCGAAACTCTTTATTACGCTTCTTAATAGGTTCACAAGCTTCTCTTCTATATCTGACGGGATGTCGGTGCCAATAAGTACTTTGATGTCCTGGGTTGGAAGGATCTAACAATACTTCTTTCACATCATCCTCCCTAGCTTCCAGTGACTTCACGTACTTTCCTCGGTAATTGCTATGCTTGTTTTGGAGATGTAGACGCCTTCATTGGAAGTTTTGTAACATTCCTTGGCCACCGTTGATCATCAGAAATCTTAGCAACACCCCAAGGTGTTGGAAACTTCACACACCGATGGTAAGTGAAGGGTACGGCCTTCATTCCGTGAATCCACGGTCTTCCAAGAATGACATTGTAAGATGTTGCGCAATCAATTACGCAGAACCGTTCCATGGTGTTGAGGCCCTTTGAGTATATTGGAAGCTTTATCTCCCCACCGTTTCTTTGACTTCACCACTGAAGCCTACCAGCACCGAAGACTTTTTGACAATCTCCGATTCTGGATGTTCATTTCCTTAAGGGTACCCAACATAATAAGATTGACGGAGCCGCCCCATCTACCGTAATACGTCGTATTGTACAGGTTGGCGATCTCGCAAGGAAATAACCAGACCGTCATGATGGGGTTCCGGCAAGTTATCACGATCACTTTCATCAAAGGTAATTGGATCCGGCAAGGTGTCGACATCCCTGGGCCGTCTCTCGGCTTTTCCTCTTTTGACTCCTTAGCGTGTCGTTTTGCGGCGAGAATAGGACGTTCCACATATTTCGAGCCTCCACCGATGAAGTTGATCACCTTTGTTGATGCCGGGGAGAAAACCGGCCTTTCGGCTTCATGAGGAGCTTCGCATTTTCAGCCTTCTTCTTTACGGATCCCAACAACTCCTTAAGATGTCCTTTCGAGAGCAAGTAACCGATCTCCTTTCTTAACACGATGCGGTCTTCGTAACGTGTCCAAAGTCTTCATGGTAAGCGCACCATTTTGATTTGTCACGCCATCCTGTGGTTTTGTCCGTTTTCTTTGGCCATCGGCTTTGTCTCCTAGGTTGCCCATTGCACAGAGTACACTGAAATGTCAACGGAAAAACAATAATCGTAAATATTAGGCACATTATCACTATCTTCATCCTCACCGTCTACCGAATTAATTTTGCTAGTGTCAATTGTCGGATAAGGATTGGGACGGTTGTTCTGCGATGGGACGATTCGGTCTTTCCGTCGGGATGGTCATATGTCGACATCTTGGATGACGACTTCGATCTTCGCAGCTCATCTTCCTCCGGCCTTATGAACCTTAATGCCCTGCTCCCCGACTTCTTCTAGCCGCTTACAAGGAGTCATTACCAAATCTTGATAATACCGTGAATCTTTCTTCAACCCCATTTTGAATGCTTCGTGGTGTCGACATGTCAAGATTGGGAATTTCTAACACCTCCTTATTGAACCGATGGACATAATCCTTCGTAGTCTCATTAGGCCTGGGTCACATTGTAGAGATCACTTGTCAACTTTTCAAATTGTCGATCGCATGAGAATTGGTTATAGAACATGTTAATGAGTCGGGCGTATGAACCAATTGAACCTAGGGGTTGCCTAATCGGCCATTTGAGAGCTGGTCCGCACAAGGTGGATCCAAATCCCTGCATAAGCAGCCTCCCAGTATTGAAGCGGGATATGGATTATGTCCATCTTTTCTTGATAGTGTGCAACATGCTCCTCTGGGTCCGTGGTGTCGTCGTACAACTTCATAGATGGTACGCCAAAACGCTTCGGGATGTTGACATTTGCAATTGCGACAAACCGGGATTGATTGTAACAGCTTTGGTTCACTGGTTGAATTGGAGGAGTTACACACTGCACGTTCATTATCGGCTCTACGAGATCCTGCATCTGTTTAGCTAGTGGGTTTCCTGCAAAAGGGTCACCATAGGAATACGATTGAAATTATTATTATTGAAAAGATTATTTAGCAAACCGTAATCGTCCGTAGTAGTCGTGACGTAGTGTTGTCTATAAATGGAATGAATGGGGTGAATCCCGCGGAAGATGGCGTCAATGGGGTGTCCCCGGGCAAAGATGTCGACATCATTAAAGATGTCACGGAGGAGGATGCCCCATTGGAATGAATTCATTCTAAATGTAGATCCTCCGGTGTTGTCAAAGTTGAGAATCCTTGCACGCAGCGGTGATATATTCTCAAGCCGAGATGCGATGAGCTGTTGGTCTTTCTGCATCTTAATCATGGAGTTGGTCAACACCTTCGAATTGTTATCTTGCTGGTCCAACCTTTGATTCAACCTGGTCAAGATACTCCGGATGTCAGCATCTGCATTGGAAGACGTTGCCCCTTGTGGAGTCTTCATAGGTTGAGTTGGGCGAGACCCGTTCTGAGGAGGTGGTGGTAACAAGCTGGTTCTACCTCCTGATGTGGGAACAACGGCGGGACCTTTGCCGGCGGTGGACACATTGGGGGGTGCAGACATAGTGAATTTGATTAGGAAATGTTTCAAATAACCGATAAACCACGAGGCCCCTCGGTGGGCGCCAAATTGTTTTGGTAGAAAAAACAATAAAGTAGAATCTTAACTAGGTTTAGTGTGTGGATTGAATAATAAGGAGGGAACTGTGGAATTCGATTATATGGAACAAAAGAATGAAAAAGAGATAATGACACAACGATTTGTTAACGAGGAAAACCTTGGAGGTGATAACCTCTTTGGAAAAAACCCCGGGAGTTAGGTCTCCAACCTTAAAGGTTTCACTATAATGATCACAAATACAACTTTGGAAGATAATGGAGAGGATTACAAGAGCTTTTTGTGTAGAGTGTGTGCGTATGAGCATGAGTGTGTTTTTCCGTCTCCATTTCCCCTTAAATACAAGTAGATATGAAAGAGTCAATATGGTTCCTATAATCTCGGCATTTTGGTTTATCACTTCAACCTCCGTGAGACCAAGTCACCCTAGCCGTTTGAAGGTCTGTTGAACGTGCTTGGAGATTGTTCCGCATTCCTCTCTTAATTACTGAAAAATAAGAATAAGAATATTAGGAAATATTGAACAAGTAAATATTAAAACAATACTTACAGTGTAATGACATCTCGATATGCAGGATCAATTGAAGATGTCGCCATGTTGAAAAATGCCCACAACACCTCCCTATACACCTAACCCCAAACACTATTTGAGCTCTTGTCTCCTTTATTTATGGTGTGTAGGGTCCTAGGCTTTGAACCTTCCCCCTCTGAGCTATATGCCTTTTATTCTAACCAAATAACCAACGGCCATCTCGGCCTGAAAACCAAGAATAACTCTGCCCGCACCTTTTCTGCCCCTACAAATAAATTCGATCAAATGAATCAGAAGAATATTCTGGTCATTGAGAGTAGATTTGGGTGGAATTTTTCAAGGTCTGAGGGTGTCGTTCTAGTTTAGGTTTCTGCCAGTTCATACCCCAACCCGTTCGAATCTGAGGCCCTTCAAGTTGTAATTGGTATCCATCTGGCCCAGTTCGTGACCGAGAAGGTGCAGCCAGTATTTGACGTGGGAGTGATCATAAATAGCGAGCTCTTGTTGATGTTTTCGGGGGGTGGCACCTCAAAGAGAGGGTAGCTACTATGCCCCCAGGGTAGCTATTGAGCCCCATCTTCATGATCCCGATTGGAGGGTTCATGAATTTTTTGATATTGAGTCCAACTGCAAGACGTGCATGATGGGCACGATCTGCGAGCCTCCAACTTGGATCGGTCTTTATTTCTGTCTTTGATTTGAACTATTTTCCTTATGCTTTTTTATTTTCTTTGAACTGTGATCTAACCAGTTGCTTTCTTTTCTTGGACACAGATCCAGCCATGGCCCTCAAGCTAAACCCAATCAAATCAAGGCGTCCAAGGTGCGCCAAGTGGCTCACGAGGAAAAGGCTAGACAAGAGGCCTTGAATAAAGTTCCTGCTGCTGGTGTCTCACTGCCCATAGTAGATAGGAATTCTGGCGCTCTACTAGCTGGTGCCCGAGGAGTTCCTGCGGCCAAGGATCTGCCTCCCAGAGGGAAGCTACTGCAGTCTAGCTGTGCCTCCAGTCCTTGCCCTGATCGTAGTACCTCATCTACCCATTCTGACCGGTCAAGGAAGAGGGCTAACACCAAGACTGAAGGTGCGGGCAAGGAGAAGCAACCAAGGGTCCATCGACCTGATGTGGTTCCTTCCCTAACTTCTAACTCCCCAGCCAGAGGGGCTACTATCTGCGCCAATTCTTATCCTCTCCTGCCCGCAGGCACACGTGAGACTGCCTGGGGCCTAAAGAATAAGATCAAGGAGGTGCCTCCGGTTAAGGGGGTGGACCTGTATACCCGCGGAGGGTTCCAATCAATAGTAGGGCTTGGTCTTCTGAACATGCTCTACGCCCCTGACTTTTATAAGAATGTTGGGGCCAAGCTGAACTCCTCTGACCTAGCTAGCGATATTGGCTTAATGGCTACTAAGGTAAACTCTTACTCTCTTTTCTACTTATGTACTTTTCTTTTTTTATGACTACTTGATCGTTGATTGAGACTCTTTCTTATTTGTAGATGGCCGATAAGGCTATGAGGCTTACGGAGATTTCTGATAAGTACTCCAGGATCTTTTCGATCAGTCCAAGATTTTGGCGGAAAAGTCAAAGGCTTTGGGGAAAGCTGAGGAGAGCAATAAGGCTTTGGCGGAGTCTCTGGCCCAGAAGGAGGCTGACCTAAAGCATTTCTGTGGCCAGCTTGATGCGGCTAATAATTCCTTGGAGAAGGCCAAAGGAACGCAGGATGAGCTCTGCGGGCTATTTTGGACAAGAAGGTGGCGGAGTACGCGGACAAGTTGGAGGCTTCTAAGAAATAGGTCCTTGCCTTGGAGGCTCAAGTTGACAAAATTTCTGAAGAGTTGCTTCCTTTGAGGCTGTTCCAGCTGGAGAGAGATGCCCAACTTGCCGCTGCCCGCAAGGAAGGTGCTGAGGAGTTTAAAAACTCCCCAGAGTATAAGGACGAACTCTCGCGTAATCCTCCGTTCTCAAGATGAGGCTGCTAGCAAGACGCAGCTAAGGAACTTTGCTGCCACGGGCAAGTTCTCTGTGGAACAGTTGGCCATAATTAGCTCTTTGATTGCCACAGATGTAGAATGTCTGCCTGGGCATGCATTGGTCCCTCTGGCTCAAGAGGAGATTGATAACTTGGAGTTAGCAGCAGCCTCCACCTTGCTTGCCATCGCCGCGGTCACTGCTCCTGGCCTTATTGATCAAATCGATAATTTAAGGTTTGGCCAGGAGGGGCAATCACTGGAAGCCGCTACTGTGCGCCTGTTTCCCAATGGGCCTGCGGTAAGTGATATATTTATGCCACGGTCAGCACCTGCTTCTGCTCAACATCTTACTCCAACTCCTGATTAAACTCTAGCTGATACTCTTCCTTCTACGACCCCTGAGTCTGAAACCCATGCTACTCCCAAACCTGTTCAGCCTACAGTTTAGGATTTTTCTTTTTCCTTTCTTTGTAAATAGATTTTTAGGATTTTGTAATCTTTTGATCTATTTAATGAAAAGTAGATTTGAATTACTCTTGTCTCGTTCTTGCTTTCGAGTTTTTGCAATGTTTGAATACTTTTGATAATGATACCAAGGCTTTGCTAAGCTTGTATTCTTGCTTTTCCTCTTTTAATCTTTATATGACTTCGAATAATTACTTTTGACTCAATGGCGTGGTCGCGGGCATTGTAATGATTGTTGATCGCGTTTATGAGTTGATAAGTATTTGTTCAAAAACCATTTTAAGTTTTCTTATGAGTGTTAGCCCTTTTCTTTATGATCAAGAGTTCCTTGTGGCCTTTTTTTACGTCGAGGTTTTTAACCCCACTCTGTCTATTTTGGCTTTAGACTTTTTTGATCACTCTCGTCTGTTTCATTTTTAATGATGTACGCTTTTCTGGACTTTAAGTCTGTGGTGTGTTTTGAAAGAGCCAAGGCAAGCTACTTTCGTGCGGGCATACAGAATGTGGCCGTGAGGCTAGTCTGCGCATCAGCGGGTGTATAACCGGTGCTGGCTTCCATATCCATTTGTAGATGGTTCACGCATATGGACTCTACTAGTATTGTTGGCGATCGAGTACGGGCTCAATTTTGGCCTTTGTACATATGGGCATGCGATCAAAGGTTTGTGACCGTCTTGGCTTCCATTTTTTTTTTTTTTTGCGGGCATTCACTTGCAATTTTGCTAAATGAGGGTATCATTTTCGTGTTTTTCTGAGTTACAATAGTATGCACAAAATGTCTTGCTTCTTGATATATTTATTACCTCTATCATCCTTTACAATACAACGATTTAAAAATAGTACTTTCTAAGGTGATCGCTGTTTCAAGCGTTTTTTAGGTCATTTCCTTCTTCAGTCTTCATTTCGTAGGTTCCCTCTTTGATGATTTGGATAACTTGATACGGACATTCCCATTTTGGGGAGAGTTTGTGGAAGCCGGTTTGGGTCCCTTGTACCTCAACATTACCCAATCTCCTACTGAGAAGCTTCTTTTGCTAACTCTCTTGTCGTGATGCTTTTTGGCCTTTTGTTTGTAGTTAATCATTTTTTCACTTGCCTGCATTCTCTTTTCCTCGAGATCATCTAGATCGCAACTTATGGTGGTCTCATTATGCGTCTCATCGAAGTAAGTGACACTGTAGGAGAGGAGGGCTACTTATACTGGGGCTACCGCTTCTGATCCATAAGTGAGCGAGAAAGGAGTTTCACCGATTGAATTTCTGATCGTGGTGCAAACTACCCATAACGCGGTCTGGAGCTCATCCAGCCAGCGTCCTCCTCGTCCTTCTAAATTTTTCTTTAGGGCGGCAAGGACTAACTTGTTCGCGGCCTCAGCCTGACCGTTTCCTTGAGGATAGGCTACTGCGGACTAGCGATGTTGGACTTTCATTCTCTCATATTCAGCTGTGAATTTTGCAACGAACTGAGTGCCATTGTCCGAGACTATTGTTCTTGGAACCCCAAATCGACACCAGATATGATCGTGGACAAAATTGATGACATTTTCTTCAGAAATAGTGGCCATGGCTTTGGCTTCTGTCCATTTCGTGAAATAGTCCACGACCACTACTACGTATTTAATGCTTCCTCTAGCAGTTGGGAACGGTCCTATTAGATCAATCCCCCAAGTATCAAACGACCACGATGGTATAACCAAAATCTTCTCTGTTGATGGGAGTCTAGGAATGTCTGCAAACCGCTGGCATTTGTCGCATTTTCTTACGTACTCCTCGGCGTCCTTTCTCATGGTTGGACAATAGAACCCTTAAAATTTGATTTTGTCCGAGAGGGTGCGAGCTCCTGGATATCCGCCACAAACTCCTTCATGGACTTCATAGAGTAAATTGGTGACCATATGAGTTTTTACACATCTTAGCAAAGGCTAGGTTAATGATTGTCGATATAGTATTCCATCGATGTTCGTGTATTTTGCGGCCACTTTTTTGATAAGTCTAGCCTTTGCTTGATCCTCGGGGAGGGATTCTTTTTCGATGTAATCTCTGATTTCATCTACCCAGTCCTTCTCTTGGTCCTCAATATTGTTAATTTGAATCCGATCGATGGCAGGCGTCTCTACGAACTCTATTTGGCAGTCCGCATTCAACTCTTCTATTTCTTGCTCGGTGATTCTGGAAAGGAGGTCTGCTTCTGCGTTGCCTTCCCTCATAATCTGGTTTAGCTCATAGTACTCAAAGTTTTTGAGAAGGGATTTTGCTAGACCGCAGTACTTAGCTAGGACTGGGTTATTTGTGTCATACTCTCCCTTTATTTGATTTACTATGAGCTAGGAGTCACTATTTATTTCAATGTTTGGGACCCCCAAATCTCTGGCCAGCTCCATGCCCGCGATGATTGCTTCATACTCGGTCTGATTGTTTAATGCTTCAAACTTGAATCTCAAGGCTCTTTCAAATTTCTCCCCGCATGGAGTGATCAGTAGTATGCCCGCGCCGCTTAACAGCTTGCTCGCAGATCCGTCCACGAATAAAGTCCATACCTCTTTTGGTTTCTCTTTGGCTAGATCTGTGTTGGACTCAAAATTTTCCTAGGTTTCTTGGGGTTCTACCCTCTTTCTTTTCCCTAGCTCGCTGTCCGCAAGGTTAAATGATGTTTTTGCCACAAAATCAGCTAAGGCTTGCGCTTTGATGGTCCTTCTTGGGGAGTAGGTGATATGGAACTCAGTGAGATCTATAAACCATGCTAGCATCCTCCCTGATGACTCTGGTTTATGAAAAACATTTCTAAGCGGTGCTTCTGTAAATACGGTTATAGGGTGAGCAGAAAAATAAGCTCGTAATTTTCGAGCAGCTACAAGCAAGGCATACGCTAACTTCTCTATATTTAGATAACAACCTTCTACGACGGACAACGCCTTTGATACATAATATACTGGTTTTTGGGAGTTATTTTCCTCCCTTACAAGAACAGCAGCTACTACCAGATCAGTGGCTGCTAAAAACATAAAAAGTTCTTCCCCAGGCACCGGGCTGCTGAGGAGAGGAGGTTGCCCGAGGTATTTATTCACTTCTACAAAAGCAAGATCGTATTCATCGTTCCACGCAAACTCGTTGGCCTTCTTCCCCCCTTTGAGAGTTTTGAAGAAGGGGAGGCATTTCTCTGCAGACCGCGATATGAAGCGGTCAAGTGCGGTGATGCGCCCATTGAGCTTTTGAAAATCCTTTACGCACGCGGGAGGCTTCATGTCTAAAAGTGCTTGGATTTTTTCTGGGTTTGCCTCTATTCCGTGCTGATTGACCATGAACCTAAGAAACTTGCCCGCTTTTACCCCAAAGGCACATTTGAGGGGGTTGAGCTTCATATTATTGCGGCGCAAGTTGGAGAACATTTCTTTCACATCGAGCTTGTGAGAATTCTCCTTTGTTTTTATTACCATATCATCGATGTAGGCTTCAATATTTATGCCTAACTGGTCCTTAAAGACAATATTGACCATTCGTTGATAGGTGGCTCCTGCGTTTTTCAGCCCAAAGGGCATCATTGTATAGCAGTACGTCTTGTCCGCGGCAATGAAAGCTACGGAGGTAAAATCTTCAGAAGCCATTTATATTTGATGGTAGCCGGAGTATGCATCGATGAAGCTCAAAACTCTATGGTTGGCTATAGAATCTACCAAACGGTCAATTCTAGGAAGTGGGAAACAGTCATTTGGGCATGCCTTGTTGAGATCTGTGAAATCAACGCACATCCTCCATTTATCATTGGCTTTATTCACCATAACGACATTAGCCAGCCACTTGGGGTATGATATTTCTTTAATTATCCCCGCTTTAAGTAGCTTCTCTACCTCTCCGTTGATCGCGATCTCCTTTTCTTGAGAGAAATATCTAGATTTCTGGTGGATGCGTTTGAAGGTGGAGTCATCATTGATTTTGTGGAGGATCACGTCCTCGCTTATTCCTTGCATATCCTCCACTCTCCATGCGAACACGTCGCAATTCTTCCTGAGGATTTCGATCAAAATCCTCCTCTCCTCGGGATGAATTTCCATGCAAACCTTAACTTTTTGCTCGGGGTAGTGGATATTAATTACCACCTCCTCGAGCTCGTCGTTAGGCCTCAGATCGCTGATTTCACGATTGTGGAGGGAGTCTATAACGATCGCTGGTGGGTTGGCTCTTGCTTCTGGGAGAGCGGACATGGAGTATATGACTTCTTGGTCTATGTCCCCCAGATTTCCTCTATCAACGTAGCCTCCCTCAATGGGAGCATCCTCTTTGCCTTCCTGCTCTTCTTGAGCTCAATTTTGGTGGAATGAAAGGATAGCATACCGATGAGCTCGGGCAGCGGGCATTTTTCTTTGCCTTTGCTCCGCTTTGCCTCCTCATTTAATTGTGAGTTGGAGGGTTCATTTTTCCTCTTCCTCTTCTCCTCAAGTGTTCGGAGAAATCTCTCGGGCTGGTTTTTTATGACCGCAATTTCGCCCGGAGTATTGAATTTTACCCTTTAGTAGGGGATAGATGCTACAATTCCCAGTGCGGCATGAACGGTCACGCCAAGTATTGCGTTGTACTGGGATTGTAGATCTATGACCATGAAAGTGACCTTGGTTGTTTTTTGTAGGGGCTTTTCCCCTATGGTCACTTCAAAATCAATCGTCCCCTTCATGCGGACAGTATGGTTTGTGAATCCCTCGAGCAGGCCGGCATAAGGAGTGAGATGAGCTTCGGACATTTTCATCTCTACTAACGTATGATAGTAGAGAATGTCTCTGTCCTCGCCGGTGTCGATTAGGACTCTACCAATGTTTGCTCTCGAGATTATCAATTTGATGGTGAGGGACTGGGTGGAATGAAAGAGATTGGAGGCAAGTTCACTCCGTTTAAAACCTATTTCTTGCTCTTCTTCTGAAGCCCTGGGGGGAATCAAGAAGACTTTTTCTAGTGCTTTGATCTGATGGGAGATCTCTTTGTTGGAGGGAGCCTCTATTCCAATGAAATTGATATCATAGGTCCCTAAATCATCCACATAATTATTCTCTCTCTATTCTTTCTGGGCCGCGCTGAGGTCGAGCTCTTTGGGTGTTAACGTTGTTGTTGGCATTATTACCTTGTACCCATTTGGGTAGCTCGCCGTTATTAATTTTCTGTTGAATAATTCTTCTCAGCTGGAAGCAATCCTCAGTGTTGTGATCGTGATCGTTATGAAAGTCACAAAATTTGGTTATGCTCCTCTCATTTGACTTTTAGCCCATTGGTGGAGGAGGAGGTACTTCCATCGCTTTCAAGATCGCTGCCCGCGGTGCATTCAAGGGTGTATAAATTGTTTCGTCCGTCAACCTATTGAGTGTATCAGTGTTGCGATTTCTATTCTTTCCCTGACTTTGATCGCGGCTGGGTCCTTGATTGGCATCTTGCACATGCTCAATTTTGTCTTACACCGGTCTGCGGGCTGCTATTTCATTGGGCTCCTCAGCCGAGGCAATTGCGGAGGCCCTTTCATACAATTCCTCGACATTTTTAGGCATGTCCGAGGCAAAGTTCATTTTCAGGAAGCTGGAGGATAGATCGCCCTCAAAGCAGAGCTGAATATCGCTCTCGGACATCTTTTTGAACTGAGTGATGTATGATTTGGTGGTTTCTGCGGCGGCCTGCCTGACTCTTATTAGATCAGTCTTTGGCTTCGCGGGCTCGCCTGCGCCTGTAAAAGAGTTCTGAAAGCTCTGTCTGAACTGATTATAGCTTTTAATGGATTTAGGCTAAAGGGCCAGCATCCATGATAAGGCCTTGCCCGTGAAGGAATCAGCTAAGGCTTTGCACATTACGGTCTCATCCGAGGAGAACAGGGCCATCTGTCCTTCAAACCTCCCCATATGGCATTTCACGTTGGTGGAGCCATCACAGGTCTCAATTTAAGGAGGTTTTCCTCTTTGGATGGGTGCACTGGCAATCTTGTCCGCAAAAGCATCCATTATGCGGCCACACTTCGTGGAGCTTTGCTGATGGTTTTCCCACATATGGTGCATGAGCTTGAGAAACTCAGGGTACATGCTATCCATTTTAGGCTTTTTAGAGGGAGTAATCACGACCTTTCCCTTAGCTTTGGCCATGGGTCGTGCTTTGGATTTCTCAGGGAGAGGAGTAGATTCTGCTCCCTCTCCCAGTTCCTCATCCTCCTCAATCTTTTCATGATCGCGATCTGCAATGGTCGATTCTACCCTTTTTGTCCCTCTAGCTTGACTAGAAAGTGACTTCGTGGGGACTCTTTGGGAGAACCTTAATGAACCTTCTTCGAGGGGGACACCACCATTGGCCTCCAACTCAAGCTGGGCATCATTTATAGCTATGGCATCAGCCACTAGCTTAGCCCTTGCAGCCAGGGCTTGGTTTCTTTTAAGAATCAACTCAGGAGTGATAGGAGAGGTGGGGTTTTTTGGACTTGAATTTTGAGGGGACTTATCCTTGCGGGTGAAATTACCCGGATCCGGCTCGCGCGCGGGCCCTGGCATCTCGCATCGCTTGGTCGAGGAGGTGTCTCGCTGTGTTTTGTTCGTAGAGTCACCAAGCCATTTTGATTTAGCCCAAAACATTGAGAAAAGGCTTAGTTTAAAAACTGTTGTTGTGTGATGAGATTTTTGAGTTTGGAGGTCACGTTACTCCTCGGGAAGGGCATAGTAAATGCACACCCGAGTCGCCTCGTAAAACGAGTCTTTTGGTACCCCTTCTTTCTTTAAAAGTTGTGTGTGCGTGTGTATGTGCTTTTAAAAATGCATGCTGTATATAATGTCTACATTGCACGCTATGTATTGAAATGTATTGAAATTGAAGGAAGCCTTACCAATGTTGGTTCGTGTCTGTCTTCCGCTGGGGAATAGTGTTTGGGTGTTGAATAGTGTTCCGGGACGGACCGGGATGGCGTCGGGACGTGCCGGTGTCTGCGGATAGAGTTTCGACGTGCCTTGGGATTGTCAGATGTGAACTCGGACAGAGTTTCGTCATGCGTTGGGATCACAGGGATCGTTGATTGGACTCAGGCAGAGGTTCGTTGTGCGTCGGGATTGTCAGTTGCGCTCAGGCAGAGTTTCGGCGTGCGTTGGGATCGTCGGTTGTGCTCGAAAAGGGCCGGGACCCCTCGAGATGGATCGGAATGCCTCAGGATGGATTGGCAAGGCTTCAGAATGGATCGGCAAGGCTTTAAAATGCCTCGGGAGTGCCTCGAGGCAGCTCGAGAGCGTCTCAGGAGCGCTCGGCAGAGCTTCGGAGTACCACGAGGGGCCTCTGAATGCTTCGGAGGGAACCGAAAGGGACCGGGATTGCCCTGAAGGGTCTTAGAGGGGCTGCCTGGAGGCTGGGAGAGAGGAGAGAAGAGGAAGGTGTGAAAATTATGAGGGGGGAGCCCTCTATTTATAGGGTCCAGATTCTGGCAAGGTTTGTCGCACGGCACTGTCAGCCATTACCAGTTTTTTGGTTTTCCTGGATTTAAGGGAATATTGTGGACTTTAAGGGAATTTTGTAATTATGATGTCTGGATGCAAAGTGGTCCGCACGGACAGCCTTTGCTTTTCCAAATTTTCCAAAATTCCCAAAAAGTCCTTTTGTACTTTTTGTCCCAGAAAGGCCCCCTTGGTTTGGTTGGTGGTTTTTGGGGTTTTGAAGGCTACGGGTGTTCGAGATCACGTTTGTGTGAGTCTGAGGTGTTTCCCGTGCGTCGAATGAGGAGTGATCCAGATTGGGGTACTTACAGAAGCCCCTCGACGACGTCACTTACGGAGGAAGTGGGGTCATCGATAAGATAAGGGTCATGATCTGGATCGCGTGCTGGGCGAGGATGTGACCGTGTAGGTCGGTTTTTTAGGACGTGGTGGTGTCCTGATGTGATGTGACCGCTAAGGTCGGCTGTAAGGACATGGTGGTGTCCTACTGTGTGACCATTTAGGTCAGTTGTGAGGACATGGTGGTGTCCTGGTGTGTGACCGTTTAGGTCAGTTGTGAGGACATGGTGGTATCCTACTGTGTGACCGTTTAGGTCAGATGTGAGGACATGGTGGTGTCCTGTTGTGTGACCGTTTAGGTCGGTTGGTTGGACCCTTTGATAGGATTCCTACGTATCCCTAGCGGGAATTAAGCCTGATCGTAGTTCATGTGTAATTGTGAGTGTAAGCTGGCGTGGTGGTGCCTTGAGGTGATGTGACCGCCGAGGTTGATTGTGAGGATGTGGTGGCGTCCTAAGGTGACGTGACCACCGAGGTCAATTGTAAGGACATTGTGGCGTCCTATGGATGATGTGACCGCCGAGGTCGATTGTGAGGACGTGGCGGCGTCCTAAGGATGACGTGACCACCGGGGTCAATTATGAGGACGTTGTGGAGTCCTAAGATGATGTGACCGCCGAGGTCAATTGTGAGGACGTTGTGGCGTCCTATGGATGATGTGACCGCCGAGGTCGATTGTGAGGACGTTGTGGCGTCCTAAGGTGACGTGACCGCCGAGGTCAATTGTGAGGACGTTGTGTCGTCCTATGGATGATGTGACCGCCGAGGTTGATTGTGAGGACATGGTGGTGTCCTAAGGTGACGTGATCGCCGAGGTCAATTGTGAGGACGTTGTGGCGTCCTATGGATGATGTGACCGCCGAGGTTGATTGTGAGGACGTGGTGGCGTCCTAAGGTGATGTGACCGCCGAGGTCGATTGTGAGGACGTTGTGGGGTCCTACTGTGATGCGTGGAGGCGTTTGTGCCTTGGAGTTTGTTTGTGGGGGCGTACGATGACGACCGATGTTTATCTGCTGGGGAGACTGTGGTATTATACGGGTTTTCAAGAATTCCCGTTTGAGTTTTTGTCTTCTGAGGAAAGGATTTCGGGCTTACTTTGATGGCCAGATTTTGTTTCACGTTTCGTGTTTTTAGAGGAGTCTTGTGCCTTAGTATGTGTGTTCAAAGGCGTTTTGTGCCTTTTGAATTTGTTTTGCCGTTTAGTGGGCGATGTTCGGGCTTACGAATGACCGCCAGGGGAATGACTTGTTTGTTGTGAAGGCATTTGTGCCTTGGGATGCGGGTTTGAAGGCTTTTTGGCGCCTTGGGATTTGTTTTTGGAGGTGTTTGGGGCCTTGGGATTTGTTTATGGAGGCATCCGGGGCCTTGGGATTTTTTTTACCGTTTAGTGGGCGACGTTCGGGCTTACGATGACGGCCGGAGTCAGTTTGGTTGGGTGAAGGGCCAAACTGCATTGAATCTGCTAAAAAAAGGCCTTTGGACGGCCAGGGGCAAAGATTATAAGGGCAAAAGGGTAATCTCGCGAGGAGATGCAAAGTGGTCCGCACGGATACCCTTTATTTGCAAAGTGGTCCGCACGGATTGGCTTTGAAAATTGATTTTCCAAAATCAGATCAGCTTCCAGCCACGACGCCATTCCTCCATCTTTATCTTCTATCGAGCGAAAAAGAGAGAGGGGGAGAGAAAAAATTGATTTTGGCCAAAAATTTCTTAAGGAATTCTTCCTAGTTGCTTGAATTTCTTGTAATGGCGGAAAGAATTAGACGAGGTCGTCGCCAAAGGAGTCAAGAGGCCATCGAGAGGAGATTGGATCTCCAAAGGAATTGCTCTTCCTTCGTGTCTTCGACAAGGAATCCGGATGTGTTGTATCCGGATTCGGAGGTGCACAACTTACGGGGGAGGACCATAAGGGAGGTAAGAAATCAATTTTTGCTTTGATTCTTGCTCGAAATGTTGTATGCTAGAACTAGGTTTCAGTTTTCGCAATTTGGGGCTTTTGTTGTTGTCATGATCAATTTGTGAAATTGATGTTGATTTGTTGAAATTGAATGTGTAAGAATTGTGGGTATGTGAATTTTTGTGCAAAAATGTGGAGATTAGCTCTTATTTGTAAAAATAAAGTGCCTCTCTTTGAAATGTATGCTTCGATGATTTGTACCTTATGCTATTTTCGTATGTACATTGTGAAAAAATCGCTGTGTAGGGACGAACTTTGTGTGAAAAAGTGAGACGTGTGTCATGTTTTTGTGACGGATTTTGTTTTAAAGTGTGAAATTTATGTGTAATGTGTGCCGTGTTTTTGTGACGGGCTTTTTTGAAAATATGTCGTAGAGGGACGGATCCCTCTTTTGAGAAAATTGTATAGTGTGCCGTGCTTTCGTGACGGGCTATTGAAAAATGTGTCGTGTAGTGCGTGCCGTGTTTTTGTGACGGGCTCTGTGGGGAAAGTTATGTGCAATGTGTGCCGTGTTTTTTGTGACGGGATCTTGATTTGAAAATGTGACGTGTGTGCCGTGTTTTTGTGATGGGCTCTTTATGTTTTGCTGTGTTGGGACGAACTTTTTATGTTTTGCCGTGTTGGGATGGACTTTTTATGCTTTCGTTTCTTTTTGTATATTTGCATTAAGTACTGTTATTGACGTACCTTTGTTGTGTTTACCTGCAGGATGAGGTGCCTTCGTCAGGGAAGGCGAAGAAGATGAAGTCTCGGGGGTCGCTCGAGGCCGTAGTTGAGCTGTGGCAGCACCTGTCGGAGATCTTCAGGGAGGGTAGACCAAGTCCTAAGAGGCTGGTCTTTGATTCTGGTTTGGGTGTGTTCGTTGAGAACCTTGCTGGGATCGCTGAGACGCAGAAGAACAAAGGCGTCTTCTTGGCATTGTCTGAGTACTGGTGGGACACCACGCATACCTTCCACCTTAGTTGGGAAGAAGTGACGGTGACTCCTACAGATTTTGCGGCGATCACCGGGCTTTCCTTTAAGGGAGGGCCAGTGAGATGGCGGGACAGGATGTCCGACGGGGTGCTGGCGGAACTGCTGGGATTTGTGCCCTACCCTCGTAAGGGCTTGGGCATGTTGTATAACAATGTAGAGGCGCAGATCATGGCCAACATCGGGGCTTATCCTCGGGGCACTGGATTGGTGACGGCTGAGCAGCCGACGCGCTCTTTTCTGTGGTTTGCTCTTTTCGAGACTTTGTTCTCGAACCACGCCTCTTTCGCTCTTTTCCCTCTACTGGAGTGTATAGTGGATTTAGGGAGGGTTGGTGAGATTGTTTGGGGTGAGGCAGGCTTGGTCGAGCTCTATTTTTCCATGGACAGGTTTAGCCGGGGCGTGGCCAGTTCCCTGGGATGCTTCAATTTTGCACTGGAGGTATGAGTTTATAGCTGTCTGTGGTTTAGCAGTTTATCATTTCTCCGTCTTCTTTTTCTTTTGTTTCTGAGCACAATCCGCTTTTTGTCGCAGGTTTGGTGCTATGAGATCTTCCGGTGCCAGCCGTGGGACCGGGAGGATGAGGCCATGGTGGCCTACCCTGCTATGCTGGGCTGGGCTTGTTCTTTGAGGAGGAGGAGGACGACCAGGGGGAAGCTCACCGTTGCATATCGGGATGTACAGGAGTTCCTGGAGAGGGATAGCCCGGCGGGGTTTGAGCTGTACCCTTGGACTCGGTAATGCGATGACGAGCTTGAGGGTGGTCCCGCGGTGACACGACAAATGAAGATGTTGTGGGGCCTTACTTGTGATGTCACGTATTTGGGGGAGAGGGTCTTCTGGCAACATGGCCCAGGCGAGCCCCCTGTGGCTCCGAGTGATCCGCCCTTCGGGATGATGCATCCTCATGACATGGATGTGCTGGAGAACGAGAGGTATCTGGATAGCGTAAGCGCCGAGGAGTTCATCCTGTATGGCGAGGAGTACGGGGCCTTTGTCAGGCGAAAGCTGAGGATGCCACATGTTTTGGCGAGGAAGAGGCAGGATGGCCCACCACGTCCCCCCAGATGTTCCGGTGCCTGGGCCGGACTTCACGTATGTCCGCGGGGATTCTTCGAGGAGGAGGGTGTCGGTGCCCATCCTAGAGCAGGCTCCTGCTGCTTATCGGGTTGACTCGGATGCTCGGGTGAGTGCGCTTACTCTTTTCCATCTTGACATCTTTTCTGTATTTTTCTCTTTTTGTCGAGTATGATTGTATCTCTTTAGCTGAGCGTTTCTTTGGTTGTTTGCTTGCGCAGGTCTCGGGGAGATCCTTTGATACGCTGACCCGCCGGTTTGTGGGGATGAGGTCCTTTGCAAAGAAACTCGCGGGGAAGTTGTCATGCAGGTCTTCGCGGCAGGCGGCGGCGTTCGAGCCAATGCCTTCGAGGAGATCTGTGGATACTCCTTCGTCGAGGGCTGAGCCAAGGCCACAGCCGGAGGTACCGGTTCGGGGGCGGCATAGTCTTGATGCAGGGACGTCTTCAGGGGCCCAGAGGCCGCAGACTCTTTATCACTTCTTTCCTCCGCAGGATGCACAGGGAGAGGGTTCGTCGGCGCATCCATTCTATGATCCTTTCACCGGGTTTGATCTTTCGGAGTACTTCGAGTACTCGCCTAAAGAGGGGGTCCAGTATTCTGATGACGAGGGCGTGACTGGCGAGTTTGCCGAGATGCCGGACTTCTCGTTTGCGGAGGTTGATGATGATGAGTCGGAGTAGGGCTCATTTGCTTTCCCTCTTTCCATTGTTTTTTTATTTAGCAACAGACATTTTGTACCTGTAATAAAACACTTGTATTTGCACAGCAAAGTATTTTATTTGAGATGTAATGATGTATTTGCGATTCCCGGGGATTGACCTAGGAATTGTTGCTAGTTAATTTTTTTTTATTTTGTGCATGTCACGTGAGCCGGGAATGCATTTGTGGTTAGTGTATGGTTGTCGGAAATGGCTCTGGCCAGGATTTTGGGCAGTTGGGGGTAGGGTTCTGCCGAGAGCAGTAACTATTTTGCAGTTTGCTGAAAATGTGGGGACATGCTGCAAAGTGGTCCGCAGGGGCCCAACCAGCATGCAAAGTGGTCCGTGCGGATCCACCTTGCTTTTGGGGAGGAAATAATAGCCACAGGATGTCTGGACTTCTCCCACTTCCCATTTGCAGTCATTTTGAGCTTTCTTCCTCATTTCTCTAGAAACCTCCATTTTTGCCATGAATTTTTCATCCGTTCCAAGAGTTTTGCCGAGGCTTTTGAAGGAGAGGAAAGCATACTTCCTTGAGAGGCTCAAAATGTGGATGAGGCACTACATGAGGCACAATAAGCGGGCTTTCGAGATGAAGTTTCGACTCCGCTCGGTTTGGTCCCTTAAGGAGTTAGTTCCTGATTAGGAATTGTTGCGGGCTGCCGCAAATTTCTGGAATGTTTGGAGGCACGTGTATAGCTTCTCCTACAATGAGGTCACACCCACCTCTGAGGATTTTTGGGCTTTGATTGGAGGACTGGAGGTGGAGGCCATCTCGCTACCTGTGATTGGTGGTGCAGCCGTGAGCGTGAAGCTCGCATGCTTTCTTCGAACTTCGTTGGAAGAAATGTAGGGTATGACTTTTGATTCTAGTCATATTGACATTTCTGAGCTACCGAAGCGGTTTATGAGCGATGAGAGTGACGTCTCGTGGGTTGCATTTGCCTTGTGCGCGATAGCGACGCTTTTCATGGTTAGTTCCCTTGGGGTATGTGATGGCGCTTTGCTGGATGTGGTAGGGCACTGCTAAGCCGGGGAGGATATTGTTCCGTTGGTGCTGGGGGAGACCCTTCACGGCATTGATCGCCTGGCGACTGGGGATAGGTTCATGAGAGGGGGAAGCCCCACTTTGCTCACCCTGTGGTTGCAAGAGAGGCTTCAGACCAGGCCCGAGTCTCCGGCGTCTTTTAGCCGTGGACGTTTGCTCAGCGACCTCTTGTATTGGATATAGATCAGTCCGCCTGAGAGAGTTGGATGGCGCTGCTTGGCACGCATCAGATCCGTTGGTGGGTTCCTCACTGGGGGATTGAGACTAGGAGGGCCTTTCAGGAAGGGTCCTATGTGGTCAGAGTTCCAGGTTTGTCTTGGTCCTCCTTCTATATTCCATCGCTTGTTTCCCGGCAGTTCGGGATAAGGCAGGAGCCTTTGCTGGAATGGGATGACATCGCCACCGCAGAGGTAGCTTCTCTTTGTATGGCAGCTTCAGATGCTCTTTTGTATTTTCTGAGGGTATGGATGTATTCCGCTTTCCCTCCTGTGGTGCTCCTTCGACGTCGGGAGAGTGTTGTGTTGACCACCGAGCACCTGGATTGGTACGAGCAGCATGTCGGGAAGTCCCAAGTGGTTTTGGAAAGCAGGCGTGAAGCGATTCTGGGGCAAGGTTGCCGTCCTAGCTATAGATTTAGGAGTGCCGAAGCCTGGTCTAACCCTCAGAACGTGACATGAGATGCTTTATTCGACTACGAGACCAGAGTTGACCGACTGACAGAGAGAGGTCCTCTTTTGCAGACCCGCAGGGAGGAGATCCGGGCTGAGGCACGGACGAATGAAGTTTGCGAGCTGCTGGATTGTTTGACTCTACGGGGAGGACCCCTAATCTCGGAATGAGAGAGACAGAGTTGGCTCGCGTGGAGCGAAAGAAGACTCACCGGGGAAGAGGGAAGAAAGGGAAGAATGGCAAGGGGACAAGCGCAGACGGCGCAGAATGACCTCCTAAGTATCCATTCATTGCATTGCAGACACATTATTTGTTAAATGTATTAAGCTGTCTTTTAGCATGTTGTGAACTTGAGAGTAGACCGTGCTTGAACTCATCAAGAAATGTTGTAATCGGTAGTGATTTGTCATTTACTTCTAAAGCTTTGTCGAGACGCAAGATCTCATGTTCGCCTTTTGTTTCTTTTGTGAGCCTTGGCGGCGTCCAGATTTGGACCTTTCTGTTGTATTTGTGGACTGAAGCAGTCTGAGCCTTCACAACATCCCTTTTTGTTTTTTTGTGTTTGGATGGGAAGGTTGGATGTTTCCTTGACAAGTCGTTTTTTTGACGGTTTTCTTCGTGACTTCCTTGCCTCTTGTTTGTCGGCGCAGGGTCTTTGACCTCATTTTTGTAGCTTCTGCTTTGAGCTCTTTTTTTTTTTGAAAGCTTCTGCCTGAGCTCTTTTTTTTGAAGCGCGTGAGGGCGAAGGCAAGCCCCTAGCTTGGAGTTGACATCCGTCAGTCTTTTGATGCTGAGTGACCTTTTGATGTCCTTTGGCGTTGCCGATGTCGTTTGACTTGTTCAAGGTGATGGTGGGGGCGTGTTTTGGAAAGTGTATAGTTTGATGGAGGTCTTGGTTGACATTCAAACTTTTTGTTTTTTTGTGTGTTTTTAGACCGGACCAATTAAGGTTGCTTACGTTCCCCCCGGACTAGAGGGCTCAGGTCTGCGTAGTTCGACACTACAAGGAGTGCCAAGAGATGCACAGTTGATCTTCTTTAGGCAAAGTATCTGCGAAGTTTGCTTCCGTTGACTGTGTTCATGAAGGGATTGTCGTCTAGGTCTGTCAGCTTCATGGCACCTCCGGAGAAGATCTTTTGAACCACGAAAGGGCCGATCCATGTTGGTTCCCACTTTCCCAGTGGGTTGGTTCGAGTGGGAGGCTTTTCCTTGAGTAGCAGATCGCCTTCCCTGATGTCTCGGGACTTGACTTTCTTGTCGAAAGCTCTGGCTCTGGCCATTTTGCTTTGGTAGGCTCGGATGTGCTCCATGGCCTTTAGTCGACGCTCGTCAAGCAGAGCCAGTTCGTCGTGTCAGCTTCAGAGCCATTCGACTTCGTTGATCTCGTTTTCCAGCAGCACTCGGAGTGAGGGAATTTTCAATTCAACAGGAAGTACTGCTTCCATCCCGTATGTCAGGGCTAATGGAGTTTCTCCCGTGGTTGTTCTGACTGATGTCGGTAGCCCCAAAGTGCAAGGTGCAGCTTCTCGGGCCAATCTCGTTCTCGGGTGGTCATTTATTGGATGATCCTTTCGAGTGTCTTGTTTGCTGCTTCTACTGGGCCGTTTGTTTGTGGCCTGTAGGGAGAAGACTTGTGGCGTGTGATCTTGAATTCGGCCAGCAGTCTGTCACATTCTTCTTCGAAGTGAGATCTGTTGTCTGATATGACCTCGTTCGGGATGCCGTATCGGAATATGATGTTTTCCTTGAGGAAATAGGTGAACTTCTTGGAAGTTAGCACCTTGTATGACTTGGCTTCGACCCATTTTGTGAAGTAGTCGATAGGTACCAAGACGAATTCGTGGCCGTTGCTTTCGGGCAGAGCAATTTTCCCGATGACGTCAATCCCCCACGTGGCGAAGGGCCAGGGAGTAGTCATGCCGTAGAGATCCTGAGGAGGTAGATGATTGAGGTTGGAGAACCGTTGGCACTCATCGCAGCTTCGGACAAAGTGGATGCAGTCTGCCTCCATGGAGATCCAGTAGTAGCCCATTCGAAGAATGATTTGCATCAGGGCTCTGGCGTTCATGTGGGGGCCGCAAGACCCATTGTGGACTTCATTCATCAGCTCGTTTGCTTTTTCCTGGCTGATGCAGCGTAGGAGCGGTCCTTGGTAGCGCTTTTTATATAGCATGTCTCCAAGGATGGCTTTGATTTCTTCTTTGCTTTGGCCTTCCTCGTTCATGAAGGCGGTTTCCCCGTTCTTGAGGTATTGGAAGATCTGATTGACGCGCTGTGCTGACGTGCGTCTCTTTGGCTCTTTAGCAGTTCCCAAACTCACTGTGATTAAAACCTTCTCGGTAGCTTGGGCCCGGTTTTTCTCTCATTTGACAATGTGCTTAAAGGTTTGTTTAATGCATTTGTTCAATTAATGTGTCTGCTTCTTTATTAGATGAATAGTTATTAACTGTTTTAGTTAACTCATCATTTTGTTAAAGATGCAATGAAAGGATATTTAGAAAGGTCGGACCTTTTATTGAAAGCGTAGAAAAGATACATTGTTGATTATGGACTCACAATCTTCCAGCGTAGAGCCATCAGATGACTCGAAAGACTTGAATTCACAGACAACATGACTCAAAGCTAGACTCTAGGCGACGAGGGATTGGACCAGGCTTAATTTCTCTTTGCGGGCTGTAGGTCTAGAGAGTGGCGATGGCTTTGGTGGCCATTCTTCAGCCGGTGCGGTTCCCGGGGGATGGCTTGCATGCGGTTTGACTTCAAACCAGATCGCGAAGGTTTTAGGTTTCTCTTTTGACGGTGTCTCTCCATTGGTGTTGCTACCAGATCTCGGGGGGGGCCTTGATTATAGAAGTCATGGAGAACTTCTTCTAGGAGGGCGAAGCATTCGCTGATTCGGAGTTGAATTGATTCTAGCTGATGTTGATTATCTTCATAGACTCGCGCTCCTTATGTCCGGGATCTTTGCTTGGATGACATTCACGATGTAATCGAGGGCATGCTATCTCTCATCTCTCGATTAGGCTTTGGAGGAGGTCGAGCCATTGTTCTTCCAGGTCAGATACTGGGATGTTGAATTGGACTATGCTGTGATGGCTGTCCCCGTGAGATCCGAGCATGTCGGCAAGAGGGTTGTCCTGCACTAACGGGTCGGTGATGAGCCAGCTTTCCTCAGGAGGATTTTCGGAGAAGTATGAGTCTACTTCTCGGTCAAGTTCCATCTCAAGGCCCATCTCTTGATCTTCTTTCATGCATTCTTCGCAATCACATAATTCGAGCGTTGTCGTCTTGGCCCATGAGTTCCTCGATCTCTAGCTCATCGCGACTTAGAGCGTGGATGTAGGGATCTATTTCGTAGCGGGTCATATTCGGAGGCTCGCACAACGAGGGAATATTCGGTCATGTCGGGACCTTCTTCTGGGTCATAGCTTGTTGGCCAAGCGCTTTCCATCGCGCTGCTCCCGCGGATCACCTCGAGGTTTCCGTTGGCGTTGATGAATTTCACACGTTAGTGAAGAGTAGATGACACGCCTCATGCAGTGCGGCCAAGGTCATCCAGTGAGGCGAGAGAAGGTTGAGTTGATTTCCACCACTTGGAATTCTATCGACTCCATTTGTTCGTTGAATTGGATCCTCAGATCGATTACTCCTACGACGGGGCGTGGAGTGGAGTCGTAAGCTCGGATTATCCGAGGCGAAGGTCTCATCAGGGAGTGGTCGACACAGAGTCGTTTTATAGTGAGTAGGGCAATGATGTTGACGGCGGAGCCATTGTCGACTAGGACTTTTGGGAGGTAGAACCTCTCTATCTATATCAGGATGAGGAGGGCCTCGTTGTGTCTGTTTTCACATATCGGTAAGTCTGCGTCTGTGAAGGTTAGACCGCTTTCGGTGCTGCCGTTTGATTCAGTCCCCTCCGGGGAGCGTTCGATCCATCCATTGGTGTGTCTTGATCGTGGCAGAGATCGTAGGTTGACACTCATCCTTGGACGTTCTTGTATGGATTTTCGGTCACGGGAACGTTTGACTCTGGTTTCGCATTCCCAGTCATAGCGGGATAGCATGCTGACGGTTTCAGAGATAGCAGGGGATTTACTTTTGCATGGAGTCTCGCCGAAGGCTATCATGTGATTCACCGTCGTTAGGGGAACGAATTTCGATTGTGTTGGGGCCACGGGCCGTTCCAACTTCCTTCTTCGATGAGCCTCGAACCACTTGCTGTCAAAGACGAAGCGTCGTCGGTGGTGTGACCGGGGTAGTTGTGGAAGGCGCAGTGCTTGCTCATATTCATGTTGGGTTTGGGAGTCTTTGGCTGGAAATTCTCGAGAGGTTTGAGAAGATTCCGCTTCACTAATGCTTCAAACACTTGGCCAAGGGGCATTTCTAGGTTGTCGAAATGCCGAAACTGTTGTGGGCGAGGAGGATCGTTGTTCCTCGTGGGTACTAGATTGTGGTTTACTTGGGCTCCGTTCTGGATATAGTGGACAGTTTCAGATACTTCCTTTCCTTTGTTCGGGACGGGTGCTGGATTTGACATGTTTGCCCGATAGCGGTAAGACGAAGCAGGGGTCGTTGTTGTCTTTTGGAGGCTCAGGGTCTGTAAGTACCCAAATTCGTATCGTCAAAATCCGTCAGAAAGTTAACCGAAATCCGTTAACTGGCCCGCTCCAGGTTAATCGGAACTCGTTAAGCTCCCCGTTGCCATGCCAACGAGACGTCTCGGGACTGTCCCGAGCATCCCGACGTCGAAGCGTACTAAACACGTGTCATCACACGTAAAAGTACGGCTTTCCCTGAAAAACGAACTTCCCGGCACTTTCCGGGGGCATTTCGGACATTTTCCGGACTGTTATTTAAAAAACGGACAAAATCGGGACCGGGGAACGAACTCCCATGCATATGGTGAGTCATGGGACACGTGGCAGCCATGCCACAACCCTCCCATGACTCTTCAATCAGAATTCAAAGGGAAAAGACTAAAATACCCCTGGATTTCAGTCAAAGTCCGGCCGGACTCCCTCTGCAGTCTTCAAAAATTGCCAGCAAGTCCCTCAAAATTCCAAAATACCACAAAACCCCCTGGATTTCAGTCTAAGTTCGGGCGGACTCCTACTGAAATTTCACCTATAAATAGAGAGGCTGTCAAAGCCATTTGTAAAAAAAAAATAACCTCCCTCCATCAAAACCTCACGGCCCAAACCAGTTTTCACCCCTCCCGAGCTCCCGTTTTGCCTCGATTCGCGTGAAAACTCCGTATTTCGATCAAATACGCCCTCCTCCACTCTGAAACACCGTTTCAAACTACTTTTAGTATCCCGTATATGCCTCCCAAGCCAAAGGATTCGACCCTAGCCATAGGTATAACTCCCTCTCTCTGATCTCTCGTTTCGTCTCGGTTTATGCACCAGTCGCTACAACCGTTTCGAACTACGTTGTTGAAATGTAGACGCCTCCGTCTAATGGGGTCCGATACGTTTTAGCCCCTCGATCCTCTTCTCTTCCCGTAAGAGAATGTAAGTTAAAACGGCGTTACGAGTTTCCGCTTCGTTTACTTTTTATGTCATTTACTATTCCGGATCGATCAATCCGATCGTCAGTCATTTACTTTCTGTCATTTACAATCGGACCGTTTGATCCGTCGAGCGTCATTTACAACTCCGAGCCGTTTTGGCTCGTCGATCGTCATTTACAATTCCGAGTCGTTTGGCTCGTCGATCGTCATTTATGATTCCGAATTCCGTCGATACCGCATTTAATCTGTCATTTACAAGTCCGACCCGTTTGGATCGTGATAGTATTTACTTTTCAAAGTCCGAGTCGCAACCCGATTCGTTGATTGCATATCATTTAATACGTTTTTCCCGTAAAATCGTTAACAATGTAATGCCCGATTCAAAACCGGAGTTCGTCATTCGAACTCTCTTTCAAAACGCGCGAAATGACGTTTGGCATCCAAATGCTCATCTTCAAACTAAAAGCCGACTTTTGACATTCAAAATCATTTAACACGCTTTTTCCCGTAAAAATCGTTAACAATGACTCGCCCTTCAAAACCGGAGTTCGTCCTTCGAACTCCTTTTCAAGCTCAAAATCGACGTTTGCCACGCAAACGCTCATTTCAAACTCAAAACCGACGTTTGTCATTCAAACGCTCGTCTTTTCAAACAAAGTCACCTAATCAACGTTTGACATTCAAACCAAGATTAAGCTTGTCATTCAAGCCCCCATTTCAAAACACACACACACACACGATTTCGAGAAAGGTAGAAAGACTCGTCATACGAGGCGTTTCGGGTGATCTCGTAATACTCTTCCCGAAACGTAACATGACCTCCGAACCTAACAATCTCTGGTACTCAAAGCTTTTTACTCGTTTTTGCTACCAATAAAAATGACCCCCGTTTTCAAAGCCTTTTCCTAAGTTTTTGCTACCAATAAAAACGACACCATTTTCACAAAAGCCGTTTCTCAACGTTTGGGCTTAAAATACAAAACCGCATGGCGACTCCTCATTTCCTTCCCATGAAGCGAGGTCTCAGACACCAACCCTCCACGAAAGACAACCGCGCTTTCGCCGTGCGCGAAATCCCGGGTAATTTCAGGGTCTTTTCGAACTTGGTTTCGGCATTGACCATGGCACGAAGGTCTGGATAGAAGTGATGGCTGATCACGGTCCTCAGAGATGGTTTGAGGCAGGAATGGAAGATGTCCATTTGCTCTTATTTGGAAAGCGGATCCATTATCTCGCTCAGCTTCCAGTTCCATCTATTGTAGAACTCGCCTACTGGTTCATCATCCTTTTGTTCGGTGGCTTGCAGATCATGGCCATTTGTTTCCCGTTCAAGGTTGGCGCGGTACTTCTCCAGGAACATTTTGCTGATTTGGTCCCACGTGGAGCGGTTTTCCGCCTTTACGTTGAGGAACCACCTTAACGTTGTGGATTTGAGGGAATGTTGGAAGTGACCCGCCATTTGTTGAGGGGTTGCCCCTTTGGCTCTCGTACCCAAGACATAGGTGTCGATGTGGGTTTTTGCTACTCTTCCTGGCGCTTCTTGAGAGTTTTGAAGGCTCGCAGCACCTCCTCCATTGTCTGGAGGTTTCTCAGCGGCGGGGTTCCGTATCTCTCACTGTTATTTGTCGATCCCGCCATAGGAGAATAGCGGACTGTTCGGACCGCTGAAGCGGAAGGGCTGTCGGACCTCGTAACTTCGATACTGAAAAGGCGGCCCCCGGGTACTCTCAACCACTCTCGGTTCGCTATAGGGGGTGACGGGTAAGGTTTAGACATGGGAAGGCCTTTTTGGATAAAAGGGGGAAAGCTCATGTGACATGCAATTTCCGTTATTTATTTATGATTTTTTTTGTTGTTTTAATTTACTTAAAATAGTGTTTTCTCAGAATCCTAGGTAGGTTGAAAAAGATTGCTCTTCTTTTTCGCAACTATGCTAGATCCTGGGTCAGTGGAGACCATCTGTGCGGCTATAAGCCCCTCGTTTTGCACCTGTATTTCGACATCCCGGGGTGGACAGCCCCGGATGAGGGTCCTATAGGGCAAGCGGTTTCCACCGGACTAAAAGAAAAATCGAACCTAAGGACCGAGCCTGTCATATTCGTTTTAATGTGTCGGCCATGTGAATAGTGAGCCGAGCCGGTACCTGAGTCAAGATCTGGTCGAGAGTTCGGCATGACCTCTCTTTACCTTGCTTGCGCAAGGGATCTGTGACGTTAGGCGTTGGCTAGGTCATATTGTCATGGATGACGTATTAAAGGCTTGATGACATGGTGTCATGTGGGCATGGATGTATATCCGGGACGGAGCATTGTCTGGGTGTTGCTTCGGAAATCAAGATCGGGTCATGATTTTAGCATGACCTTTCATCGCTTTGCTTGCGCAAGGGATCTTGAGTTTCGAGCTTCGGCCCAGAAGATGGCAGGCATAGGATATGTATCCAGGCTGTAAGACACGGATTGGGTAAAAACCAACCGAGTCTGGACAGAGTATGACGCAAGCGTGCAGGGTTGACTAGGGATGACCAAAACCGGTTCCGGGCTCGGTTCCGATTCGAAACCGCCGGTTCTGGTTCGGAAAATGTATGACCCTTAATCGGCCCGGATTGCTTACGGTTCCGGTTAATCCGGTTCCGATTTTCTCCCCGGTTCATCCGATTCTGGGCTTTTTTCGGTCCGGTTCTATTGAAAAACAATGAATTTTCGTCCGGTTTTGGGCTTTTTCCGGTTCGGTTCACCATTTTGGTGACCCTTAACCGGCCCGACTCCAAACCGGTTCCGGTTACCCCGGTTCCGGTTTTCGTGACGGTTCATGGCGGTTCCGGGCTTTTTCGGTCCAGTTTCAGTCCGATTTTCCGGTTCCGGTCCGGTTTGGCCATCCCTAGGGTTGACACTGGCTAGGATAGGATGTTTGGAATGATCCCGTGCGCATCCAAGAGGCCTAGGAAGACCAAACAGACTGCAACTGAGACCACCCCAAGTTGAGGGTTGTAGTGTGCAGTGTTCCGAGGCAGCAAGTGCACGTAGCGTGCGGTGTACCGAGGCAGCAGTGCGAGTAGTGTGCGGTCACTAAAATTCTTTTTCTGAGTAAAACAGAAGATTTTTGAAGAATTTTAAATGTATGTACACAGATGTATATTGATGCATTTTTTTGTGTTTTTTTTTTTTTTTTATAAAATAAAAAGTAAAGCACATGCACACACATAACAGTTAAAGAAAGGGGTAAAATAAAAGTTTGACCCTCATCATCGTTTTAAAAATCTTTTGTTTTTGTTTAAAAGTTTTTAAAACAAAAATATTCCCAGCGGAGTCGCCAACTGAAATTACCCGGATCCGGCTCACGCGCGGGCCCCGGTATCTCGCATCGCTTGGTCGAGGAGGTGACTCACTGTGAGTACGCCAATCCAAATTGCGACCCTTTTAGGTGCATTTTAATGTGATAAAATCGCACTGAGGGGCGTTTTGGTAAATTTCCGGTCCGTTTCGAGACTTCCGAAAACATTTCATAAGTTTCTCGCGAAGGAAATATTTTTTAGTATTTTTCCCGGACAAAAGGACCTACAAGGAATTATTGACTTTGGACCTTTAAGGAATTAGCCCGGAATGTTTCAGAACCAGTTTCTGGCGCCAGAAACGGTTATTGGTTCGTCCCGTCGTGGGACAGATTGAAGCATGGAAAAGCGGAGCAGGAGGTCGTGCGACAAAATAAAGCAATTCCCAATCAGCGTTATAAATACAAAAATGCTTTCATTTGGCAAGCGGGATCTCACACAGCTCACACACAGACTCTCAGCCTCTCTCTCTAAAACTCTCCCTATCTCTCTCTAGACGCAATCCCTCTTCTCTCTCTCTCTATACACAAACACACAGCTTCTCCAACAACGATCATCTTCTTCACGGTTCTTCACCTCCAACCATTTCTCCGGCCAAGACCAACATCAATTCTCCCTAAATCTCCTCCCTCTTCCTCAATCCCCATAGCCACCGAGCTCCCTCTCTCCAAATCAACCGGCAACTTCTCCACCATCTTCTCCGGCTAAACCCACCATCGACCTTCCCTACCAAAACCTCACCCAATTCCCTTTCAATTGGTTCCAACCCCCTCTTATCTCCCAGCCATGGCGTCAACTTAATCCCTCTCAACCTTCACCAATCCAATTTCTCTCAACCTCTCCCCAACAAAAACCGAAGCTCTCCCTCTCTCAAACCAATAACAACCGTCGCTCCCTTTCTCTCTCAAACCCAGGTGAACAGAGACTTAATCGGAGACCTTAACCAATTCTCTCTAAATCCATCGATTCGTCTTCCTCCCCTGTTCCGAAACCTAAGCCTATAACCCTCACCAAATCATCACCAATTTTCGGCCAATCTCACTTCCATTACCTCCGACCCTGTTCTAAACCTTAGCCTCTCTCTGTCCAATTTACAGCGAAGTGGAAACAAGCACCCAAAGTCTCCCTCAACTCCCTCTGTTTCTGGTCTATTCATTTCATACGCACGTATTGGGAATTGCAAGGTTACTTGGTCTGGGATTCGAATCTATTCCGAAGTCGATTAGAAGACTCTCTATATCGACGTGGTATAGAGAGTGTGGACTACGAGGGTAACGAATTTCTTCCCTCAATATCTATCTCATATTTGTTACTTGTTTGCTCCGTTGCAATTATTGTTTCCGAACTTGATAATTAGGCTCCATCCGCCTCCAATTATCAAGTCCCAACTGCCATCTCTCTGTTTAATTTGTTTGGCTTGGTATATTTGGTATTCATGATGTGATTTGAATTCTATTCATTGTGTGATTGTCAAGGGAGGGTGGATCCTTCCATGTCCACACTCCTTTGGTCAATCTATTGGTGATTCATGTTATACTGATTTGTATTGTTGTGATAATTTGATCTGAGTTGGTTTCTGGTGGATCTGATTGCACATTGTAAGGTCTCTGCAGAGGGACATGTAGTGTCATACGACACAACGGGCTATCCGTCCTGTGTGGCGCGACATAACTAGTCGCTCTGCAGAGGTCATTTTTCATATGTAAGTTGTTCATTCTGTTTGCTAGTCACTCCAGATAGAGTGTGGATCTTCAATATCCACACTCATTTAGAGTGATTGTGTAGATCCTGTTAGTCCTGGGCTTCATGTTGTAAGGCTCCTGCATATGATAGTTAGTGTCACGCGACGTAATCTGCACAACAGATCCTGTGTCACGCGACACTCTTTGTCAATACGCAGAAGTCATTTTTCAGCTGTAAGTTCTGTTTGTCCTCTTTGTAAGTGGGATGTGGCCTCCCATGGCAAATGGCTTACAAATTGTAATTCCCCTTGTTAAGTAATAAAACAAAGCACTCTTATGCATTTTACACATATCTTGTTACACACATTTTGTACACACATTTGGATGAATTGAATGTTGAACATAGAAAGACTTGTCTACGGACGAGGCGTGTTGGGTGAACTCTCGGTTCTTCCCAACACGTAACCTGACCCCCGAACCCATTTTCTCTCTTAAAAAGGTTTTCAATGTTTTCTCTAAAAACGGCGTGGCGACTCCCTTTATTTTATTTTTTCGGCGAGCGTTCATTCAGTGGCGACTCTGCTGGGGACTTGAAACTTGTTTTCAAAAGTGGGTCAAACTTTCGTTATTGTTCAACGTTCATTTCATTCATTTGTGTGTGCTTGGTTGTGTGACATTCTATGTGCCTAAAATGCATTTCATTGCTTTGCTTTATTCCTGTTCCCCCTTGTGTCCCTCTTTGTTTGTGTTGGTTCTGGGGCTGAGATATGGCACTGTGCTTGGAGGCTGGGGTTGGTTATTCTGCTTTTGTTCAGGGTTCTGGCAATGTGACTCCTTCTGTCACGCGACAAAGCGTTTCTTTGATGTCCTGTGTAGCGCGACAAAAGGTGCCACTCAGCAGGATTATATCTCCTTGGTACAGGTTGTGATTATGGGGCAGTCCCCCATGATCAATATTATTGATCCTTGATTATTGTACTCTGTGGGGTGTGTGTGTTGTTTTTTCTTTTATCACCCATTTTCCAAAATAAAAAAAAATCTTTTTTCAAAATAAAGGAAGATAGTCATCCGCACACTACACCACGTAGATCTAGAACCCTCGGGTGCGATTGACGGCATCGCGGACGGTGATAATATTCGCCTACGCTTGAGCGCCTAATGTCAAACCCATCCCCCTAGCGCGTTATAGGTGGCGCCACACATTTAAACCCTACCCAAACGGTTGGTTTTGACACGCCATTTTCAAAAATACACTAAAATGAATTGTTTCAAAAATTTTAATAGACTTTTGTACCTATCCTAAAAACTAGCACGTGTGGGCATGTTGCCATCGCAACATGGTTTCACGAAAGGACATGTCGTTCCCACGGCATGTTCTAACGAGAGATCATGTCGCTTTGTCAACGTGCACCGACGAGAGGTCATGCCGGATTTTTCCTTGAAATTCTTCAGGAATACCCGTTATGCTGCCCAAATTTCTCCAGAAATTAAGGCTGCTTGTTCGTCCCATAAATGCTTTGGTTTTGTTTAGGTATTATCGCCTATTATTAATTTTGAAACAATACATTTGGTGTATTTTTGGATGATGTGTCCCTAGGTTCCCCCGAGGTCTAGATTGTGTGAATAAAGGATTAGCCTTTTCCAACCGTCTCTAGGACTTAAAACACCGATTTTTACTTGAATACTAATAAGTGTTGCACGAGTCCGTCTCCTTTCCCGTTCTTCCCTCTCCCGTACCTTCTCAAAGTTCTCTATCCTCCGTCTATACACCCTCTTCACCTCTGCAAGGCTACGGCAAGTTGGGCGTGTGCTCTCGTTCCCGGCGCTCATTGGTCCATATTCCCGAGACGGAAGCAGTTCAAGTGCTCGAGTGGTCGTCCATCTGATTCGGAATCCAAAATGCTCGATGCAGAGAAGATTATGGCCCACCAGCCTGGAAGTTCATATCCCATGGGTCAGCAAAGTGCAAAGAGTGTATCCAGCGAAAAGGGGCGAGCTACCCTTGAAGCTGTTTTTTCGTCGCGAGCGGGAGGCCCGGGTACTTGCTCAGATTGTTAAAGCTAAAGAGGACGACTTGCGAATGACAAAGAGATCAAGAAGGGTCCTCATACCATCGATGGCAACAATGCTCTTCCTCCCATCCGAAGTTGATGCAGTCGATCAGTCCTCGTAGGGTCTAGAATGTCCGCTGTCGGACATGAGTATGTCGAGTCCAAGTCGGACCAATTTTTGCTTTGCAGTAATAAAAGCTTTGTTTCTCTTCTTGCTAGACTCGAGACATCACTAGCACACCTGTGTTACACTTAATTGAAATGGTCTTATTCCAAATGATCACTTGTGCTGCTCACCGACTAATACTTTGAAATGACTAATGCTTAAATTGATCGGAGTGAGAAAATTGACTGATATCCTTCCCAAAGTGGGGCTTACCAACTCCCCACCTCGCATCTCTTGTGCTCACATATCTTCCTTCGTCTTCACCATCTCGTTGTTCGATGAATTTGCATGGATCTTTCTCAGAGTAAGCTTAAGCAAGCAAGGAAGAATCAATCTCGTTCGAATCATCTGGTAGGGAATGCGGTTGAAACCTTTCACCCCTAGGGAAGCCGTTACCTCACCCTCACTAAACAATACCCTTTCAATTCAAGATCGGCATGTTTTGAAACCCATTTAGCCATCTGTGATGTACCCGATTTTTTGAAATCAAACGGAGTCGCCACGCCATTTTTGTTTTAAGGGCCAAAACTTTGAAAAATGCCCGGAATCAAGAGATTCGAGTTCGGAGGTCACGTTACACGCCGGGAAGAACGTTAGTGTTCACCCGGAATGCCTCGTAAAACGAGTCTTCCAAGCTTAAAAACCATTTGTTTGTGTGTGTGTGTGTGTGTTACTTTGGCCAAAATAAGTTCAAACTGAGGAAACCAAAATTTGGGAATTCTTTATAAGACTTTAAACAAATCCCATGATTTTTGGTGTGATTTTTGGGTTGAGTTTTGGAACTCAAAAGATTTTTTGAAGTTGAAAACCAATTCTGCCAGAATGAAAAAGGCAGTGGACACTTGATTTTGAAATGGATTTAAGGGCTTTAAAACTTCATAATATTGGGAAACTCAGAGTATGAAAATTGTTCAAAACACCTTAAATAAGGTTTCTATAAAATAATTTTCCATTTTGGAGATGATTTGAGGGACCAAAACCTTCTGGAAATCTCAGATGTGAAATCTGGGTTTCCAGAGACTGATGAACTGACCTTTGGAAAATAATTTGAAAAATGGAGTTATACTCATGAAAAAAATAAAGTAAAAATATGTCTGGAATTCTACAGATGTTGGCTACAAAAATTATTTTGTAGTCAACACTCAATTCCAAGTTCTTCTGTGTCCAAAAAATTAGACCATGGACAGAGGTCTTAGAACAATGCTACTGGACAGCAAGATGTTCTTGTGGGAAAATGTGATTTTTGGGGGATTTGCATCTATGTTCACCCCATTTTCATCCCTAGACTTGATTCCACTACTTTTTGTTAAGTGGTTATCATATTCAAGTCATCCTTGGGGAATTTATGGGGTTTAAACATGTCATTTGCAAAGGAAAAGGGGATATTTTGTAGAGATGAAATTAAAGAGAAAAATTAACTAGAGATTTAAAATATGGACCATTTGAGATGGTCATTCATGAAGATGAACTTCAAGATGACCATCTTAGGTCAAGACTTAAGTTAAACTAGACATAAAGTAAATCAAAGTAAGAAGAACAAGATGAACAAGAAGTTAAAAGGGAGTTTTAGGGTTTAAAGAAGGAGGGCTTTACCAATGGTGACACCCTATCTTCCTAGGCTTGGAATTTGACTTGAGGAGTATCAAGATTTGGTGTTTGACTTGAGGAGTATCAAGATTTGGTGTTTGGATTTGTGTTTGAGTGGATTCAAGGCTTGAATGTGTTTAGGGTTTGATGATAGAGTTGGTCAAAGAGAAAATAAGTAGATAACACTTAAGTCCTCTATGTTTTCTCTCTAATCCTCCTCTTTGGTGGATGTTTAAGCTTGAGCTTGTGTGTATTTAAGAATGATTTGATAGTGTTTGGAGTGAAATTGGGAAAGATTCAAGAGAAAATGGTGGCAATCTAAGGATTCCCACTGTTTTCTCCCTATTTTTCGCCAAGGTGCAGCTTCTGTGAGCAAATTGTGTTGTGTAGACTGAGAGAGGAGGGTTAAATTTATAGGCCACTGTGAGCTTCATTTTGATCCGCGCGGACTGGATCGACGCGTGCCCTAGTGCATTAAATGCTGCTCCAGGCTTTGGACAGGAAGAATATTATTCAAAAATTCCAGCAGTTTGTGTTTTTCAGCTTGCCTAATTCGAAATTTTCCAATTTCTTTTGCTTTTTGAGATTATTTTCTTGGTTTATCTTGAAATGGCAATGCCTAATCTACCCTTGATTGGTTAGAAATGTTAGGAATTGTTAGAAATGTTAGAAATGTTAAAACTTTTGTTAATTTTCTAACGAAAATACTAACAACTCAAATTGGAGCACTTACAGTAGCCCCTCGGCGACGGCGCTTTCGAAGGAAGCGGGGTCGTCGATAAGAGTAAGGCTCCATATTTGACAGGATGATCAAGTGATCGAGTGGCTGGACCTAGCGATAGGCTACCTACGTATCCCGAGTGGGAATCAAGCCGGCCGTAGTTCGGGTCTTTGACCCTGGAGATGATGGCGTTTTAGGTGCCTCGAACCTTGATGAGCGAGTTCTGCAGTCGATTGCTGGGAGAAACTCTGCTGGGGATAAGAATGACCATTTTGGTCTGGTGGCTGAGATTGTATATCCGCTCTGCTGGGGATAGGAATGACCATTTTGGTCTGGTGGCTGAACCTAATGATAGGCTACCTACGTATCCCGATTGGGGAATCAAGCCAGTCGTAGTTCGGGTCTTTGACCCTGGAATGACTATTTTGAGGTGAGTCGCCCTAAGATTTGACTACTTTTGGGAAGTCACCCTAAGATTTGACTATTTTTGGGAAGTCACCCTATGATTTGACTATTTTGGGGAAGTCACCCTAAGATTTGACTATTTTGGAGAAGTCGCCCTATGGTTTGACTATTTTGGGAAAGTCGCCCTATGATTTGACTATTTTGGGGAAGTCGCCCTATGATTTGACTATTTTTGGGAAGTCGCCCTATGATTTGACTATTTTTGGGAAGTCGCCCTATGATTTAACTATTTTGGGGAAGTCGCCCTATGGTTTGACTATTTTGGGGAAGTCGCCCTATGGTTTTGGTTTGTCGAATTAGGGGATGATTGCGTTATATTGCTTTAGGTTCCTCATGCCTTAATGATGGCGTCTTAGGTGCCTCGAACCTTGATGATGGCGTCTTAGGTGCCTCGAACCTTGGAGATGGCGTTTTAGGTGCCTTGAACCTTGATTTGAAGGGATCGGTCTTACGTTTGCTGCCGAGGAAATGGATGATAATGGGAAAAGAAACGGGATTCCGTTAACTTCGCTGGGGATTTTGTTAGCCTTTGTTGGAGTTTAATTCAGGAGTATGAACCTAAATGGGGACATAGTTCAGGAGTATGATCCTAAGTTGAGGTTTAGTTCAGGGGTATGAACCTAAATGGGGACTTAGTTCAGGAGTATGATTCTAAGTCGAGGTTTAGTTCAGGAGTATGAACCTAAATGGGGACTTAGTTCAGGAGTATGATTCTAAGTCGAGGTTTAGTTCAGGAGTATGAACCTAAATGGGGACTTAGTTCAGGAGTATGATTCTAAGTCGAGGTTTAGTTCAGGAGTATGAACCTAAATGGAGACTTAGTTCAGGAGTATGATTCTAAGTCGAGGTTTAGTACCTGAGGGAGACTATTTGAAGGTGTTCTTGCTGTGGAAGATTCGGGCTTACGAGAACTATCGGGGAAAAGGGTGACCGTATTGGTCAAGTGACTGGACCTATGGTAGGCTACATAGTTCGTCAAAGAGGTGGCGATAATGAGAGGCTATGAGCTTTGTACCCAAGGTTGACTGCTCTTAGGGGAGTCATCCGAGGATTGACTATTTTAGGGAAGTCGTCCGAGGATTGACTAAAGCTTACGTTGCTGTTTGCGGAGATAGGGATATCTAAAGCTATGGGTAATCATGCAACATTTGTGAGTGCATGCATATTTTTGAGATATGTTGAAGGACTAACGTACCTTTGCTGTGCTTACCTGCAGGAGAGCAATTTGCGGGGGCTGTGTGGTAGTTGATAGTGTTGAGAGTCTTGATGCATCTTTGAGAACTTGGCATCTCTGTCCGAACTGTATTTGAGAACTTGGCGTCTCTGACCGATTTGTATTTGAGAACTTGGCGTCCCTGACCGATTTGTATTTGAGAACTTGGCGTCCCTGACCGATTTATATTTGAGAACTTGGCATCCCTGACCGATTTGTATTTGAGAACTTGGCGTCCCTGACCGATGTGTATTTGAGAACTTGGCGTCCTTGACTGATTTATATTTGAGAACTTGGCGTCCCTGACCGACTTGTATTTGAGAACTTGGCGTCCCTGACCGATTTGTAGACACTGGAGGTGGTCTGCACATGTTTTGCCCGGAATCATCTTTTGCCGAAAAGGGGGATTTGATTTCTTGCAATTTTGTTGAAACCATTGATTTTGGGCTTTGGTAAACATCTTCCTTGTTGAGGGTAAGTCTCAATGGTCTTTCACGTTTGAATTCCTGCATTGGTTAGTAGAGAGGAAGATGCATATATGACATTCATGATGACAGATGCATGCATAGAACCAAAAATGATTGTGAGAGTATCACTGCATATGTTCGCGAGATGATGCATTTACTTGCTTTCGAAGATGCACTTAGCCTAAGCTTCTGGCAGGGAAATTATGATTTATGATCTTCAATCACTTAGGATTTTTTCTATTGATTCAATTTTTGTGCATGCTACATAAGCCCTTGGGAGATTTTTGTGGGGATGCATGGTGATGAGAGGGGATGCATTGGGATGTATGTGTCTGGAGACTGTTTGGAACAGATTTTGAGCAAGTGGGGGAGGTGAGAGCCCTCGATCGCGATTTAAACAGTGGTTGTTGATGAGGTTTTGTTAACAGTATCACATGGACCTTAATCTTGATGAGATTGGATTCGGATCCCGGGTCTTGATTGGAATTTTCCCTCTCAATCTTGGTCATTTGAAGCTGATGCTGATAGGCTCTAGGGCACGTTGATACGAGTGAAGCTTCTTTCATTTGGGTGAGCTGTGACTTCGGCCGAAACCTTGTTCGGAGAATGATTTGATGAAATTGCTAATGCAGGGAGAAACCCGGATCTTAAATTCACGCTACGGGAAGGCTGCTATGTACCAAGTTACGAAGCTGAAAATCTAGTTGTTGATGTGACTAGACCTTTCTTGTGACTTGATAAAATTCAGGTCCAAAGGACCATCTTGACAAAGCCCCCGGATCCTGAGTAGGCAAAGTCCAGATTTTGAAGAAGTGACTTGGCGAATCTATCTCGTAGTGAAGAACCCAATGTGGATCCGGAGATGACTATAGAAGCCCCAGCTTGAAGAGCCGTCTGAGAGAACACAGGAGAACCGCTTAGCAAGCCCGGCGTGAAGAAATTCAGAGCGCCTTATTGCGGGCAGAGTCATCATGTGACCAAGGAGGCACCTATCTTTTCAGATCTTAGTCAATCAGTCAACGGACAAGTATCAGAAATGTTTACGTGTAGGGGCACATTTTTCGAGAAGTGGGAATGAATCCCGATTTTGTGTATACACACTCGCTTTAGGTTTGACTCTTTTGAGAGAGTATAAGCATCACAAGGTGTGGAAAAGTGTATGGAAGCTCCTGCAGACAGAAAGACAGTGTTTGGCTCTATTTTCCTACGATGTAGAAAGAGAAGACTTGTCGAGACACTTGAAAACTTGTCTTATTCATGATGATCACAAGGCTGCTTAAAACCCTTTGTTAATGTTCGGGTTATTCAACTCCTAAATCTGATATGAACAAATATTTTGATTAATCATAAGGAGAAAACCAACTGATATCGAGAATCAAGCTTGGAAGGGCGGAAAGTGTATAGGGACGATCCTTAATGAGACCGGATTTTTTTTTTTTTGAGATTTGTTTGTGATTTCGACCGGACCATTTATGGTTGCCTACGTTCCCTCCATTATGAAGAGCTCAGGTCGCCGTAGTTCGGGCTTTTCCCGAATGAAGAGAGAATGAGTGTGAAAATTCAAGACTTTGAGGCCTTTTGGGGAACTTGAGGATTGGAGATTCGAATAACATATCCCCTTAGAGTGTCCATGAAAGACACGAATGCTAAGCCCCAGTGGGACATCCACGGCAAGTGTTTGTGGAGTAGAAATGAATTATGCTCACATGAATCAGATTTGAATTTGCACAATCTTTGATTGGTAATTTTGAACCAAGATGGATTAGATTCCAATTTAAGCAAGCAATGAAGCATTAATTTGATTTATATCTTGAAGATATTACGATGAAATTGCTATCCGATAGGAATTGCAGCTGGGTTTCCGGGTTTCGATCGGCCATCGGGTGATTTGGGAAGTTATGACCTCTTAAAGTGAGAGGTCGGCTGGGCCTTTTGCTGACTAAACCTCTAAAGGTGAGAGGTTGGCTTGTAGGGATGTGTTTGGGAAATCTATGGCGGGGAAGATTGATTGCCTCTAAGAATGAGAGGTCAAATTTTGACTTTGGCCAAAGGCGAGGGTAATGGGAGTATCCTCTAAAATCGAGAGGATGGCTTGGGATTGATTTAAGGTAATGGTGAGAGGAAGTCCAAGCTATCGACAACTTTTTGCGATCTTGCGAGAATTCAGGCTCCTTTTTGATCATTGGAGAGCTTCTTGAGAAGTCGGGGGCTTTTGAGGATCGACAGTTCTTTTTTTGTTCTGTTGTTTTTTTTGACTTGGAAAGCCTCCTGAGGAGTTGAGGTTTATCTTTGTCCTTCCTTCATGGCTTGAGATATTTTGCGCATTGCCGACTCTTGAAGTTAACTTCTTGGCCTTGCTTGGACTTCTCTCAGTAAGGAGCAAAAATGATGGTTAAACGGGGTTTCAAAACACGCCGATCTCGAAATGAAAGGTATTGTTTGGTGAGGGTGAGGTAATGGCTTTTCTATGGGTGAAAGGCTTCAACCGCAATCCCTACCGGATGACCTAAATGAGATTAAGTCTTTATTGCTTGCTTAAGCTTTAAATGAGAAAAGATCCGTGCAAATTCATCGAGCAATGAAATGACGAGGATGATGAAGGAGATGTGAGCATATGAGATGCAAGATGGGGAGTTGGTAAGCCCCAATTTGAGAAGGATATCAATTGATTTTCTCACTCCGATTAGTTTAAATGTTAATAATTTCGAAGAATTAGTGGTTGAGCAGCACAAGTAATCATCTAGGATAAAACCATTTCAATTAAGTGTAACGTGGGTGTGCAAGTGATGTCTCGAGTCTAGCAAGAAAAGAAGAAAAGATATATATATAAAAGTTAAACTTTTAACTAATATGCCCAAAATGGACTACAACGACAAATGTCCAGGAAGGACTTAGGTGAAAGAGAAGTACTAGAACCTACGAAGGTTGACTAAATGACTATTTTAGAGATAGGTAGCCCCTAGTCTAGCCACTTTTTGCTATTGGACCATGCATCCATTCTTCGACGCTGGAGATGGGAGCTATTACAGATCTTTCCATCAGGACTTCTTTGGCAGCTTTTTGCTCAATCCAACCATTTTCCTTGCCTGCGATGACTGGTTCATTGACCTTACAAAGGGGTGAGTCAAATTCCATTATGTTCCCAAGTCTTGAACCACCAAACTCGATCATGTTGACACTCATGTTGTTATTTCTAGGGAGCGGGTTATTGACAGTATTAGGCCCTTCAGGCACCTCTAACCTCCCTTGTTCAATCAAACTTTGGATTGCCTTTTCAGTGGGGACGCAATCATCCGTCAGTGCCCATGGTGCGATGAAAGGCACAATGCTTGGAAGTATCCAAAGGAGCATTGAGGTTTCTAGGCCTGATAATTTTCCAAAGGCCGGAGCAAACCTTCTCTCACCAAACCTCAAGACATCACTCAAAGGCATCCCAAAGTTTCTCAAGTCTTGGAGCCGGATCTGGATGCATCGGGTTTTTTGGGAACAAAGGAAGTGGCATTGTTACAACCCCGTCCCGCATAGCTAATCACTTCTTTACCTTTTGGTTGGGCGGGAGCTGTGTTGGAGGTGGAAGAAACCCGGTATTCGTAGCGGGTGCAGCGGTCGAGCTGGCGATTGTAAGCCTTTTCGAACTTAGCCCCGAATTAACCATTGCACGCAAGTCGGCGTAGGGGAAGTGATCGAGGGAAGCTCTCAAATGCGGCTTCAAGCATGACCTGAAAGATGTCTAATTGCTCTTCGTCGAGGGAGGAATGGCCATTTCACCGAGCTTTAAGTTCCACCTTTTATAGAAATCCCCAATATTCTCATCGTGGCGCTTCATTGTCGTCTGTGTGTCAACTCTGTTTGTCTCCCATTCCAAGTTGGCTTTATACTTATCTCGTGAAAATGCATAATCTGTTCCCAAGTAGCCCTAGCTTGTGCCGCAATCGGAAAAACCATTTCAAAGCCCCCGACTTCAAAGAGAGATCAAGTGGTCACCAACCGCCGGTTTGTGCATCCCTTAGCTTTCATTGCCAAAGTATAGGTGTCCAAGTGAGTTTTAGGGCACGCACTTCCATCAAACAAGTTCGAGATTGGGCATCACAAATTTGTGAGGCAGGGTACAATCGAGTCGGGATCTCGTAGGCCGAAGAGCGGTGTTCTTTTTGACGGTCAATTCAGCGATCTGCGCTTTCATTTCCTTGTGTTGCTCCATAAACCAAGCCAATTGGGGATCCAAAGGTGGAGCGGGAATGCCTGAGCCGATATTTGAGCTAGGAAAAGGACTAGCTGTTGATGGTGCATTGGTGGAAGGAATACCATATCCCGGAGCATAGGTGAAAACCTGTCCTTGGCCCAAATTACCCTGGGGAGTGTAGGTAGGAGCTTGGGCAAAGGGATAGAACCCAGAGACTTGCTGTTGGCTTCCGATCGGCAGAGAAGATGGAGGCAGATCTGAGGTAGCCAGATGGCTTGGATTTCCGGAGTGAGGCCCATAAGTAGGCTTAAGTGCGGGCTGCTGTTCCTGGTTGTCGAATTGCATGGCTGGTTGTGGCGAGGATGCATAACCGAGAGGATACTGTGGTCCTGGTGATTCTGATGAAGCTGGGATGGGGGCTTGGTAACCCATTGAATCCTGAGTGAGAAATGGGTTTGTGGAAGCTGTGTGAGCGCAACTGAGCTAGCATCATTCTGAGGAGGGGCTCCTGACTGTTGCCCCGAACCAAACTGTGGTGGTATTCCGAATTCTTGTGAAGGTCCGGATTGATTGGTCCCAAACTGAGGTGGGATCCCCATTTGCTGTGGCATTCCGAGGCACCCCCAACCATGAAAAGACATTCCGTACTGACTTTGTCCCCACTGAGGTACTGCGAACTGGCTCGTCCCGTCAGGCTGCATGGATCCAGTGGTGCACGGTTGGAAGCCGGGCGACCCAGGGGTCGAGGAGCATGGGCTCTGGTGGTAGTACCGTGGGAGGCCGGTGGTGGCATCCTGGAGTAGTCGGGTTGACCAAGAGCGGGATTGAGGTCTTCCTCTTCTTCCACAGTGAAGGTGCCATCTGGGTTGAGACTGGCGGCCAATCCATGGCATTTGATAGCCTCCATAAGGCTGTTCAGCTGTGCTTCCTGTCGCACTCTCATCTGCTTATTGCCTAACCGATTCCATTGCCGTTCGCTTTGAGGAGTCCCGGGAGGCGGAGTGGTGTTGTCCCCATCGTTACCGGCCGATGCGTACATTCAAACCCGGAGTCGGAACAAATGGTGAAGCTGACGATGCGCTTGACTCTTCCCAACTGATCAAACGGTGACCCGGTGTCCGAAACCAAGCTTTGTGAGGAGCTGCGGGGGGAAAGACACGAGGGTTCAGATGTTTGGGAGTGAAGGAGGGTAGGTGTTTGGGCTTTGGGCTCATGCAACATGCAGTTATTTGTTCTTGTTTACTTAAAACATGTTTTATTAACCTAATCGGTTGGAAAAGATTGCTCTTCTTTTTCGCAAACTATTCTGGATCCTGGATCAGTGGGCCCCGTCACTACGTCTATAAGCCCCTCGTATTCCACCTGTATTTCGACCTCCCAGGGTGGACAGCCCCGGGCGAGGGTCCTATAGGGCAAGCGGGTCCCACCGACCGAAAGAAAAACGATCCTAAAAGTCTGGCGGGTAATCGAGTCTTAACGAGCATTCGATGTAAATTACGGACAAAGCTGACGTCAAAAGTCAAGATCATGTCCGAGGGCTCGACGAAAAGTCGGCATGATTTGGACTGATGAATGTCCACAATTGATCTTGACTTGTCGTCAATTAGGCCGTAATTAGGCATGGAATAATCATTAATCCTTGATGACTCAGTGTCATGCTGGGAGTCAGTGTATAATTTGTGCCAGTCAGAGTCAAAGTCAAGGCGCCAGTCAATATCTGGTCAAAGTCAGAGTATGAAAATTGTTCAAAACACCTTAAATAAGGTTTCTATAAAATAATTTTCCATTTTGGAGATGATTTGAGGGACCAAAACCTTCTGGAAATCTCACATGTGAAATCTGGGTTTCCAGAGACTGATGAACTGACCTTTGGAAAATAATTTGAAAAAGGGAGTTATACTCACGCAAAAAATAAAGTAAAAATATGTCTGGAATTCTACGGATGTTGGCTACAAAAAGTATCTTGTAGTCAACACTCAATTCCAAGTTCTTCTGTGTCCAAAAAATTAGACCATGGACAGAGGTCTTAGAACAATGCTACTGGACAGCAAGATGTTCTTGAGGGAAAATGTGATTTTTGGGGAATTTGCATCTATGTTCACCCCATTTTCATCCCTAGACTTGATTCCACTACTTTTTGTTAAGTGGTTATCATATTCAAGTCATCCTTGGGGAATTTATGGGGTTTAAACATGTCCTTTGCAAAGGAAAAGGGGATATTTTGTAGAGATGAAATTAAAGAGAAAAATTAACTAGAGATTTAAAATATGGACCATTTGAGATGGTCATTCATGAAGATGAACTTCAAGATGACCATCTTAGGTCAAGACTTAAGTTAAACTAGACATAAAGTAAATCAAAGTAAGAAGAACAAGATGAACAAGAAGTTAAAAGGGAGTTTTAGGGTTTAAAGAAGGAGGGCTTTACCAATGGTGACACCCTATCTTCCTAGGCTTGGAATTTGACTTGAGGAGTATCAAGATTTGGTGTTTGACTTGAGGAGTATCAAGATTTGGTGTTTGGATTTGTGTTTGAGTGGATTCAAGGCTTGAATGTGTTTAGGGTTTGATGATAGAGTTGGTCAAAGAGAAAACAAGTAGATAACACTTAAGTCCTCTATGTTTTCTCTCTAATCCTCCTCTTTGGTGGTGGTTTAAGCTTGAGCTTGTGTGTATTTAAGAATTATTTGAGAGTGTTTGGAGTGAAATTGGGAAAGATTCAAGAGAAAATGGTGGCAATCTAAGGATTCTCACTGTTTTCTCCCTATTTTTCGCCAAGGTGCAGCTTCTGTGAGCAAATTGTGTTGTGTAGACTGAGAGAGGAGGGTTAAATTTATAGGCCACTGTGAGCTTCATTTTGATCCGTGCGGACTGGATCGACGCGTGCCCTGGTGCATTAAATGCTGCTCCAGGCTTTGGACAGGAAGAATATTATTCAAAAATTCCAGCAGTTTGTGTTTTTCAGCTTGCCTAATTCGGAATTTTCCAATTTTTTTTTTGCTTTTTGAGATTCTTTTCTTGGTTTATCTTGAAATGGCAATGCCTAATCTACCCTTGATTGGTTAGAAATGTTAGAAATTGTTAGAAATGTTAGAAATGTTAAAACTTTTGTTAATTTTCTAACGAAAATACTAATAACTCAAATTGGAGCACTTACACCATCGCCAGGAGAAGAGGGACTATCCTTGAGACTCCCATGATTCAAAAGAAGATTGACCGTCTCCAAGTTCAAGAATGACGGAAAGCAATGATCCATCCTGGGGACTATCTGAAATTCTCCTCTCAAAACAAAATTGAAAAAAGAGAGAGACAAAAGCAAAAAAAAAAAAAGAAAAAAGAAGAAAAGAAAAAGAAAGAGAGCTTAGTCCCCAGTGATCCTCTCAAAAGCAAAAGTCAAATGATCCGGTCGTTACTCAAGAGGAGCCTCAGAGTGAATAAAGAGACAACACGGATGTCCCTCACCACTACCTCAACTAACTCCGGCCATCCTCTCGATTTTGGAGGATATTCCCACTACCTTGACCAATTCCAAGCCGTCCTCTCGATTTTAGAGGATATTTCCATTCCCATTACCTTTGACCCTGCCAAAGCCAAAATTGACCTCTCATTCTTAGAGGTAGCAAAGATGCAATAACAAGATATCCTCACCTTAGAAATCCCAAACACATACCCAAGAGCCAACCTCTCATCTTTAGAGGTACAGTCAATAAAAAGCCCAGCTGACCTCTCGTTTTAAGAGGTCATGATGTCCCGAATTACCCAAAGACCGATCGAAATCCCGAAGCCCAGTCGCAGTTCCTACCGGATGGCAGTTTCATTCCAATTTTGTCGGGATCTAAAACAGATTATTGCTTAAAGCGGAGTCCAATCTATCCCGGCTCAAAGGACCGTCAAGCGAAGATTGTGCAAATTCTATCCGTTCATTCGACGTTTTATGTGAGCATATTTCATTGCTCCTCCGCAAACACTTGCCGTGGACGTCCCACTGGGGCTTCACATCCGTGTCTCTCATCGACACTCCAAGAGGACATGTTCTTTCAATTCTCAAAATCCTCAAAGGTCCTCAGATCCTCGAATTCCAACGTTCATTCTTTTTATTCGGGATAAGCCCGAACTACGGCGACCTGAGCTCCTCCTAAGGAGGGGAACGTAGGCAACCATAACTGGTCCGGTCGAAATCACGAACAGACCTCAGAAAAATCCGATCTCCTCAAGGAACATTCCCATACACATTCCATCCTTCCGAGTTTGATTCTCGATATCAGTGGGCTTTCTCCTCAAGATTAATCGAAATATTTGTTCATATCAGCTTTGGTGGTTGACTAACTCGAACATCAATAAAGGGTTTTAAGCAGCTTTGTGATCATCACGAATAAGACAAGTTTTCAAGTGTCTCGAAAAGTCTTCTCTTTCTACATCATAGAAAGATAGAGCGAAACACTGTTTCGGTCAGCAGGGGCTTCCATACACTTTTCCACACCTTGCGATGTTTATACTCTCCCAAAAGAGTCAAACCCAAAAGTGAGAGTGTCATACACAGATTCGGGATCTATTCCCACCTTCGAAAGATGTTCCTCTGTACGCATATATTTCTGAGTCTTGTCCAGCGACTGATTGACTGCGGTTTGAAATGATGGGTTGCCTCCTCGGCCACAAGATTACTCTGTCTGCGATGAAGCTGCATGGAATTTCCTCAAGCTGGGGCTTTGGTAAAAGTATCCCTCCGGCTCTCCTTACCAGATTCCCTCCAAGTTGGCCTTGCATTATCAATTGGGCCTTCACCAAGCCGGGATCATTCTCTGCACGTTCTCTGCTGCTCGTTGTCCCAGATGCGCGATATACTTTGTCATTACTAGCAATGGACCTGCTGCAACCAGTACTCTCGAGAGCGTCCACGACTTGCCTAAGTTGCATCGTATCATCCTATAATGGGAGAGGGTCCACCCCATCATAAACACTTTCGTTCCATACACGATCCCTCATAGAGCAACTGATACAGACATATCTGCTCGTCAAGCCGTGCCAAATCCCTACTTCCTATTCTACCCAGCTGAGATGGACTTGTGCAACAAAAGATTAATAATGCATAAGCAAAAAGTCAAATAAAGTGCAAAGTGCCCAGAGTGTTGTGTTTCCCCCCCCCCCCCCACAGGGTACAATAATCAGGTGATCATAATGTGATCGTGAGGCCCTCGAATCACAATTTTGGACAAGGATTCCAAATCCTGCAGGTGGCAGACCCCGCCTTTATTATCTGCGTCAGGCCCGGACTCACCAGCATTATCTGAAAGAGCCTTAGATGCCTCAGCCCCCAAGCAGTGCTTGTCAAAAAAAAAGAGCCCCAGCTGCCCCAGAATCCAGGCGATAATGCTCATCAGTCTCGATGACTTCAAAGCCTATTTTGCAAAGACCGTCCCGTGAATGGCCACCCAGCAAACATCGATAAGTGGTATAGGTCCCTCCGGAAGCAGTAGCATGAGACCCTCCGGCAGATACACCTATCCCCAACAGAATCAATGGTAGCATGAGACCCTCGACAGCTACCTCCCAACAAGCAGTTACAGCCTAAGACCCTCCGACAGCTACATCTACCCCCGCAGGTACAATGATCAACGGAGCTGCACCGAATCTCAAAGATTTCCCCTTAAAGCACGATCGAGATAAAGAATCCGTGTTTATTTGAGTCTCCCCAGCAGTGCGCACCAAGATCAATGGCCCCGCCGCCAAAGCATCAGCAAGAGTCCGATCCCTAACAAGCAAAGTCTCCGGCTTACCAAGCAAAGCTCAGGACACAAAGTCAACCGTCAACAAAGATAGGCCCCGCCGCCAAAATACCAACAAGAATCCGATCCCCAGCAAGCAAAGTTCCTGTCATAGCAGGCAAGGTCCCAGACCCCCAAGCCAACAGTCGACAAAAACTGCCCCGCACCCGGCAACTGTCAATAACAATAGTATCATAGGACCCTCCGGCAGCTACAGGTAAGCACAGCACAGGTATGAAAGCATATCTCAGTCGATTACTTTGCTAGAAGCATTAATCCCTGTCAGGTTGTGATGCCTTCAAATAATCTCGTTTAGGTCAAGAGACCTTCAAATAATCCCTTTCAGGTTTGGATGCCTTCAAATAATCCCTTTTAGGTCAAGAGACCTTCAAATAATCCCTTTCAGATTGTGATGCCTTCAAATAATCTCGTTTAGGTCAAGATACCTTCAAATGATCCCTTTTAGGTCAAGAGACCTTCAAATAATCCCTTTCAGGTTGTGATGCCTTCAAATAATCTCGTTTAGGTCAAGAGACCTTCAAATGATCCCTTTTAGGTCAAGAGACCTTCAAATAATCCCTGTCAGGTTGTGATGCCTTCAAATAATCTCGTTTAGGTCAAGAGACCTTCAAATAATCCCTTTCAGGTTGAGATGCCTTCAAATGATCTCATTTTCAGGTTTGGATGCCTTCAAATAATCCCTTTTAGGTCAAGAGACCTTCAAATAATCCCTTTCAGGTTGTGATGCCTTCAAATAATTTCGTTTAGGTCAAGAGACCTTCAAATGATCCCTTTTAGGTGAAGAGACCTTCAAATAATCCCTTTCAGGTTGTGATGCCTTCAAATAATCTCGTTTAGGTCAAGAGACCTTCAAATAATCCCTTTTAGGTCAAGAGACCTTCAAATAATCCCTTTCAGGTTGTGATGCCTTCAAATAATCTCGTTTAGGTCAAGAGACCTTCAAATGATCCCTGTTAGGTCAAGAGACCTTCAAATAATCCCTTTCAGGTTGAGATGCCTTCAAATGATCTCGTTTAGGTCAAGAGACCTTCAAATAATCCCTTTCAGGTTGAGATGCCTTCAAATGATCTCATTTTCAGGTTTGGATGCCTTCAAATAATCCAATTTAGGTCAAGAGACCTTCAAATAATCCCTTTTAGGTCAAGAGACCTTCAAATAGTTTCCCCTATGTTCAGACCCCCTCAATTAGTTTCTCTTCAAACTACGACCGGCTTGATTCCCACTTGGAATACGTAGGAATCCTTTCTCAAAAGGTCCAGCCATCCGATCTCCCCAGTTATCGTCCAGCCCTCCGCCTTATCCCCCTGCTGCTCATTGAGATTGGGTCCTTTTTATCGAAAACCTCACTTCTTCCATAAGTGACGTTGCCGAGGGGCTCTGTGAGTACGCCAATCCAATTCGCGACCCTTTTAGGTGCATTTTAATGTGATAAAATCGCACTGAGGGGCGTTTTGGTAAATTCCCGGTCCGTTCCGAGACTTCCGAAAACATTTCATAAGTTTCTCGCGAAGGAAATATTTTTTAGTATTTTTCCCGAACAAAAGGACCTACAAGGAATTATTGGCTTTGGACCTTTAAGGAATTAGCCCGGAATGTTCCAGAACCAGTTTCTGGCACCAGAAACGGTTATTGGTTCGTCCCGTCGGGCGAGAGATTGAAGCATGGAAAAGCGGAGCAGGAGGTCGTGCGAAAAAATAAAGCAATTCCCAATCAGCGTTATAAATACAAAATGCTTTCATTTGGCAAGGGGGATCTCACACAGCTCACACACAGACTCTCAGCCTCTCTCTCTAAGACTCTCCCTATCTCTCTCTATCCGCAAAAGGCAATCTCTCTCTCCTCTCTCTCTCTATATGCAAACACATAGCTCCTCCAACAACGATCATCTTCTTCACGGTTCTTCACCTCCAACCATCTCTCCAGCCAAGACTAACATCAATTCTCCCTAAATCGCCTCCCTCTTCCTCAATCCCCATAGCTATCGAGCTCCCTCTCTCCAAATCAACCGGCAACTTCTCTACCATCTTCTCCGGCCAAACCCACCAACGACCTTCCCTACCAAAACCTCACCCAATTCCCTTTAAATTGGTTCCATCCCTCTCTTATCTCCCAGCCATGGCGTCAACTTAATCCCTCTCAACCTTCACCAATCCAATTTCTCTCAACCTCTCCCCAACAACAACCGAAGCTCTCCCTCTCTCAAACCAATAACAACCGTCGCTCCCTTTCTCTCTCAAACCCACGTGAATGGAGACTTAATCGGAGACCTTAACTAATTCTCTCCAAATCCATCGATTCGTCTTCCTCCCCTGTTCCGAAACCTAAGCCTATAACCCTCACCAAATCATCACCAATTTTCGGCCAATCTCACCTCCATTACCTCCGGCCCTGTTCTAAACCTTAGCCTCTCTCTCTGTCCAATTTACAGCGAAGTGGAAACAAGCACCCAAAGTCTCCCTCAATTCCCTCTGTTTCTGGTCTATTCATTTCATACGCACGTATTGGGAATCGCAAGGTTACTTGGTCTGGGATTCGAATCTGTTCCGGAGCCGATTAGAAGACTCTATATACTGACATGGTATAGAGAGTGTGGACTACGAGGGTAACGAATTTCTTCCCTCAATACCTATCTCATATTTGTTACTTGTTTGCTCCGTTGCAATTATTGTTCCCGGACTTGATAATTAGGCTCCATCCGCCTCCAATTATCAAGTCCCAACTGCCATCTCTCTGTTTAATTTGTTTGGCTTGGTATATTTGGTATTCATGATGTGATTTGAATTCTATTCATTGTGTGATTGTCAAGGGAGGGTGGATCCTTCCATGTCCACACTCCTTTGGTCAATCTATTGGTGATTCATGTTATACTGATTTGTATTGTTGTGATAATTTGATCTGAGTTGGTTTCTGGTGGATCTGATTGCACATTGTAAGGTCTCTGCAGAGGGACATGTAGTGTCATGCGACACAACGGGCTATCCGTCCTGTGTGGCGCGACATAACTAGTCGCTCTGCAGAGGTCATTTTTCATATGTAAGTTGTTCATTCTGTTTGCTAGTCACTCTCGATAGAGTGTGGATCTTCAATATCCACACTCATTTAGAGTGATTGTGTAGATCCTGTTAGTCCTGGGCTTCATGTTGTAAGGCTCCTGCATATGATAGTTAGTGTCACGCGACATAATCTGCACAACAGATCCTGTGTCACGCGACACTCTTTGTCAATACGCAGAAGTCATTTTTCAGTTGTAAGTTCTGTTTGTCCTCTTTGTAAGTGGGATGTGGCCTCCCATGGCAAATGGCTTACAAATTGTAATTCCCCTTGTTGAGTAATAAAACAAAGCACTCTTATGCATTTTACACATATCTTGTTACACACATTTTGCACACACATTTGGATGAATTGAATGTTGAACATAGAAAGACTCGTCTACGGACGAGGCGTGTTGGGTGAACTCTCGGTTCTTCCCAACACGTAACCTGACCCCCGAACCCATTTTCTCTCTTAAAAAGGTTTTCAATGTTTCCTCTAAAAACGGCGTGGCGACTCCCTTTATTTTATTTTTTCGGCGAGCGTTCATTCACTCGCTGTGTTTTTTTCGTAGAGTCGCCACGCCGTTTTGATTTAGCCCAAAACATTGAGAAAAGGATTAGTTTAAAAACTATTGTTGTGTAATGAGATTTTTTAGTTCGGAGGTCAGGTTACTCCTCGGGAAGGGCATAGTAAATGCACACCCGAGTCGCCTCGTAAAAATGAGTCTTTCGGTACCCCTTCTTTCTTTAAAAGTTGTGTGTGTGTGTGCACTTTTAAAAATGCATGATGTATATAATGTCTACATTGCACGCTATGTATTGAAATGGAAGGAAGCCTTACCAATGTTGGTTCGTGTCTGTCTTCCACTGGAAAATAGTGTTTGGGTGTTGAATAGTGTTCCGGGACGGACCGGGATGGCGTCGGGACGTGCCGGTGTCTGCAGACAGAGTTTCGACGTGCCTCCGGATTGTCAGATGTGCACTCGGGCAGAGTTTCGTCGTGCGTTGGGATCGCAGGGATCTTTGACTGGACTCAGGCAGAGGTTCGTCGTGCGTCGAGATTTTCGATTGCGCTCGGGCAAAGTTTCGGCGTGCATCGGGATCGTCGGTTGTGCTCGGAAAGGGCAGGGACACCTCGGGATGGATCGGAATGCCTCGGGAAGGATTGGCAGGGCTTGGGGATGGGTCGGCAAGGCTTCGAAATGCCTCGGGAATGCCTCGGGACAGCTCGGGAGCGTCTCGAGAGCGCTCGACAGTGCTCGGCAGTGCTCGATAGAGCTTCGGAGTACCACGAGGGGCCTCGAAATGCTTCAGAGGGAACCGAAAGGGACCGGGATTGCCCCGAATGGTCTTAGAGGGGCTGCCTGAAGGCTGGAAGAGAGGAGAGAAGAGGGAGGTGTTAAAATTATGAGGGGGGCCCTCTATTTATAGGGTCCAGATTCTGGCAAGGTTTGTCGCCCGGCACTGTCTGTCATTACCAGTTTTTTGGTTTTTCTGGATTTAAGGGAATATTGTGGACTTTAAGGGAATTTTGTAATTATGATTTCTGAATGCAAAGTGGTCTGCACGGACAGCCTTTGCTTTTCCAAATTTTCCAAAATTCCTAAAAAGTCCTTTTGTACTTTTTTATCCCAGAAAGGCCCCCACTTGGTTTGGTTGGTGGTTTTTGGAGTTTTTGAAGGCTACTGGTGTTCGAGATCACATTTATGTGAGTCTGCGGTGTTTCCCGTGCGTCGGATGAGGAGTGATCTAGATTGGGGTACTTACAACGGGCCGCCTCAAGCTTTTTCCCTAGGTCTCTTTGAGAAGGAGTAAGAGATCCTAGAATGACAGAACGGCCCCCCAACCTATTAAAGGCCGATGTGCTTGGTCTACCAGGATTTATTTAAGAGGGAGAAACTTGGTCATTACCTTGAGTAGAAAGAAATCCAACATTTTGGAGAGAAATGTTAGACATTTTTTACGATGGAAAAGCTGAAAAAAAATTGCTTTTCGAAAACAAGTGTTTAGAAATGGTATTTGTTTTTGACATACACAAGATTACACGAGAAAAAACTAGACGTTTTTCGGCAATGGAACCACTGATGACCCCTCGACTTTCGGGGGTCTCACTTGTTTAGGATATCTGGCTTGATATTGGTTTGTACCTAGAACACAACAACAACGATAAGCACCGTTAAGGTCAAAGCCAGAGTTTAATTCATCTCAGATCATTGGGTGTGAGAGTAAGATCTCTTGAGGGTTTATGACTGAGAAATAAGACTTGAAATGTCTTGAGTGAGTTGTGTGTTTAGGGTTTAGATAATGTGTCTTACAAATATAATTTGGCACTTATCTTGCCCATGGGGACAAAAGTTGATATTTATAGTAGGTGGGAGCTGCTCGATGACGTCAGCCCTAAGGATATCTTTGTCTTTGACCTAGGAAACTGTTTCGCGCCTGGTTGGCTCTGTCAGTAAAGTGAGATTTGCTGCAGAGGGATGTCCTGAAAGGACATGTACAGAGGATAGTTGGCGCAGCGAATTCATGACATAGTTGGTGCCTGAGCCATTCCATCATTTAATGCGATGGGTACACGTCGGCTTATTGGTCTCAGAGCCAGTATGGAATCTTGCTCTACAAGCTTTGGCTTTAATCGGGAGTCTGGTAAGATAATCGGGAGTTTGATATGAGCCCGCGGTCAATATTCATTGGGCGTGGTCAACATTTGTTGGCGCGATCATGGGGATCGCAGTCACGATTGTTGGTAGGTGGGCCCCAGCCCGACTAGCGTATAGACATCCGATTTTTAGAACATTGTAATCATCTAAGTCTTTCGATGGTAGCGTATATAAAGAGAGTAATTTGGCTAAGAGATTATAGTATAAGAGTAAAGAATACTCTGTGTTATTCGATTTATGTGTGTTTTTCGATTTATGTGATTATCTTAATTTAGTTTACAATATTTAGTTTACAATAAGATTCAAATACAATGTTGAATAAGGTTACAGAGTCACCGTCCCATTCGAAATATAAAGTCCTGTGTCACAGTTAATTCATATAGACTGTCAATGAACATTTTTTTTTCAAATGGTAATTATTGCACTTTATCAGTAGTTAAATATATTTAATTAGCAATCTTTAAATGCTCGATATGCTCAAAAATACAGTGGCAAAGAGTCTTTTTTCATCACTAAACTTTTCCCGATTTACAATGTTATTATTGAACTATTTTTTGGTACAATGTTCTCATTGAACTTTTTTTATAGAATGTTCTCACTCCATCAATAATTTGATTAAAAACTTAACAAAACTCAGTCACATGACCTCATGTAACTAAATTTTGTTAAGTTTTTAATCAATTCGCTAATGTGTATGCTGACTTGACTTTGAGTGGTAAATCACCCGCGATTAGCCTCTAGAATGACCTCACGTGATCCATAAAACACAATAAACCCTTCGAAAATGAATGTCAAAATAATGCTTCAAACTATGATAAGTTTTTCATTAAAAAAAAAAAAACTAAATAGGTAAATACATTTAACCAACTATTTCTGCCATTCAATAATCAATATTGAACAGTATAAACCGAGATACGAATATGGGTTTGCTCAAGCTGGGCCTAATTGAATTGGGTCATGAATATTATCTAAATAACCAAGTATCAGGGCCGAGTAGGGTCTTCCTCATATGACAAGGAGCGTTTATCTCAGCCTTATAACAATATGTTTGGGCCGGCATGCAGCAAGAGACGAGGAAACTAAAGTTCTTACCTCGGCATTCTCCACCATGACGAGGAAACTAAATCATTTACCTCGGCATATCACCGTACCGGCCAATCTCCAAATGACGAGGAAGCAGAATCATTTACCTCGGTCTATTTGTTAAGGCCGAGGTAAAACATTTGTGTTCCTCGACGTTCCGGTTATCAGAACATACAATCCTTATTCAACAAGGATTATACAGCCATGATCCAATCAGGATTATACTTGTCAACATCAATTCAAGTCAAACAATGACTCCTTAACAGATATAATTCTATTAGAATTATATCTTATCTATTTACAAGTTCATTCCAACATGGATTCTATCTATCCATTCCTATAAATACAAGCCCCATGGCTCATTATTCTAAGACGTTACTTTTTACATTGGAGAAACTCTGTCAATTTGATTTCTCTAATATCAACCGTGAACTTACTCTCACGCCGGAGGGCCTTTAGCCGGATCCGCCCGGCTTAGTTTACGTGTTTTCTCTTATTTTCGTGCCTTGCAATCGCCGGAGCATTCAACGCTTGGATTTGGGCTGATTTGACGATTTTGGCATCATCAATTGGTTCCATTGCCGGGAAATCGATTCAAACACCCATTGTTTGGCCTGGAAAACGCTCGCTTAAAGCCAATTTTCTTGCCGAATTTGTTCTTTCTTGGAACGGAATTTTTGGATCGGTAAAGCTCTGTTCTTGAAGCCACCGGAGTTCGCAAGTTGTGACCGGAGTTTACCCGCATTCCGTTGAAAGGCGTTTTGGCGTTAAAATTCCGACCCAGTTTTGGCTTGATTTCTTTGCGTTAAAAAAATCACAATTGGCTGTTTGTTTTTGGTTAAAATTTGCCCTAATTTTAGCCATAAATTCGGTTCTGGTGAAATCGTGATTTTTGGAAAATTTTGCACTTAATAACTGCTTGTGATTCATAATGGACGGACAATTCACAAGTGTTACAAACTGAGGATCCCACCCAAGTGAATGGGGAAACACCGAAACCGAGGAGCCACCGCTCCTCCTCCTCCTCTACCTCGCATCGATGCCATTCCTCCCCTTGCCATGACTCTGCGTTCCATGGGTCGTGCAAATGCCGAGGAGAGGGCAATGACCTTCCTCGTCCTACTCGTGCTCGTGGGAAGCAAGCGGTGAAGGAAGAAAACAAAGAATGCCGACGCCGGTCAAGCAGGAGGATCTCAACCCGTTGACCGACGCTCTTTGTTACACAAACAAATGGAGACTTTGCAAAGGATGTATGAAACACAAGTTGCTCTTTTGCAAATGGACCCAGATCATTCCATGGCTCCATTCATTGTGCCATCAATGGGCCCACCTTTGAGAAAGGAACAGGAGAGCATCGTGCTCCTCCCCCGAAGACCGCCGAACTACCAATGCCGCCCCTGTGGATTCTCCTCGTCCTCGGCATACCAAGAAGCGTATGATCCCGTGGTTGACCCGAGAAGCCAATTAACTCCTAGGGAAGAGGAAGTGAACTCCGGGGACCTAAGGACAAGACTCGCCTTGAATAGGCGCCTATCCCCGCTCGTCTTGTCATGACACCTAGGCGTCCCACGTCTCCTCGAGCTCGTCGACCGCATTCTCCTCGTCCTCGTCGTTCAGATTCTCATCGTCCTCGTCGACCGGACTCTCCTCGTCCTCGGCATCGAGAATTTGCTAGGCCAAGGACCCCAGAGCCCTACAGGATGATACTTGGCGCACAAGACCTGGAACCAAGACGTGATAAGGCACCCTCCAAACGTGATGGCCACCGACATGAAGCGGAGCATAGTAGGGTGAATGATCGCCCCAAAGACAAGTCAGTCAGAAGCTCCCAACGAAGCACTCGCTCAAGCGGAGAAGGAAATAGAAACAAAGCAATGGGAGCCGTTGAAACAAAGGCCGGATGATATGGAGATGGGAAAGAAATATAATGACGACGATTATGATTGGGCCACCCGTCCGTTTTCCTTGAGGATAACCGCCGCACCTCCCCATCCTAACCTCAAGCTCCCAAATTTCGAAAAATACAACGGAACCACCGACGCCAAGGACCATGTGCAAAGTTTCGAACAAACCATGAATCTCCTCACCACTGCTGATGACTTGCTCTGCAAAGCTTTTGCAAGCACCTTCTCCTAACAGCTTTGACTCCGGTTCCGTGAGCTCAAGAAAGGTTGCATCGATTGGCCGGAGGGGCATGAGGAGAATGTTCTTAGATCATTTTGCCACGGCCGGGAAGAGGAAGATGAGATTAACCGACTTGGCCAACATTGAGCAAGGGAAGGGAGAGACCACCCTCGCCTACTACAATAGGTTCCGAAAAATGGCGCACCAAGTTGAAGAAAGCCTCACCGATAGGGAGGTCATAGTTTGCTTCAACTCTGGGTTAAAATCGGGCCCCCTCATTTATGAACTCTCGCCCAGGGAACCTAATTCCAAGGCCGAATTGTACAAGGTGGCTTATGCCATTTCCATGGTCAAGACAAGACAAAGAAAAGGGAGCTGACAAGACGGAACTCGAAGCAACTAACCCCGACAGAATGACCACGGGAACGGCAAGGGTTCCAAAGGAAAGAATAGAACGAGAAGCACCGAGAAGCCGGAGTTCACCCTCTTACAAAGCCCATCTCTGAAATCATGCAATAGTAAACCTTCCTCCACCTCTTCCGCCGACCTGATCACCCAAAATATCCCCGCAACAAGAACAAATACTGTGATTTTCACAAGGACAACGGGCACACCACTGATGGTTGCTGGGCCCTTAAGAAGATAATCCAACAATGGGTTGACGAGGGAAAGTTAGACCGTTATGTCATGAAGAAAGATGGCAAGCGAAAGCGGAAGCAAGAGGAGAGTGAAGATGACTCCAAGAGTGAGGATGAAGATCGAAGGCCTCCTAGGGCTAAACTACATGTGATCCGTGAAGAGGTGACCTCCACCAGAAAGCTAAGGGACCAGATCCACGAGCTAAGCAAAGTATACCATGTCCCTGCTTGGATCCATAAAGCGGAAGAAGTCATTAGTTTTTCTCCGAATGAGTTGGCGGGAAGTCGAGCAGCTCGTGAGCAGCCCTTGGTCATCAAGGGTCGAATTGACAATGTTGAATCCGAAAGACTTCTTGTTGACACGGGGGCCTCCCGTGACATCCTATACTATTCAGCCTTCCAACAAATGGGGTTGAAAGACACTGTGCTAGAGCCATATCATGGAAGGCTTGAAGGATTTACCAACCATAAGGTTGGAGCAAAGGGAACCGTAGAACTAGAACTCGAAGTCGGCGATCATCCCTTCCGAGCCAAAGCTACTGTCACTTTTATAGTCATGGACTTGACTAGTGACTATCATGCGATTATAGGCATTCCAAGTCAAGCCAAACTTGGGATGGTGGCCTCCCTTCCTCACCAACGAGTTAAATTTCCCACTCGTGCTGGCATTGGATGCGTGAGGGCAACCCCCAAAGATTTCTTGGAACATGTTGTCAAGAGCCGGAAAAAGTCAAAAAGCGTGGAGATAGATACGCCCGAGGAGAACATCAAGATCTCCAAATCACAGAAGACCACCGAAACTAGCTCTAGAATGAGCTATATCCGTGAAGTATGGGAAAGTGAGGAAGAGGAACCTATGGTCCTAGAAATTGTGGATGACCAAGGCGTAACTCTACCCACACTGGAAGAAGAGCCTATGGTCCTAGAAACTGCGGATGACCAAGGCGTAGATCCACATGTACCTATGTCTGAAGAGGCACCTGTGGTCCTAGATGCTGTGGATGACCAAGGCATAGTTCTACCCATCTCCGAGGAAGACCCCATTCTCGTCAATGACCGTAACTCGGGGCCAACCATGACTCGGGAAGAACGATCTTCCAGACATTGATAAACTTATGGAGGAAGAAGGCCTCAATGTAAACGACAATGAAGGGAGGAGAATCGCAGAGATCATCATCGAATCCCGGAATTTCGAGACGGACCAGAAATGAAGCCTCGTAGATGAGCTAGAAGAGGTAGTCATTAATCCCGACTATCCCGAACAAAAAATCAAGCTAGGAGGCCAGCTATCACAGAAGAGAAAGAAAGAATCATATCCCTCTTGAAAACAGCCTCGACGTCTTTGCTTGGAGAGTCGAAGACATGAGGGGGATCAATGAAGAAGTAGCCCTCCACCGCTTAGAAGTTGATCCTTTAGCGAAGACCATCTCCCGCACGAGGAGAAATTTTGCAAGGGACAAGGAGGAAGCTATAAAAGAAGAGGTGCAGAAGTTACTCAGCGCCGGAATAATTCGCGAAGTCAAATATCCCGTTTGGTTGGCTAATGTCGTTATGGTGAAGAAGCAAAATGGGAAATGGCGTATGTGCATAGACTTTACTGATCTAAACAAAGCCTGCCCTAAGGACAGCTATCCTCTCCCCAGAATCGACAAGTTGGTTGACTCCATTTCGGACACCAAACTCTCGCCTTCTTAGATGCCTACTCGTGCTATCATCAGATAAAAATGGCGAAAGAGGACATCGAGAAGACTGCCTTCCAAACACCTGTGGGGAATTTCTGCTACATCATGATGCCTTTTGGGCTCAAGAATGCTGGTGCCACTTACCAACGGATGGTAAATCAAGTTTTCGCAAGTCAGATAGGTAGAAACATGGAAGCTTATATTGATGACATGGTCATAAAGACCAAGGAAGGCAGCCACGTTCCTGACCTAGAAGAGACCATTCACAACCTCCGAGCAAACAACATGAAGCTGAATCCAAGCAAGTGCGTGTTCGGAGTTACCGCAGTGGAAATTCCTAGGCTTCATGGTTTCCCAAAGGGGGATTGAAGCAAACCCGAGAAAATCAAGGCGCTCGTTGACATGAAGGAACCTACCACCATCAAGGAGGTCCAAAGACTCAATGGAAGAATTGCGTCCCTTGGAAGATTCATCGCCAAATCCGCCGAAAAGTCACCGCCTTTCTTCAAGGTATTGAAGGGTACCAAGAGCTTCTCGACTCCCGAATGCTCGGAAGCATTCCTCCGGTTGAAGGAGTACTTGGGTTCCCTCCCTTGCTTAGCAGTCCGACTACCGGTGAGATGCTATACGTCTTCCTAGCCGCCACCGATCATGCCGTCGCACTGCCTTAGTTCGAAAGGATGAAGGAATTCGTAAGCCCGTCTACTATGTCTCTAAGGCACCGTCCGATGTAGAAAGCAGATATTTCAATGTGGGAGAAGATAGCATACGCACTAGTCATTGCTTCAAGGAAGCCGCGTGCATATTTTTCTCGCACATCCTATCACCGTCTACACCAACGAACCATTGAAGAAAATCCTTCACAAGTTGGACGGCTCGGGACGTCTCCTTAATTGGTCAATCGCTCTAACGGAGTTTGATATCACTTACCAACCAAGGAAAACCCTCTTAGCACAGCCTTTGGTTGACTTCATGGTCGAGATCGCCTTTATGGGTGAGCATCTCCCCACCTCCCTAAGCAAAACGCGCCGGAGGAAAAAGACTCTCCCATTGAACTCCCATCCAACCGTTGGATCCCGTATACGGACGGATCGCCTACCAAGGAAAGAAGCGGAGCCGGAGTTGTACTAGCAAGCCCGTAAGGAGAATATACTATACAAGATGCCATCCGCTTCAAGTTTCCTCGCCTCTAACAACCAAGCCGAATACGAGGCTCTCATATTTGGCATTGAGTTGGCCTCCTTCTATGGAGCAACTAAGGTGGTCGCTTTCGTGACTCCCACTTGTTGTCAAACAAGTAAAGGGAGAATATAACACTCAAGATGTCACCCTTGCCAAGTATAGAGACCTGGTCCTAGATATGACGAAGAAAATGGAATTTTTCGAGCTCAAGCGTATAGGAAGGGAAGACAACCAAGTCGCAGACGTTCTCTCCAAACTAGCCACCATGGACGTGTCCCCTTCGGAGACCAACCCATATGTAGTTTATGCCGAGGAACCCGCGTATGAAAGATTACAAGTCATGCTTCGGACGAGGAAGAGAGATGCCGGATCGATGACTACATCGAATACATTGAGAAGGAGAAACTCCCGTAAGATGATGCTCGAGCCAAGCTTATCAAGAAGAGGTCTCCAAGATTCGTGGTGATGAACGGAGTCCTCTACCGAAGATCTTTCACGAAGCCCCCGCTAAGGTGTGTCTATCCCAAGGAAACCGAGAACCTCCCGGCGTAAGTACATGAAGGTGTTTGCGGCGGACACCCGGGGCCGTAACCTTAGCCGACAAAATCATATCGCTAGGTTACTACCGGCCAAACCTAAGGGAAGACGCGCACGCCTATGTTCGAAAATGTGACAAATGCCAAAGGTTCTCTCGACATTCCAAGACTACCCTTGCCGAGCAAACACTCGTAATACCTACGTGGCCATTTGATATGTGGGGATCGACCTCATTGGACCCTTCCCACCCGCCCGTGATAATTGCAAGTACGTGATAGTAGCCGTTGATTACTTCTCCAAGTGGATAGAAGCCAAGGCATTGGCCAAGATAACGGAAGAGAACGCGATCAACTTTGTCCATGACAACATCTGGTGCAGATTTGGCCTTCCACATACAATTGTTTCTGACCATGGACTCCAATTCTCCACGGCATTTACAACAGAATTGGGGAGAGTCAAAGTACGCCATGCAAAATCTTCGCCAGCGTAACCCCAAGGCAACGGCCAAGCGTAAGCCGCCAACAAACCGGTCCTAACCGCCCTCACCAAGAATCTTGAAGGTCGCGAGGGTAGATGGTTGGACGAACTTCCCTAGCTTTATGGGTCCGTTCGCACAACCACCCGGGGACCAACCGGGGAAACCCCATTCGCACTAACCTTCGGTTCTGAGGCTATGGCACCAGCAGAGATGGCCATCCCTACAGTAAGGAACTCCCATTATGACGAGCAAGTCAACAAGGTCAATAGGCTCCTAGACCTGGACCTGATAGATGAAAAACGACTAGCTGCGCAGATGAGGATGATGAATTACAAGCAAAGGACCAAGGCATATCACGACAAGAGGGTCATCAAAATAGTATTCCAAGTTGGCGATTGGGTACTTAGAAAGATCGAAGCCACCGGTCGGAAGGCGTAACGTAACAAGCTCTCCCCAAATTGGGAAGGTCCCTATATCATCACTCAAGTCATCCGAGAAGGGACCTACAGATTGAAGACCAAGGAGGGGAAGGATCTCAAGCATCCGTGGCATTCCGACAACCTTAGAAAATATTATCACTAGTCTAGTTTATTTTGCAATAGATTAGCTCTTTATTTTCTGTCTTTTATTTTCGGTCTTTTGTTTTCTTTTTGTCTTTTTAGTTGATAGGATTGCAGTTCTATGTAATCGCATTTCGCTCTACGAAAGCAGCTTTCTTCCAACATGTAAAGCAACTATCAACTCTTCACTCCCAAAGACCGGAAGATGAGGACATTACTTCCGACTCTCCGATACACAATGCCCAAGACCAAGGATCCCCTCGCTCGATGGCTTACAGCACCAAGACCAAGGATCCTCCTTGGCCTCGATGGCTTACAACGCCCAAGACCAAGGGTCTCCCTTGGCCTGATGGCTTACACAACTGCCAAGACTAAGGACCCTCCTTGGCCTGATGGCTTAACAACAGCCAAGACCAAGGACCCTCCTTGGCCTAATGGCTTAACAATGCCCAAGACCAAGGATCCCCCTTGGCCTGATGGCTTACACAACTGCCAAAACCAAGGATCCCCCTTGGCCTGATGGCTTACACAACTGCCAAGACCAAGGATCTTCCTTGGCCTGATGGCTTACAACACATCCTGTCAAGGGTCCACCTTGACTCAGGATACCAAACAGCCAAGACCAAGGGACCACCTTGGCCTGATGGCTTACAACACATCCTGTCAAGGGTCCACCATGACTCAGATACCAGGCAGCCAAGACCAAGGAACCTCCTTGGCCTGATGGCTTACAACACTTCCAGTCAAGGGTCCACCTTGACTTAGGAGACTAACAGCCAAGACCGAGGACTTTCCTCGGCCTAATGGCTTGACAAACCTCCTACCATGAGTCTACTCCGATTCAGGATTACAACACTTTACATCCAAGGAGACCCTCATCGGCCTAAATAACTAAAGAGCATAGTTAAAGCCGAGGAGTATTTCCTCGGCCTAACCACTTTGCCCAACATCTGGGAGCAAGGCTTGGATCCTGACTTCTTAAGTCTAGTGCCTCGGCCTAGCATACAAAAATATGAGCAATGGAAATAACACGAATCATAACAAGGATTTTCATTGATATTCAAAAAATTACAAAAGTCCTACCATCTATTACAAAAACAAAGGAAAAAAGCTATCCTAAGATTGGTGCACGTCATCAAAAGGCTTGTCCAGCCCGCCTTCAAAGTGATAGTGCCGGGGAGGAAGGACCGTTTGTTCACTGGAGGCATTATTTTCCTCGCCTCCTCCTTCCACCTCGGCTTCTATGTCCTCGGGTTCTTCGGCGTCTTGGATCGCCTCCACCAGGTCTTTAATATTGCCGGGACAACAGAGGCCGGCCTCCACACTTCCCTCGCAAGCATGAGCATCCTCGCGCCCATCAACTCCAAGTTGCTTTCGTAATAGGGGACCAAGTGATGGAGAGCCCTGACTTCCTCGGCATATTGATCCCTGCAAATTAGCTGGGCAACCTTATTAATGTCCAGACCGGTGGAAGGATCAGCCAAAATGCTCCGGGCCAAATGGAGATAGCCATCTTCAAACATGGTGGCCGTTTGCTCGTCCATGGACTCTCTGAAGGCCGAGCCGGCCATCATCGCTTCAAAGCCGAGCTCTCCTTGAACCGAGCTACGGCCTCTTCCTCCCTAGCCGGGAGGGTAGCTTCCAATCCCCGGCATTTGGCCTCTGCTTCATCGGCCTTGGTCTGAAGCTCGACCTTATCAGCCTTTGCCTGGGCAAGCTCTTCATTTTTAAGCCGGAGATGTTCCTCGGCCTTTGCCTTTTCTTCCTCGGCCCTTTTTACCTCGGCCTCAACCTTGGCCTTGGCCGCCGCAAGCTCAGCATCCTTGGCCTCTAAAAGCTTAGCCAAGGAAGACTTGTCTTTTTCGCTCTTTGCTTGAGCTGCCTTGGCCTCATTCAGACGCCTTGTCTTCTTCTTGGCTAGAACATTCTCGTACGCCGTGACAGAAGCCAACTGAAAGATAAATCATTATTAGAAAGACAAAACAATATCAAAGACAATAACCCAGAAAGGGATTAACATTTACCTCGGCGATCAAGAGTCCCTTATGGCAGAGCAAGGTGTAGTCATTGGGAGCCTCTTTACAGAATGCCTCGTAGGCATCCTCGTCCATAGCCCTTTGAATAGGAGCTCGGCCCAATATCACTAAGGGTCCCTCCCTTGCCAACAGGGGGAGTCCTCTAAGACGGGGAATGCCGAGGGACATACTCTTGGCCAGCTCGTCGGCCTCCTCAACAGTCTTGATGGATTGAACGGTTAAGGGAGGGGGAGCATCAACATTGGGGGCTACACTGACGCTTGCCCGTTTAGCCGCAGGTTCCTCGGCGCTAACGGTTGGCGTTCTCTTGGAGCCTGATCTCCTTTGGACGAGGCTAGCTTCCTCGGTCGCCTCTTCCTCGGCATCAACATGGAGGCTATGCCCTCTCAGCCGATGGATTGGTTTGATTGTCACCGCCCGGTTCCTCGGCATTCACTTCCCCGTGTAATTTAAGGGGAAGGGGTTGGTCATTTTGAACATTGAGGATGAGGTTACGGGCATTGGCATCCTCCCTCCTTTCTACCAAGGCAGCCTTCTTGCTCAGCTTCCTCTTCCTCTTCACTAGCTCTTGGGGACTAAGTCTCTCCATGGCTAAAGCTTCTTCTTCCTCGGCTGTTAGATCTGCAAGGACGAGGAAAGAGTTAAATATGGGCAGAGGTAACAAGCATTTGAAAAGTACAAGTAAAAAAGAAACATTTACGTCCAACTATGTCGATGGCTTTCAAACATTGGTCCCGGGGACGCTCTGTCTTGCACGTAATGCAATCCTCGTGGAAAACTAAACCGGGGTGAATGGTCCATCATTGAAGCGTCTCCCCTCTTTACGGTGACAAGGGGAGATACCCCATCCTTCTTCCCCGGCATTAAACCCGCTTGAATGTAATAATGGTCCGAGGACTCAATCACTGACCAATCGAGGACTCCCACCTCGGCAAATTCTTCTAGGCGTTTAATCAAGTCCTTGGTCCATTCATATTGTTGGACGGGGAACGAAGAAGTTGGACCTTTACAAGGGGACTGGAACTCCCATCCTTGGCGGCTCTCCACCCTAATAACGTGGTTATCCCAACCAGCAACTTTGCTAGACATTGGGAGGAGCAACTTTGGTTTCTTAGACGCACTCTTAATGACGAGGAGCCAGCTCTCCTTGACAAATTGGACATGGTAGAAATGCCTAAAGGCTCCCATGGTTGGCTCATACCCTAAGCTACGGCAAAGGATGATGAAGCTGACAAGAACCCGGGTACCGTTGGCTCCTAGCATGGCCGGCACCGCCCTCACGTCGTCTAGAAATTCGCAGATGAAAGGATCCAGTGGAAGACGAAGTCCTTGTTGGAATTGTTTGAAGTAGAAGTGGACAAAGTCTTGGTTATAGTAAAAGTCATCCTCTTCCTTCTTTGTCTTCAGCTCCATGTAGCCCATATAAGTTAGCCTGTACTCAGCTTTGTCTACCCCGTACTTGGAGTATAGCTTTTCCAGCATGGGATCCCCGGCTCTTGGGGTCCTCTCTTGCCTTTGTCCTAATCCTTGGCCTCCTCGTCCTCGGCCTCCTCTTCTTCGGGCCAAACGGCCATCAGTTTGTGCTTCATCCATGAAAGCATCAACTATCTGAGTAGACGAGGAGGGTTCTCCTTCTCTTCCCGTCATATCTGCATAAAGACGAGGAGACAAAATTAGTGACCTCGTCCATGACTGATTTAGGACGGGAAGGGAGATTCCCCTCCTCGTCATTTAATAAGGCCGAGGAGGGAGCCGTACCTCTCAGGCGCTCACGCATTTCGCGATCAGAGGCCGGGTAGAACAGATCGATGTGCTCCATCATCTCAAATTTCTATCCTCAAAAACTATAATGTTGGGTGAACCAGACTCAATCCTATCTATTCTTGTGGAGTCGTGGTATTGGAGGAATGGACGAGTTCGACCATAACCTCTTAACCGCTTGCTTACATCATCCAGAGTGAGCATCAACCATGGACCTCTCTCTCTACGATAGACCCTCAAATTTCCAAGATGATATCCATAACGGAATCGGGGAGAATGGTCCCAAGATCGAGCCATTTCTAAGGGAATCAAAAATAAAAGGGGAGTTCATTCAATATTCAAGAAAGTCCATATAAAATACAATGAAAATCAAAAAGTTTGAAGTTTTTTGAATGGATGAAGAAAAGCTTCATTCTTTAACAATGGAGGTTTGCCGGTTCTTGGTGTGTTCAAGATTCTTCCCAACAAACCCTAAGAAGATGGAAATCAGATTCAAAATGCACAAAAGGGGATAAATTTCATACCCGAGTTTGAAGAGGTTGATGGAATCACAACGTAAAAGCTAGCTCGCCGGAAACCGGGTCGAACAAGATCAAGGTCGCCGGAATTACCGTCGCCCGAACCTTGGTAGTTGCTCTCGAGTATTTGAGGTTTGTAAAGAGTAAAATGAGAAGGATTTAGCTTTTTATACCCCTCAATCGGGTTAAACTCATGGGTAAAGTAAACATTCCGGGTCGGGCGCCCCAAGAATTAAATGCGAATTGACGGTTTCAAGGCGTGACAAGACTGGGGGGCCCCAGAATGGCAACCGTCAGTTATATGAAGCGACGCCGAGGACACGTGTCAAAACCTTTCGTATTCCATCCATATGACGAGAACGAGATGACTTTCTACTCGTCCTAATCCGAGCTAGAAAGTCGGGGGCCACTGAACAGTATAAACCGAGATACGAATATGGGTTTGCTCAAGCTGGGCCTAATTGAATTGGGCCATGAATATTATCTAAATAACCAAGTATCAGGGCCGAGTAGGGTCTTCCTCATATGACAAGGAGCGTTTATCTCAGCCTTATAACAACATGTTTGGGTCGGCATGCAGCGAGAGACGAGGAAACTAAAGTTCTTACCTCGGCATTCTCCACCATGACGAGGAAACTAAATCATTTACCTCGGCATATCACCGTACCGGCCAATCTCCAAATGACGAGGAAGCAGAATCATTTACCTCGGTCTATTTGTTAAGGCCGAGGTAAAACATTTGTGTTCCTCGGCGTTCCGGTTATCAGAACATACAATCCTTATTCAACAAGGATTATACAGCCATGATCCAATCAGGATTATACTTGTCAACATCAATTCAAGTCAAACAATGACTCCTTAACAGATATAATTCTATTAGAATTATATCTTATCTATTTACAAGTTCATTCCAACATGGATTCTATCTATCCATTCCTATAAATACAAGCCCCATGGCTCATTATTCGGTACGTTACTTTTTACATTGGAGAAACTCTGTCAATTTGATTTCTCTAATATCAACCGTGAACTTACTCTCACGCCGGAGGGCCTTTAGCCGGATCCGCCCCGGCTTAGTTTACGTGTTTTCTCTTATTTTCAGGCCTTGCAATCGCCGGAGCATTCAACGCTTGGATTTGGGCTGAATTGACGATTTTGGCATCATCAAATATAGTCTTTCAGCTGCCAATTTTTCATCACCTAGAAAACACCTACAACAAAACAAATCAAATTAAAAGTGCCTAACCCATTCAACAATTGTAAAATCCCTTTGAAATATTTTCAAATTCAATCCCACAAAAGCATGCATGAATCATTCTTTTAATGTTGTCATTTCAATAATGCCAACATTAAGGTTGAGATGGAAATGCCAAAGAAAATCATATTCACCATCATCATCATCCTCTGTCTATTTTGAAGGTTTTCGATTGTGAGCATCCTAACATTCAGCGAATCGACCTCCATAGCAACATCAGACAAGTTGAATTGCAGTTCCCATGGAGCTTGGGAAGTTTTATAGCTTATTGGGTTTTGATCTTAATCTGAAATCTTCACAGCAGCCTTCTTATTATAGTAGCATTTTCGGTGCTTGAACTTGATTACGCTTCCCTTAACATGGTTGTTGCTTCGAGTAGAGCTCGTGGTTGTTCCAGCCATGGAGAAATCAAACAAATGACATCTATGAACCCTAAATTTCTTCAGCTAATTTTCGATCCATAGGTTTTCCCAATTTGTCGAAAGGGTAAAATAAACCCTAATTTTTGGAATCTATATAAAGGATTGATATTTTAATGTGTTCGGTGGATTAACTTAAAGGTGACGTGCAAGCATTGTCCCATCAGCGTATACATCAGCAACAGATTGATTAAAAATTTAATGAAATTTAGTCACGTAAGATCACGTGACTGTCTTTCGTTGATTTTTAATTTAATTATGGACTAAGTGAGAACATTTAAAAATATAAAAAGATCGATGAGAACATTGTACCGAAAAAGAGTTTAATGATGACATTGTAAATAGGGGTAAAGTTCAACGATGAATAAAGGCCTTTTGCCAAATATAGTTGTATAATGATTGTATGTATTACATTGGGAGTGAAAGGTCGATGGAAATGAATTTGGGTATTTAGGCTAGGGGGTTTTGGGAGGGAATTTTTTTTTTTGAAGTGTCCTGTGCTTCAACTTTTATATAGTTATATAGTGATAGATTTTATTCAACAAACTCAGTCTTATCTTATATTTGAATGTATTATTATAGAGTTGGTCTGTTGAAAAATGCGTTTCTCCATATCTGTATGGAGAAACGGGTTTTTTAATATATTCAAAAATCGGCAACCATTTCAATTAAACCGGTTCTATTATCCAAAAACCTACAAAAACCTAGATAAATTCAATATTTGCGTATATACACACAAAGACGCACTACAACGATCACAGCAAAATGGAGACGAGCAGGACAGTTCAATCAAAATGAATATCAAGAAACAATACAGAAATCGATATTGATTAAATCAGGTAATATGAACCAAATCAACAACTACTATTTTTAATTTTAATCAACGTTTATTGTAATAAGGTCGATTGTTATTGTACATTTCCAGAGATTGATCTACGTAATTTTGGATCTATCCATCAATAGCATAAATGGAAGCTCAATTACATGACGTATATTCGTAAATATCACAAATCGATATTCTCCAGTGCTACACAAATCGATATTCTCCAAATTACAGGTTTAATCTCTATATCCATACCCGAGATATTTATATAAATTATATCCAGATATTTATATAAATGATATCGTAGTACCAAAAATGTATATCCGTAAATGTGTAAGGTACATATCCAGAAATTTATATTAATGATATCCAGAAGTACCAAAAATGTATATCCAGAAATGTGTTAGGTACATATCCATAAATTGCTTATTGGCTTTGCCATTGACCTTGTCCTTGACCTTGATTTTGTACTTAGCCTTGGCCTTGACCATGGCCAAGTCCAAAGGCCAAGGCCAATTATATATCCAGAAGTATGTGAATTTATATCCAGAAATGTGGTTGGTGCATATCCAGAAATAAATGTGTACAGTTGGTAAGTACATTGATATCCAGGAGTCCAAAGGCCAAGGCCATGGTCAAACCCTAGGCCATGGCCAAGCCTTGGACTTGGCCTTGGCCTTGGCCATTGCCATGGACAAGTTGGCCTTGGCCTTGAACTTGTCATGGATTTGGCCTTGGCCTTGGCCAAGGCCAATTATATCCAGAAGTATGTGATTGTATATCCAGAAATGTGGTAGGTGCATATCCAGAAATTGATGATAGTTTCTTGATATACATTTGATAATTTCTTGATATACATTTGATAGTTTCTGGATATAGAATTGATAATTTCTGGATATTCATTTGATATCCAGAAATGTGTACAGTTGGTAAGTGCATTGATATCCAGAAACTATAAAATGAGTATCCAGAAACCTTCAAATGTATATCCGTAAACTATCAAATGAATATCCAGTAAACAATTAATTGTATATCCGTAAAGTACCAATTTGAATATCCGAAACACACAATTAACCATGTCCGTAAACATTAAAATGTATATCCGAGAAAGTACCAATTTGACTATCCAGTAAACTTTAAAGCGGCAATGTACTAGGTCAAAGGATATGGTCATGTCCTTGGCCAAGGCCAATGCTATATCCGTAAACTACAAAAATGTATATCCGTAAACTATCTATTGAATATCCAGAAACAATAAAATGTATATCCAAGTAGGTACCAATTTGAATATCCAGATACACACAATTGACCATGTCCGAGAAACAATAAAATGTATATCCGGAAAGTACCAAGTTGAATAACCGTAAACTTTTAAACCGGCAATGTACTATGCCAAGGGATATGGCCATGTCCTTGGGCAAGGCCAATGATATATCCAGAAACTACAAAAATGAATATCCGTAAACTTTCAAAATGAATATCCGTAAACTAACTAACTCTGCCTTTTCTTGCAATCATATTCTCCTATTGATTTAGAATCTCAAATTCAACAACCTACGATCCCGAACTGGGCTTCAAATAGGTTTTCTCTCTTAACTTTATTGACATATTGCTTTAGAATTACCGATTTCATATAACATTATTCTTTTTAATATATTTTGTGTGTGCAAGAATCAGTAATCGAGGACCCTAATATTGATATAAGCAAAAATTTGCTGGGAACAAAAGCAAAGACATGGGAGGAATTGTACAAACTGTATAAACTTCATGCAAATGCACTAGGATTTAGTATTAAGTTGTCAACAAATCATGTTTCAAAAAAGACTTCAAGGATATTAGACAAGCTATTCCGTTGCTCATGTGAAGGAGTTACCGAGATCAACCCAAGAGGATAAAATCGGTGTTCCATCACCGGTTAATGTTAATGAAGTTCAAATTCCTTCACCGGTTGAACAACTCGATGTTACCAAAAAACAACAAAAGAGAAGGAGAAATTACATAAAGAGGACTCAATGTAAGGCTCTTTTGAGGGCAAAATTGCTAAAAGAGGAAGATATGTATGTTGTTGACCGCCATGTTACAGAGCACAATCATCCAATGACAAGGACAGATTGGAACCATTTGAAGCGTAGTGAAAGGTGTATCTCAGAAGATCGGGGTGAAATAATTGAAATAATGGAAGAAGGCAGGTATAAAACCAAGCTGATGGATATAGTCTTTTGGTAAAAGCAACTGGTGGAGAGGAACATGTTGGTCACACAAAGAAAGATCATGTCAATTTTGTTCGAAACTTTGAATGGAAAAAATTGAAAATGGTGATGCTCAGAATGTTGTTGATAGGCTTTTTGAAATTTCACTGGAAGATCGAGGGTTCTATTTTAAAATCAAATTTGATGATGAAGGAAGACTTGGGGCTATATTTTGGAGAGATAGTATGATGAAGGAAGATTACAAGCTCTATGGAGATCTGGTTATATTTGACACAACTTATACTACAAACAGATACAATCTTATCTGTGCCCCAATAGTTGGCATTAATAATCATTGGAACACTGTCATGTTTGGTTGTACTTTCATAGCAAATGAAAAAAAAGAAACATTTGTCTGGTTGCTTAAGCAGTTTAGAAAATCAATGGGAGGAAAAGAACCAAAAACAATATTTACAGACCAAGACCAAGCAATGTCAAATGCAATTGAAGAGGTATGATTATAAAATTCCATAACCAGTTCTTTTATAATATTTCTTATCTAGTATTTTATTTGTGCTATATAGTTCTATAAATAATTCGATGTGCCTTAACTTTGCCCATATGTCATTGGTGTTTATATCCGAAACTACCAGATTGAATATCCAAGTAGCTAGTCATTCTAAAGTATCTGGTTATTCAATATAAAGTTTCTTGGATATTCAATTTGTTAGTTTCGGATATTCTTTTGGTAGTTTCGATATTCAATTGTTAGTTTCGACATGGCCAAGGCCTAAGCCATGACAAAAAATTGGTCAATGTAAATTTATTGTATGTTAATATCCGAAGCATATAATGTTAATATCCGTAAACTTTATTATAATACGTATTTGAAGGGCGTACGAGGCATAGGCTATGTTTATGGCACATCCAACAAAATGTCAGATCCCACTTTGGACAATTGAAGACAAATGAAGATTTAAAAAAGAATTTGATCATTGTTTAATGGGATGTACCAAGTGAGGATGAATTTGAAAGTTGTTGGGAGTCAATGCTTTGGTGAAATACAATCTCGTTGAAAATTCTGGTTCAAGCGTCTATATGGACTACGGGAGAAATGGTGCACAGCCTTTAAGCACAAATTTCTTCTCCTGGAATATTGTCATCCCAAAGAAGCGAGAGCACAAATCATGCCCTTTGTTTCAAAGCAAACGTAAACACATCCCTCACTCGGTTCTTTGACATATTCAATGAAACAGTTAAACGTTGGAGGAATGCGAACAAGAGAAGGAATTTCAAGCATCAATCTCGGTCCCTCAACCAGACATGTATGGTGGTATCATAAAACAAGCTTGGCGAGGTATACACACCACGTATATTCAAGTTCTTTGAGATTGAGGTAAAACGAGCTTTTCCTGCTGTATACAAATTTGGAGATGAAAGTGATGAAGATTGCGATTCATACATGTTGCTTCATGAGAAGTACCCGGATAAATATGAGAGTGTACTCTTTGTTAGGAATGATGAAAGTGTAACGGTTGTATGCGGTTAATCGGTTTACTACGATCGGTTGGTTGTGCTTTCATTGCATAAAGGCGCTGAATTTGTCAAATGTCACAAGAATACCAGTATATCTACATTGAAAAAGGTGGACAAAGATGGCAAAAAAAGATGTATGGGACAAAGTCTATCAAGGAAAAGATAATACATCAACGAGAGAAAATGAATTCATTCCCTGGAAACAAAAGATGGCAATGAAATACCACAATCTGATGATGGCTTGTCATGAAAACGTAGCTGCAAAAAAAGATAATGGAAGATGGGTTCAATAGAGACTCACTTCTTATACAACAATTGTTGTCGAAAATCAACAGAATGTAGATCTACGACAAGTGTTAATGATAGTGTTGGTTCGAGAAAGTATAACAAGTGCTCCAGTGTGATGGATCCAATTCGTGCAAATACAAAGGGCGTAAACGAAAGCTAAAGACAAAGTTTGATAGAAGAAAGCCAATCACCTGATGAGTTTGGTTCAAAAACACCAAATGAACATTTGATTTAATAGTTTTTAGATTGAAGTACAATTTATTAAGTTGACTAGTTAAATATTTTATACACGAGATATTTGATGTTTTTATGTTCGTAAATGACTAGTTAAATGTTTTTATCAATTATATCCAAGTATGTGAATGTATATACGTAAATGTGGTAGGTGTATATCCGTAAATTGATGATAGTTTCTTGATATACATTTCTAAGTTTCTGGATATAGAATTGATAATTTCTGGATATATAATTGATAGTTTTTGGATATAGAATTGATAGCTTCTGGATATACTTACTATTGAATTTAAAAAAGTAATAAATGTGTACAGTTGGTAAGTGCAATGATATCCAGAAGTCCAAGGCCAAGGCCATGGTCATGGCCAATGCCATGGCCAAGCCTTGGACTTGGCCTTGGCCTTGGCCTTGGCCTTGATCTTGAACTTGTCATGGATTTGGCTTTGGCTAATTATATCCAGAAGTATGTGAATGTATATCCAGAAATGTGGTAGGTGCATATCCAGAAATTGATAATTGATTCTGGATATAGAATTGTAAGTTTCTGGATATTCAAATTGATAGTTTCTGGATATAGAATTGATAGTTTCTGGATATACTTACTATTGAATTCAAAGAGTAATAAATGTGTACAGTTGGTAAGTGCATTGATATCCAGAATTCCAAGGCCATGGTCAAGGCCAAGGCCATGGCAAAGCCTTGGCCTTGGCCTTGGCCTTGGCCTTGCCATGGACAAGTTGGCCTTGGACTTGAACTTGTCATGGATTTGGCCTTGGCCAAGTCCAAGGCCAAGGCCAAGGCCAATTATATCCATAAGTATTTGAATGTATATCCAGAAATGTGGTAGGTGCATATCCAGAAGTCCAAGGCCAAGGCCATGGTCAAGGCCTCTTTCTCCCTTTTTCGGTAAAGAAAATGATAGATTTCATGTAAAACTAAAATAAAATAAAAATCATTCTCATAAGGAAATTTATATAGATTCAAAAATATTGTAAATACGAAAAAGGTTGGGGAGAATCCCAAATCCATGTTGATTTCTTGCTGTTCTTATTGTCACAGAATGGGCAGTGAAGTTTATCTGAACTGTTCCACAAACTATAATATCCCTCCTTAATATCTTCTAAGAAACCTGAAATTCTTTTAGCAGCTCTTTCTTCTTCATAATCTTCAACATTTTTCTCAGACTTGACTGACCTACTCGTACTCATACCGAGAAATTGATTGCTTTTTAGATGAAATTTAGAAATAAAAAAGAAGTGAAGATCTAACTTATTTATACTGAATCCGTGACTGTTTTTGTTTGAAATTTGGCACTATTGAATCCATGATTTTTTTTTGAAATGTAGTTAACTATTGAATCTGTGGATCGATTTTGTTTGAATTTTGGCACTATTACTTATGGACAAAATGAAGCAGTACTAGTTGGGATAACTATTGAATCCGTGACTGTTTTTGTTTTTTTATTACTCAACTTGGAACACCTAACTTGGAACACTTGTCCAAAATCAAAGTTCAAGGCCAATTAAAGTTTACGGGTATTCAATATGGTTGTTTACCTGGATATAAATTTTGTAGTTTCGGATATTCATATTGAATGTTTCGGATATTCATATTGAATGTTTACGGTTATACATTTTGTAGTTTCGGATATTCAAATTAAGAGTTTCGGATATAGAATTGATAGTTTCGGATATACTTTAATGGTCAAAAGCATTCAAACTTACTATTGAATTCAAAGAGTAATAAATGTGTACAGTTGGTAAGTGCATTGAATTCATTGACCAACTTTTTTGACTGGTTTCAAGTACTCTGCCTATATAAATCTGTCCAAAGGTAAATATATACATCAAGTTCAAAAAAAATTCTACCTTTAATAATTTTTCTAGTGATGAACAAAGGCAAGGGAAATTAGGGAGCCAACTTTGGGTGATTCAAATGATGACAAAAGTCGGAAAATATACATGGTGTGCTACCAAAAATTGCTCAATGGTCATCTTGTTGTTTTGCAGCCTTCTTCTGCAAATGGAACTCCCTCATTTCGTTGTCCATTGCAGCCATGTAATGGACACAATTGTAGGGATAAGGATTATGTGGGGATAGTCAAACATGCTCATGAGTTTGGCAACGCTCACAACATTGATGAAGCTGCTAGGATTCACCACAAGGCTTTGGAAATGTATTTGGAATATATTTTGAATGAATATGATCCAAAAAACAAATTGAATGACAATGTAGATGATGATGGAGCAGGTGGTAGTGGTAGTGTTTAATGGTTACTAAATTCTGTTTTTAATATTTTTGTGTTTGATGTATTTTTGTTTAATGGTTACTAAATTCTCGTTTAATGAATATGTTTTTGTTTGAAATTTGGCACTATTGAATCCATGACTGTTTTTGTTTGATATGTAGTTAACTATTGAATCCATGACTTTAGCCAACCAATGTGTCTTTTAACTTTGAAAAGACATGACTTACTATTGAATTCAAAGAGTAATAAATGTGTACAGAGATGGTAAGTGCATTGAATTCATTGAATTCAAAGAGTAATAAATGTATGTGCATTGAATTCATTGAGCAACTTTTTTGGCCCGGTTTCAAGTACTCATTCTATATAAATACCATACAACACCCCTCCTACCATCACAACAAAAAAAAAAAAAAACAAATTTCTCAAAATGAATAACAACAACAACAACCAAGCTCGGCGGGACGAAAGTTCGATTCGATATAGGGTTTCGGCCGAGGAGATTGAATATGTAGATGATAATGTGGATGTTCCGCTCCGCCTAGGGTTAGAAGAGAATGGACCCTGGAGCAAAAAGTTGCAAGTCACGGGCGATCAATCCAAAATGGGCGTTTTCCCTCTATAATGTGGAAAATCAATTGCAATGCCCATTCCGCCCCAGATTAGCTTTCCAACAAGAACATTGACTTGGGACCCAACTCTTTGCACATGCTATTCATCGTGGATCTATTTCTTCGTATGGAGAAATATCCAAGGAACAACACATGGCACTAGAGCAAAGCATATGACGTAAATCAATGATGCGAATTAGGGGATGTTGATGTTTGTTCTTGTTATTGTTGCGAGATGTTTTTTGTTGTTATTGTTGGTTTTTTTTTTTTTTTGTAATTATATTTAAAATAATTTACTTAGTTTGTTTTCTTTCAATTTTATATACGTAAACAATCAAAAAGTATATCCGAAACCATCAAAAAGGATATCCAGAAATAAATGAAGTGAATATCCGAAACATACAAATGAATATCCGTAAAACTATCAAAATGCATATCCAGAAACTACACAAATGAATATCCAGAAACTACACAAATGAATATCCAGAAACTATCAAAAAGGAGATGTTTTTTGTTGTTATTGTTGGTTTTTTTGTAATTATATTTAAAATAATTTACTTAGTTTGTTTTCTTTCAATTTTATATACAGAAACTATCAAAAAGTATATCCAGAAACCATCAAAAAGGATATCCAGAAATAAATGAAGTGAATATCCAGAAACATAAAAATGAATATCCAGAAACTATCAAAATGCATATCCAGAAACTACACAAATGAATATCCAGAAACTTTCAAAATGATATCCAGAAAATATCCACAAATGAATATTTAGAAACATACAAATGAATATCCAGAAACAAGCAAATGAATATCCAGAAACAAACAATTGAATAGCCAGAAACAAGCAAATGAATATCCAGAAAATATCCACAAATGAATAACTAGAAACAATTGAATATCCAGAAACAAACAATTGAATATCCAAAAACTTTCAAAATGATATCCTGAAAATATCCACAAATAATTAAAAAGGTTCTTCTATTATTTAAGAAAAAGTAATGAGTAAAACATAAATATCCAGAACCCTTTTGAAAGGATATCCAGAAGCTTTTGAAAGGATATCCAGAACCTTTTGAAATGTTATCCAGAACCTTTTGAAAATATATAGCCAGAACCCTTTGAAAGGATATCCAGAACCTTTTGAAAGGATATCCAGAAGCTTTTTAATTTATAACCAGAACCTTTTGAAATGTTATCAATACTAAAACACATTTTTAATTGATATCAAGAAACTTTAAATGGCCTTTGTCATGGATATATCCACAAATACCATAAAGCATATCAAAAATGTATATCCAGTAAACTATCTATATGCATATCCGTAAACTTTCAATATGAATATCCTAAACTATCAATTCACTAAAGTACATTAATTACATCACCAAACCAGATTCCTAATTACATAATTACATACACCTATGAATCTTGTACATTACTTTGTTCTTCTGTTCTTTTTGTTTTCTTCTCTTTTTCAAAAGTGTTTGTTTCAATCATTAAATTATGCTTATCTCTGTTCAATTGACTAAGCAAAAGTGTTGAAAGAATTTCAGCTCGTAGACGGATCCTTTGTTTATCCTACAAAAGTAAAAAAAATAAAAAAAAATTGTTAAAACATATATATACAAACTCATATAATATAAATATGAATAAAAAAACTTTAATAGTACCCGACATAACTCGGGGCATGAGTACTTTGATCCTTGAAAATCATTCATCTCGTACATCACATAAACTCCACAATCATGGTTAACATGATTTTCTTTAAGAACCCAATCACATTCCATGTATTCAAATTTATATGTTTTTTTGTCTTCAAAATCATTATAACATGGATGTTTAATCTTCTTCAAAAAACCTTTCATAGGCGCATACTGAAAACATTTAAAGTATAAAATATTAGATAACCAATGAAAAAAAAATGAAAAATATAAAAGCCGCTTTCGTAAGTTTCAAAACATATACCAATGCTTTCGTAAGTTTCACAACTTCAGCTGCTTTTGCTTCATTCATTGAAAGGTTGTCAAAATAGTGAATGGATTTTGAAGCCATGTTGTACACAAATAGTGTAAAGTGCCCACCTTTATTGCTTCCCTTAAAGTATGGGAAAAAAAGCGCAAAAAAATAAGTATATCCGTAAATATATTAGGTGACTATCCAGTAAATATCATAAAGTATATCCAGTAAATACCATAAAGTATATCCAGAAATTACTTTGGCCATGGCATAGGCCTTGGCCTTGGCCTAGGCCTTGGTAATGGATATATCCAAATAACATAAAGTATATCCAGAAATACCATAAAGTATATCCAGAAATTACTATGACATGCCATAGGCATTGGCCTAGGCCTTGGTCATGGATATATCCGTAAATACCATAAAGTATATCCAAATATCATAAAGTATATCCGTAGAATTACTTTGGCCATGGCATAGGCCTTGGCCTTGGCCTAGGCCTTGGTCATGCATATATCCGTAAATACCATAAAGTATATCCAAAAATTTTCAATATGATATCCAGAAATGTATTGACAAATGAAAATACATACCAGATCTACTTCTTTCGGATCCATTACATTCCCATCTACATTAACATCATTTTTCCAATACAAAAAGTTTGAAGCATTTCTCAGCACCAAGACGAGCATTCAAAGAACGTTTCGCCCAAGTAGCCTGTTAATATAAATGATAAACAATATCTTAAAAAAATTTCATGGATATATACCCCGCAATCGATATATACTTGTAAGTTGTTGAAAAAGTAAACTTACGTAATAGTCAACACCAAACATAAATCTCTTCATTACACCTTTTTATGTTCCAGCTTGTTCAACAACATTGCCCAAGCATTCACAATTGCACCTGTGATATCTGTGTCTTCTTTCATACTCAAAATATCGTCTCGCTTCCAGTCCAAAGAAATCATTAAACCGAAAAAAGCACCGAAAAAAAAATAATATTAAAATTTGAATAACATATTTAATTTCAACTGTAATAATATTGAAATAAAAAAGGGATATTACTTTTTTGACTCGAAGAATCATTTTTGAGAAGCAATAATCAACCACTTCCATCTTTATCTTTGGCATACCAATCATTACTTCCTTATTCTTCACCATGAATTCGGATGAAAGAATAATCTCACAATTCACAGGTTCCAAATGCACTTCATCTAACATCTTGTCAAACTTCTCACCATTAACACCATGTTGAAAAAATTTTCAACCAAATTATCAATAGCACCAAAAATTTGTGAAGAATATTCTTCTTCCACGTCAACTTCTTTAATAAATGCATATAGGCTCAATCATTGGTTGTTTTAACAGATGGGTATCGCAACTTGATCCTCTCGTATTAAGCCTAGCAATTTGATGCTCTGCAGATTGATCTTCGCTGGTTGATCAACATTGGTAGCATCTTGATCCTCATAATGCTCATGCACATATCCGTCATCAAAATTCTGAAATTTTTCAACATTATCATCGTACTCGTATGCTCGCATCCTTGACTCGTGAAAGAATCCTAAATGTTGGCAATGGTCCAACCTTCCCTTTCTCCTTCACTCTCATCTTTGAAGTTTTCAATTTATCAATAATATCATCAATGTAATCAAAAACCCGACTTCCCCAAGGTTCACTATCACCAACCAAATCCTCCTCTTCAAAGATCCTTTCTCAACATCATCATTATTAACTTTTTCTTTCCCCTTCTCAATTTTTGAAATCCTTGCAATGTGAGCATTGATAGCAACTTTAATATCATTCTCGAAATATTTCCAGTGACTCTTTAATGTAATCCAAAACTTCGAACATTTTCACTTGCGTATTTTTGTAGGATGACTTACATCCTCAACAAAAGGAGCAAGATCAATCGAATCCAATCCGTCCTTCATCCAAATCATCCTCATAGCTTGTAATAGGATAAACATTATCCAAATAAAGAACTCCACCCCAACCAATCTTAGCTTCATTCCCAAATTACGTAAATTTTCTCTTGAGTCCAATGTTGAATCAAAGGACGTGCAGCTGGTTCGTGTTTACGCAAATATGGAAATCTATGAAAGTAAGCTATTAAAAGAATTGCCACACAACCACCGCAACACCTCACTTTACCGCTGTAAGAAGCCTTAAACTTCCTAACACCATCGATAACTTATTCAATACAAATTGGCACCAATCAAACTTTTTGATTTGAGTAACATCTTCAACCAATGCCAACAAATAACAATCAACGGCCTTTGTTACTACCGGTGCAAGAAAGAAACCGACAAAGAACAATACATAGAGGCGTTTAAACTCATCACCTCCATCGGGTAGTTCTTTGATGCGTTGACCAAGCGACTGACCGGAATACCATCTTTAACTTTCCCAAAAGTATTTTTATATCGTGCGCTCAACTCTTTGTCAATTCCTATTGAACAATTTATCTTCTCTTTTTTAAGTTCCTTGGAAGACAAAGAATATCAAAAACATCATTTGTGGTTATATAATACTTGTTATTCTTGATTCTCTCAATAAAGCTTCCCGAATCAAATCTTTCAACAAGATATTCCACAATTCCCCCGTTGGCAATCTATTCAACTTAAGTTCTAATAGTCCACCAAAACATATAGATTTAACATCTTCTTTCTCGAGCATCGGTTAAACAAAGATCAATAAGCCTTTCTCGGGACACAACAATGTTCAAATGCCCGTTTCTTACCACTTTCAACCACATCCACTGTTGATTTCTTATTAGAGTTCTTAACTTGACCTTCACTTAATTGATTCTTCTTATGCTTCTTACTACCTTCACCTTTATTTAAATTTGCAGCTACAAAACATAAAAAAAATAAAAATAAAAAAGGATATCCAGTAAATAAATGAAGTGAATATCCGTAAACATACAAATGAATATCCGTAAACTATCAAAATGCATATCAAGAAACTACACAAATGAATATCCGTAAACTATACAAATGAATATCCGTAAACTTTCAAAATGATATCCAGAAAATATCCACAAATGAATATCTAGAAAAATACAAATGAATATCCGTAAACAAGCAAATGAATATCCGTAAACAAACAATTGAATAGCCGAAACAAGCAAATGAATATCCGTAAAATATCAACAAATGAATAACTAGAAACAATTGAATATCCAGAACAAACAATTGAATATCTAAAAAAGGTTCTTCTATTATTTAAGAAAAAGTAATTAATTAATGAGTAAAACATAAATATACGTAACCCTTTTGAAAGGATATCCGTAAGCTTTTTAAAGGATATCCGTAACCTTTTGAAATGTTATCCAGAACCTTTGAAAATATATAGCCGTAACCTTTTGAAAGGATATCCAACCTTTTGAAAGGATAACCAGAAGCTTTTCAAATGTATATCCGTAAACTATCAAATGAATATCCGTAAACAATTAATTGTATATCCGTAAAGTACCAATTTGAATATCCGTAAACACACAATTAACCATGTCCGTAAACATTAAAATGTATATCCGTAAAGTACCAATTTGACTATCCGTAAACTTTAAACCGGCAATGTACTAGGTCAAAGGATATGGTCATGTCCTTGGCCAAGGCCAATGCTATATCCGTAAACTACAAAAATGTATATCCGTAAACTATCTATTAAATATCCGTAAACAATAAAATGTATATCCAAGAGGTACCAATTTGAATATCCGTATACACACAATTGACCATGTCCGTAAACAATAAAATGTATATCCGTAAAGTACCAAGTTGAATAACCGTAAACCTTTAAACCGGCAATGTACTATGCCAAGGGATATGGCCATGTCCTTGGGCAAGGCCAATGATATATCCGTAAACTACAAAAATGAATATCCGTAAACTTTTTAATTATGAATTAAAAGCCAAGAGACAATACTAAAACACATTGTTAATCATGACAAAAATTATGAATTAAAAGCCAAGAGACAATACTAAGTAGAATGGTAAATCGTTAAACATAAAACACAAAATAGATACACAGAAATTGTAAATTTCAAACTAAAACACATTGTTAAATTCATATACAGATGAGTATGCTTAATATATACATAAATTTATGAAAATGCGAACCAAAACAATAATAACATGTGAACTCACAGTCGGATTTTCGCTTGCTCCTGATTTCAACAGCTGGATTTTCCATAATTCCTTCGATTGCTACTGATTTCGCTTGCTACTGATTTCTGGATATAGTTTCTGGATATTCAACTGGGGTTTCCTTGCTACTGATTTCGTTTTGGTATTGAACTTAGGGCAAACATGTTTTAATTAAACCGGTTAAGAAACCGGTTCGTTAAACGTTCAATTAAACCCGTTAATAAACCGCTAAGGAGAAACACGTTTCTCCTAAGCGCTTAGGAGAAACGCGTTTCTCCTTAGATTTTACGATTATTATAAGACTATTAAATCTCATATTTAACATAATTATTTCATCTCAAAATAGGTGTTATGATTAAAATAAGAAAATATAGTAATAAAATTGTATTATAGCATACTCCCTCCGTCCCGTTCGAAAGAGTACAAATTTTCTTTTTGGGCGTCCCATTTAAAAGGGCACAACCCCAAAAAGAAAAATTTTTATTATTTTTACACTCTTCCTACCCATTCATTCTCTCTCTTACTTTACTTTTACACTCACAACATTCTCTCTCCTAACTATTCATTCCA